>JADRCH010000092.1:6970979-6997258 GCA_019843965.1 Rhynchomys soricoides
GATAGGCAGATGATAGATGATAGACAGATGATAGACAGATGATAGATAGAAGTGGTGCCCATATATTTATAACAATACTGAAACATTTATTACTACAAGTAAACATTTAAAATAAATCTTCCCACCTTGCCCTCAAAGTCAAAAGTTATCAAAGGCAAAAATAAAATTCTTTTTTTCCTTGGGAAAATGAAGTTCTCCTTCTTTCTATGTACTAAGTAAGGTTAGGAAATCCAAAACTTCACCATCTAGACAATAAAATCAAAATAAAATAACCCATCTTTAGGGACATGGCCCTCAAATACAAATGCTTAACAAGGACTCTGAGCAACTGCTGCTTCACTGAATGTCTAATATCTGTCATGTGTGCTGTTCGTTCTCCTCCTGTGCCCTTTAGAAATCAGTATCTACCACAGGCCTCCTTTCCACTGCACCCAACACAACCCTCTAGATAGCTTGCCACCATTCAGCAGGCATTGACACAACACTTGGAGGCCATTGGCTATCTCAGAGCTAGAATCAAGAGGCATTTCAACCAGCATGACAACTGTAGATACAGCCAGCTTCTCAAAGCTGTCGCCAGGGAAAACAACAGCCCCTGCCACACATCTTCCAGGCTGGTCATTGGAGAGCTCTTTTCCACATTAGTTGACCCTGATTTTCATATGAACCTCTTCCCGCCCATACAGAAATGGCACAGGGGAACAGTACAGTAGATTAGAGCTCCGGGTCCCCTAACTCCTAAAGAAAAGTAGGAAAGGCTCCCTATTATGGTGAGTCAAGTACCTCAGGACATTTTTTGTGTAGCTTGGGTCATAGGGTTGCAGTTACTACTTCAATACTGGGACTCGAATGGCCTTAATGGGTGCCTCGTGGCCTCCTGCTCTCTGGAGAGTTTCAGTGTGCTTTGTTTCCCTACAGCCTGGCAATAGGAGGGCAGAGTCTAGAGGGCGGCGGACTGAGGCCAAAATCTCCACTCTAATACAGAACAGATAGTGCCTTAGGCAAATATTAAAAACTGATGTGAGCGTTTACTCTTCAGTAGATAAAATAAACATCACAAACTGATTATACTCTAAACAAGATGCTGTCTATAAAATACCTTACTGCTACCTGACAGAGAATAGTCAGTAAAGAGCTTTTGTAAGAATAAATGAATAGATTGCTTTTGTTTAGTGTCTCAATGAGATTAAAACATTGAAAGCATTGACACGTGCTAAAGGCACTTTTGATTTTCATCTGCCTATCATTTATCTCTCCTCCCATCTCTAACACTTTCTAGAAATGCAGTCTCTTTTTTCCTTAAACTGTTTCTGAATGCATACTTGCAGTTCACAGGACTAGATGAGGCTGACTCTCACTACTCCATCCTGGATGGGAACCAGGTGAGAATATAACCCAAGTCTGTATTATCAGTTTACTCCATTCGTTCCAGACATGATAAGCAGGTCAAGGAATAGTACGTGACTCTCACTGGTCCAAAAAGACTCCATCTCATAACTTTAGGTGGAACAAACAGAAAAAAGGGAGATCATCTTCAGGCACAGTTATTTGTTTTCAAGATGGAACTCTGAAAGTGATAGTTGAATGTTCAACCCCAGAAGGGGGCATCAGCATCATGCCCATCAAGGCTCTGGGGGCATTACAGAAGAAAAGGCACAAAGAACGGAGGGCTCAGTGGCCAGGAGGAGGTGGAATAGAACACTGACTTCCAAGTACTCCTAAACTGACCGTGACTGAGATCGCGTGCCAAAATCTGTGCAAGATCGGGCCTGTGCACATTCTGTAATGAAACAGGGAAGGGCCTAATGAGGTCCCCTCCATCCCTGAAAGACAATATGTAGTTTATAGTGAGGAGAGTATATTGTATTGGCGATGTAGCCACTTATGGTAAGGTGTGCGTGCTTCTATAAACACCCCTTGCCGTGTTCATGGAAGCAACACTTAGTAAACTCAATGGTTCATTACAAAAGAAGACATGGGGGATGGTGAGATCACTTAGTGGCGAAGTTGGTAAAAAGGGCTTGCCCTGCAAACTTGAGACCTGAGTTTGATCTCCAGAGTCCATAGGAGAGGGAGAGAGAACCAAGTCTCAAAATAGTTGTCCTCTCATCTCTACAGGTATGTCTTGGCGTGCACATACACACACACACACACACACACACACACACACTGAGTACACACAGTAGGAGGACAAGTTGGGAGAAGAAGGGGGTCACCATGAGTACAAGGTGGACAAGAAAGGGTAGCAAGGGGCAAACACAACCAAGATCCATCAAATACACGTATGCAAATGTCATAATGAAGCCCACTGTGTATAATTAATACATGCTAATAAAAAAGAGAAAAAATAAATAAAAAATGGAAGTCTGAGAACCAGGTGGAAGGGGCCTCTGTGGGAGTGAAGCGAGAGCCCAGGAAAGCAGAGCTGTACTGGGAAGCATGTGAAGCCAGGCAAGCAGACGTCATTTGCTATTCTGAATCTAGCTTTCACTGAAGCTCTATCTGCCCCCAGGCCACTTTAGCTTCATATGCCAGATAGACTGACAGCATTGATGGCCCCAAGTCTTGACCTCTTCCTTCCTTTCTTTTTTTCAAGTATTTATTTATGTATTATATGTGTGTGTGCATGTGTGTGAAGGTCAGGCCAACTTTCTGAGAGTCAGTTCTCTCCTTCTGCCACGTCAGTCCCCAGGGAGAACTCAGAATGGCAGCAAGTCCCTTCACCCACTGAGCCCTCTCTCTAGCACATACCCATTTATCTGTGTTCTTCACAATGACTCTAGGTTTAGCCATGTGACTTGCTTTGGCTGACAAAATGAAAATAAATGTGAGTGAAGCAGAGGCCAAGGGGATAGCACCTGTACATTTTCTCTCTCACTCATTCCCTTTGCCATACCAAGAAGAGCGTGTTTTACCTAGACAAGAAAAAAAATAAGAAACGCAAAACATAGCCAAGTTGTCCCTGCCTGCAGCCCACCAACCCCAAGCCATGAGAGCAAGCCCTGCCCAGCTGAGTGGAGCTGCCTCCTCAGCAGCTGCCCACAGATGCATGAGCAACCTAGCAGAGAAGGGCTGAGGAGCACACACTCCATTAGTGCTTCTTAGAATGTCACACAAGTTGTGTGGTTGGTTGTTTCGCAGCCTTGTGGGAGCAATGCATGGCTGCTGCCTTTGCCCATAAATTTATTTCCTTTTGGCTAAATTCTGTATGGCTCCTTACATCCAAAGGAGTATGTGGAGAAATGTTTTCTGTGAATATTTCCCATTCTGTAGGAAGACAGTCTTTAAAAGAATTATAGTATATTTTTGTGTTATATAATATATATAAGTATACACACATATAATATACATAACATTAAAAAAACATGCTATGGCTAAGATTTTTGTATGAATAATCTCTTGTAAAAAGGGAGTATCAATGCACCAATAATAATAACTGAATTCTGTTATATAAATGCTTAATGACACAGACAAGACACTGAAACAGCATGAATATTTAATAAGACAGAAATATAATACATACTGGTTATGGACAAGAGCTGAGTACAAACCAGTGTGCATGTGCGTGTGCGTGTGCAGGTGCAGGTGCAGGTGCGTGTGCGTGTGCATGCACCGGTGCGGGTTGTGGGCGCGATGTCCTCCTCACACTTCTGGAAATTATAGATAGATGCACACACTAGCAGGGAGACTATGAACCTGACACCAGAATTGCCTTTCAAAAAGGTATTCTTTTCCCTTTCTTATTTGCAAGATCTGAACATTTTTCATAATAAAGACATACTTTTATAATGAGAATTTTCTGGGTTTCCCCCCCTATAACTTACACAGTTACCTTACTTTTCTGTTTTCACTACACTTAGGATCTAGGAATTGCAGTCCTGGCTAGACCACCATTAGAGCTGCACCTCCCTAGAAAGGACTCGGTGGAACTTGTCCTCCTGTCTTCTCCTACATCTAGAAACAAACGCGTCTCATTTCTCTCGCTAGGTTTGAGGGGTCTCAGAAATAACACGAAATGTAGACCTGTTTGGATTTAACCTCAGTGAGTCTGCAAGGCTAGCTGGCCAGTCAAGGCTTTGGAGCCTTACAGAAGACAATGAAAAATAAATGTGTTCCTTTTGGAAACACACACATACCACGTTCATAACATGTAACATGAAGAAACACTCTCTCGTTTAAAAATCACGTATCCAGAAACCAGGTAGATGAGTCCGCAGGTCAGAGCACTTGCTGTGCAGGCAGGGAAGCCTGAGTTCAAACACCAGGCACCCACATAAAACTCCAGGCATGCCTGTGAGCGCCTGGAACCCCAGCACTGTGGTGAGCTTGCTAGCCACCAACCCAGCTGCAGGTTCAGTGGAAGACACTGTCACAAAGAACTAAGGTAGAGAGAGGCAGGACACCTGACATCCTTGTCCATGTGCCCACATATAAGTACATACACACACCACACACACACACACCATAGTCACACATATAGTGAAATAATGACTATGCCTCCTCATTTAAAAAGCAAAATGGTCTGACACTGGCTCCCAGTTCCCTGGGGCCCTCTTTATCAAGGTTAGTATCAGATTTAATGCTAGTGTCAAGAAACAGAAGCCTTCCCTCTTACTATGTTCCAAAACAGTTAACAACATACAAAACCATTCCTATCATGAAGTGTTTGGTAACATAATCCCATGAAACTGGATAAATGTGGGCTGTTGATAATCTCACTTTTTACCAAGTTTACCAACATATTTTTGTCTGTTATCTATTTTGTGTCACTGCTGCTTTTTCTTCTTCAAGCACAGTCTAATCCATATGGGCATGTATACCTTCTCCTTAATTTAAAAAAAAAAAACAAAACACTTCAAGTTATAGCCCTATCTCGTTTTTAATGTTTGTGTTTTCCTGTTTCTCCAGCCAACAAGATGATTTCAAAGGGGCACCACTTTCTATTTGGCGGCTGCCCTGTATTTTACTGCTTTCACCTGTATCTCTTTATTACTAATGACATTTCTACTGTCTCTGTTTACTCTTGCCTTTTTACTTTAAATGTCCATTTGTCTTCAGTCACATTCCCAAATAAGCACGCGCGCGCGCGCGCGCGCGCGCACACACACACACACACACACACACACAAGGAGGCATATTCAAGGGCTGTGTGTGTACATCTCTTATTGCCCTGTGTGACTAGCCATGATTTCTCAGCTGGACCAGCAAGACATGGATTAAAAATGTCTGCTGGACAACCTGAGCGCTTGCTGGTCAACGTGCATGTTAAAAAACAACCTGAGTCCAACCCCTGAAACCCCTGTAAAGGTTAAAAGAGAGAAGTCATTTCACAAAGGTGTCTTCTGAACTGTGCGTGTGTGCCATGGTACACACATAAACACATAAGTATAATTATTTCTTTATAAATTGATTTCCCATTAATCATCCAGGATATGAAAAAGTTTTATAACTCAGTTTTTAAAGAATTAGAGTCTGAGACTATAACACATGGTTTTTTCTAAATAGTCTTCTAGATGGGATCTCACTAGCCCTGACTGGCCTTAGAACTGTACGGGCTGGGCTGGCCTTGAACTCACAGAAATGCACCTGCCTCTGCCTCCTGAACACTGAGATTAAGGGTGTGCATCACTCAAACCTTTTTTCTGATCTTTTAACATTTGTCATAGACCTAACTGCTTATTTTGTTATTAAAATAACTAATCGATTACTATAGATAATTCAGGTGTTAAAGAATTAAGCAAAAGCATTCAATCATTCATTAACATTTTTAAACAAAATGATGCTTGAGTGTCTGCATGTATGTGTGGATGTAATTTTAGATGAATCAGCATGAAATTCTTCATAGAGTCCCATAACCTTTTTCCTTGGTGTGTTATTCCTGACTTCATCTCCTCTTTCCACTATGCTTGAATGCCAGCAAATGCTTTATAAGACTTGATTATTAATGACTACCATAAGAATCCAAAAGATGGATTAGGTTACCATGACTTTCAATTTGATTGGGGTAAGAAATGCTTAGATTAGTGGCACACACCTCTGGGTGTCTTTCCAAAGGCAAGTACCTCATGAGGATTCTGACCTAATGGATGGTTTACCCACTGATAGATTTAAACTCAAATGAATTCTTCTGAGGTAATGAACTGTGGAAGGCAGAGCCTTGTTGGAGGAGGACATTCACAAGGGTATGTCATTCGAAGACTGTATCTCATCGCATCCCTTTCTTCTGTCTCCTGGCACCGTGATACACGCTTCTGTATCTTTCCCTCCCGAAAACCATGAGCCAGAATAAAGAATTGCTCACTTAAAGGTGTTTTCTCAAATAGTTTGGTCAGAAATTTTGGTCACAACGAAGACAGAAGTCCGAGATGTCCTACTAGAAACAGAACCCCACAGAAAATCTCTGGAGACGAGACACCACACAGAAACAGTGTGATACAAACAAGCAAAGAATCCCAGTCAGCAGCCAGCCCTAAGGCAGACCAATGAAATAAGTCGCCTTGAACTGCCATCCAGTCTCAGATGAATGAGAGACTCTCTAACAGTACAGCCAATATCAAGACCATCAGCCAAGCTGCAGAGCTGTGGGAAAGAGTGAGCTACTGTTTAAAGCTCCCAGACTTTGGGAGGCTGTGTTATTCAGCAAGACCCGAGCCAGTCACTTAATGCTTTATTGAATGGGTGTCTAATCATTTATTTAACTAAAGATATGACACGGGTTATTTGTTGAATGAAAATGTAATAATATTGTGATGGAAAACATTTCACAATATTTTGATTGAAAAAGTTCTGGCTGACTAATATTTTGATTGATGAAACACTAGCGGTTATCTCCCAAGGATCACAATCTAGAAAAAATACAAGATGGAACAATGTATCCGCCCATCTTTTCCTTGGCTATTTCCCTTCACAGTCTATGCTCCTTACTGTCTGCATTCCTTGAAGCTACGATCTCTTCTTGAGGCTACCAAAAATTCCCGAATCAACTAAGACTCAACATTCCATATTCAATAAATACACCTTGAGGTTAATACTACCCATTCTTATCCAGTACTTCCTGAGCAGTTTAGCAAATGGCTGGATTAGTACAGTTGATGTGAATTTGCTTTTATACCAAGAGGTCTCAGAGTTGTTAGAACACTAGAGTGGCCTGGTGATGATCCCAAAATTGAGTGTATGATGTAATTATTTATTATAGAAATAATAAGATTATTTGGCAAGTGAACCCTCTTCCCTTTGAGATACCCGAATATTTTCCTTAAAAACGTTCTGATTTCCTCATACAAGAAATGTTTTTTAAAAACAGATTAATCCCCAATGTTGGATGCTAGGGTGGAAGGGGTTGAGATAGGGTATAACCTCCGTCTACAGGAAATTTACTCCCTAGAACGGACTTTCTCAAGCCATTCTCTTGAGCTCGGACCCAACAGGGTTTGAAGGAATGATGGTTATAAGAACTGGGTACTACAAAATTGATCTCTAATGGGGAGAGGTCAACGATAAAAGAATTGGCTAGAGCCATGCACAGTTGCCCACACCTGTAAGCACAGCACTTAGATGGTAGAAGCAGAAGAATCAGCAATTTGTAGCCAGCCTCAGCAATACAGACAGTTAGAGACCAGCCTGGGCTACATATGATGCTGTCTGAAAATAAATCATTACTAGGTGTGGTCAAAGCATGAAAATTTCATAGTGAACCCATTATTTTGTAGAGTAAATATAAGCCAACATAAAAATTGAAAAATGGTAGAGTTTCCGGCCTCAAAAGCTTCAAGAAAAAGAATACTTCCCAATTTATTGTCAAGCCTCCACAATGAAGCCCGAGTGTGTGAAAGAACACAAGTCATCTATCCACATCAAATAGCTGAGAAAAACACCGATGTTTGCACCACCAAGACTACACAAGACAAAGGTGTTCTGTTCAAGCGACTCAATAGAATCCTAGTCAAATAGGCGACTTGGAGGTCATCGGAATGGAACACAACAATGTCTTCATGACTACAGATCTGCTTCTTTCTTTTAAAATGTTTTTATGTGATAAATGACAACACACATAGCAGTCATTCCCTCTTCTCACAACAAAACAGCTAAAACCAAGGACAGTTCCAGTTCTGGAAGATTTACAGAGGCAAATGGGTCTACTGAAGCTGGATTCAGAAATATGAAAAAGTCACATCTGACGTTCCTGTGTAATTCTTGTTATCTCTTCTCTGCTGTGACCAAAGAGTTTCCAGATACCAGAGGCACTGAACTCCATCAAGATGGGATGGAACCTCCTGAGAGGAAACTGCACTTTCCCCTCTATGAGACTGAGTGATTGTAGATTATCTTGATTAGAAGTTCAGTGATGACAGAGGTTCGATTGCTGAAGGGCTGCAGTCTAACACAATATAACTTGGGTTCTCTCCAGCGCTGTTAATAGTCAATTTTTTTTTTTTACCCACCTCTCTATCTGAAACCTCTTGGGATGTCTTAACTTGGCAAATCACTAGCTTCCACCAACCATAAAGCTGAGGATGGCATCAGATAGCATCTGAGGCCTACAGCAGAAGTGTCCCCCCCTCCTATGTGTCACATCATGTTTCTACCTATGTGTCTGAAGAGTGTGCTACTGTATGGTTTTCTTTGTTCTGTCACTATAGAAACTCTATGAAGCTGCTGCCATTTTGGAATGTGGAATTCGTGAAATCTGTTCTTGGGGCATGGGAATGAATACTTGGGTCTACAAGAAGCTATCTCTCATCCCTAAAAAATAAATGGTATAAATATTTGTGTACGCATGTGTGTGCATGTTCATGTGTGTGCAATGCTCATGCGGAGATCAGAGGACAGTGTCAGGTGTCATCCTCAGCAAAGCCATCTACCTTCCTTCTCTTCTTCTTCCTCCTCTTCCTCCTCTTCCTCCTTCTCCTCCTCCTCTTCTTCTTCTCTTTTGGTTTTTTCTCTCTTTTTTTGAGACAGGGTTTCTTTGTGTGGTCCTGGCTGTCCTGGAACTCACTCTGTAAACCAAGCTGGCCTTGAACTCAGAGATTTGCCTGCCTCTGCTAGAATTAAAGTGCTGCACCACCACTCCTGGCCCTTTTAATTTTTGAAACTTAAATATATATGTGTGTGTGTGTGTGTGTGTGTGTGTGTATGTATGTATGTATGTATACATATATAGTGTGTGTGTTGGGGGGTAGATTCAGTATGCCACAGCACATTATGAAGGTCAGAGACAATTTCAGGGAGTTGGTTCTCTCTTTCCCCCATAGGTTGCACGGATTGAGCTCAGGTTGTCAGGCTCACATAAACACTTTTACTTCAAAACATCTCACTGCTTTGACCATCTGCCTTCTTCACACTGTCCTGGAGCTCCCTGATTAGATGAGGCTGGTGGACCAGAGAGCCTCTGGGACCGACCTCTCCTTGCCTAACCCAGCATGGGGATTACAAGCAAGCAACCACGACGCAACCACACTCCTGTGTTTTTCATATGGGTTAGGGGATTAAATTCAGATCCTCCTGCTCACAGTCCAAGCACCTTATCAAATGAGCTAACACTCTAGACCACACATCTACTTCTTAAAATTAATTTTAATTAGCAACCTAAGCCAAATGCATTATTTGGAAGTGAGTTTCTTCTACCAGATTTATAAAAGATCAGGCACCGTTTTCTGGGACCAGACCACCCCTAAGGCTGCTCCACACAGAATTAGGTCAGGTTTGATCAAGAGGTGCAGACTCAGATAATGAAGTAAGCCAGAGGCAGGCTCCCCAGCTGCCACATCCCCTACACCACCTCATGATTCCTACCTGTTCTAATGAGTCAGTCACACCCTCCGCCCTCTGCCCAGCTGTGTTTAAGTTCCCTGGGGTATTTTAAGGCACTTGCTCTGACACTCAGGCTTTTTTGGGTTGTTGTCTCCTTGTTTCTCATCCACCCTGGTGGGGTTTTTTGTTGTTGTTGTTGTTGTTGTTCATTTAATTCTCTAAAATGAATTTTTGAGAAAATAAAGATCAGCTTCATTCAGCAATCAATAATGCACTAATGTCTACTTCTCATTAGTGACCTCAAGAAGACCATTTTTTAATTTTTCCTCTCACCTATACAAGTGTCTTTAGGAAATAAGGTAGTGATAAGCTCTTGCTGTTTTAAATACTCTTACAGAGCCAAGACAGAGTCCATCAGTGGAGTTCCTAATACGCTCTCTAAAATACTTGCCTGTGTATATCTGTGATCTACAACACTAAGAAAGGTAAATTATTCATACCTTCAAGCTGCACAAAAACAGATGTTGCTGACATAAGAGAAAGTATGACCCCCCCCCCAAGAGATTAGTTGACCAACACCTTCCGATTTAAAAGCACCTCATGAATAAACCTGGAAGTCTGAGGGTAAATTCTGCTTAAAACTCAAGCAAAATAACAGATGGCTTCATGAACCTATAAGGATGTTGTCTCTAATTGCATATGGATTCATAAATAAAATATGCCCTCATCCACTCACCCTCTTAAAAAGGCTTAAGGACTCTCCAACTAGAAGCTCAGGGGAACATGACTGGGAAAAGCTTTAATTCTTGTCTCCCTCAAGAGTCTCAGACTATCACAGTCTAGAATGCTCTATTTTGAGACAAAAGCACTTCCTGCTATCTGCTCTAAATTAGGTTAAGTTTATTTCCACAGATTTTAGCCCCGGCCCATCACCTGAGCCCTGCTGACAGACCATGTGAGCTGAGATCATCAGTATCTCCCAAGACTTCACCAGTTTAAAATATCTCTTGTCTTTTTTTTTCCCTGACCAGCCTCTTCAACTTTTTAAAACTCTGGGTCACAGATGACATTTAATTCCAAAATGAAATCTTTCTACAAGGAGACACGGTATAAAACCAGTCTCCAGTAAGAAGCGACTGCCCATCAGGTTAAGGCTGCTACAGATGTGTTGAGCGTGATAAGTTCAAGGCTCTTTAGAATTTGCTTTTGGTTGCCGACACAGAAAGATACAGACAAATCACATTAAAATCCAGATTCCAGCTTCTTTTTGGAAAAAAAAAAATTAAAAAGAAAAGTAAAGTAAAAGCTAAAAGTCTGACAGTACTTTGCTTCCCTCCATGACAATGACATACTGGAGCTGAGGCGCACCTGCAGGAGGGCACACGCCTCCCCTTTTCCTATCCCTCCACGCCCTATGGCCTTCCCTTCCGCCCAACTCCCTCTTTCTATGTTTGGCCTGTAGGCAATAAAACGCTGGCTCACTTCTACCACATGAAAGATCTTAAATAAGAAGTCATTCTCTCTCACCATGTGTACTTCAAGTCCATTCTACCTTATCTAAAAGGCTCCCTTAAATCCTTGTCCCCGTGAGTACTGGCGCCAGCCCATTACCCTAGCATGACTCTTGTTTAAGCTAGCCCATACCCTCCCAAACCACCTCCCATTTTGACACCCTCGGTTCTATTTCCAAAACATCAGCCAAACTGTGTCAAGTTACAATTATGATCACAAAAATATCTTCACCGCCCACTTAGAACCCTCCAAGGCTTCCCAGTGCTGCATAGATAAACTCTGTAGGATCTCTTTTCCATTCCCTCTCTGGAGACTCTCTCCTTCACCATCTCTGAACGGGTCTTCTTCTCATCGCTCAAATGCATCAAGTTCCTTCTTGCCTCTCAGCATCACATAGACCATTCATGGGACTCCTTCCTAATCATCATTTAGATCATATCAACTGATAGCTTATCTTCTGCACAGTCAATCCATTTGAGTCCCATTCCCAGGCCCTACAGATGTGAGATTTAAGGCCATATCCTTTTCACTTTACAATATAAGTCCAGGAGAGGAGGTAAAGGGATAGATGGATATGCATGGGTGGCATGGAGGGGTAGCCTAGTGAATAGACCTGGAATGTCTAGCTAAACTGGCAGATAGGTTCCAGCACTGAACCCCTCATTTGGACAAGTGACGTAGGGGATGAGAATTTTAGTGGGTGTTTCTTCTCTTTTAATGCAGTTGGTCAGTCTTATTTGTTTTTATAAGCCTAAGGGATAGCGCATACGATAAAGGTAAATCTTTCTCCTTTTTGAGACATCTCACTATGTAGCCTGTAGCCAAGTCTGGCCTGGAACTTGCTTGAGCCGGCATCAGCTTCCCACATGTTGGAATTGTGTGAATGTGCTACTGCAGGCGTTTGTAAAGGTAAATAATAATTGCACAAATTCATTTTACAGTGCTCACCTGTACCACCTCTGCTACTATCAGGATTTTGAAGATGGTCCACATCACACCCAGCTGTCCACACATGGCCCCAAAGCATTCCAGACCTTGAGATCACATAATATAGTCTCATTTCCTGGGGTTTCTCTTCCTTTCTACCATAAGCCCTGGCTGTGCACCCCAGATTTTAACACTCAGTCTAACATTGGAAGACTTCAGAGGCTAATACAAACCCAAGGACTACATCTCTATGCATTTCCAACATATACACTGAGCTGGTAAACTGGCAAATTTGGCACATTCGTCTTCCCACCTCAACAAACGAAAAGATTAGAAAGGCATTGCTTGAATCCTCAATTAGAATGTTTACTCTAAACAAAATCCAATGGCAAAGGGAAGGCCTACCCCCCCAAGACCCTCTGTCCTCACTGCGAATTCAAATATACTCCAGCGGACTCACGTATATGAATTCTGCTAGGTAACACAATCGGCTATTTCTAGATCTATCCAAGGTAGGGTGGCTTTTTTTCTGTAAAAGACCAAATAACGATGTATTTCACATTTTGTGGGCTATTCAGTCTCTGTCACAGGCGTCTGACTGCCATTTCAGCATGACAGTAACTATAGATGATTTATAACCAATGGTCAAGGTTGCATTCCAATTAAACCCGATTTAAAAAAATATGACTAGCAGTTGTATTTACTCCATGGGCTGTAGCCTGTTGATATCTTGTCTATAACCTTACAAACATGTGTCCCTTGGCAATCCTAAGTGCTGGACTGGGCATACTGTAGCAGGATTTGGAGGCAAATCACGGTTGTTTACATAGGCAGGTCTCAAGCCTCCAGGTACACGAGCAGGCTCTGGAATGCCAGGCTCTGTAGACACCTGTACTGGTCCTATGCAGTTCTCCCCATGGAGAAGCCATGGTCACAGAATGGTCAGAGTGGCCCTAGTGGCTCTTCTTACACATGTCGAAGGACACAGGAGCTATGCAAAACAGTCCTTGACTGTCTGAAAGAGTGAAACTGGAACTTCAGCCTCGTGACCTTTTCTCACAACATTGAAATCACTTTCCAAGGACATTATGTGACAATTTTATAATGCTAAGCAGGGAGAAAGACATTGTGTTTTCAAAAGAGAGGGAAAACCTCAAAATCGGATCTGGCTGGATCCTTTCATATATCCAGGGCACTTCCTGATGGGCCCTCAAGCAAGTACTTTTCTGTCCTTCAATGGCAAAGCTGAGGGGGTGACAGCAGCTCTTCTCACAGGGATGGGGGTTTCATTAAATGAAATGACACAAGAAAGATACTTAGCACCAGATAATAGCCAATAAAAGCCAACCTGGATAACCTTGATATGCCTAAGGCCACTAGAAACCTCAAAACTACCTTGGAATTCTCTCAACTCATTAAATTTATCCCTGTCTGATTAGCTTGGGTCAAACTCAGTTTGCTATTTAAAAATGCTTCAGGCATCATTGTATTTGTTTTCAAGGGGTGGGTTCTCCTTTCTTCCTCTTGGACAGATAAGAAGCAATGGGCTTAGCAGTAATCGCTTTTATAGTTTTATTTAGTTTTTTTCATACAGTGGAATTTAATTATATTTCACCTCCCAATCTCCTCTTAGAACCTCAGCTCCCTACTCACCCAACTCTCTCTCTCTCTCTTCCCCTCCCCCATCTCCCAAAGCACAAAAACAAAAATCAAAACAAACAAGCAAAAGACAAAAAAAAAGTGTCAAAACAAAAAACAAAAACTGGAGTTCCGGGCAGTGGTGGCACACGCCTTTAGTCCCAGCACTCCGGAGGTAGAGGCAGGCAGATTTCTGAGTTCGAGGCCAGCCTGGTCTACAGAGCGAGTTCCAGGACAGCCAGAGAAACCCTGTCTCGAAAAACCAAACAAAACCAAACAAAACCAAACAAAATCAAAAACTGGAGTTCATTTTGTGTTGGCCTGCCCTAAACCGAGGTTATTAAACTCAGTGAAACTCGGACTTCCATTTTGCCAGTGGGTATCCATTGCAAACTGCTTCTTGCAGGCTGCAATATTATATACCCATAGATACTAAGGAATCTCAATAATAAAGTATTTAATCTTGAATTCTACAAAAATATGAATTAGGAGTAAAAAAAAAATGAATGCGGGGAAAATGAATATATCCCACTTGCTATAGCTTAAATTGCCAAAAATGCTTTCCAATCATTTTCCCCAAATCTCTGAAACTGAAGCACATGTGTGCACACCTCACCACTCTCCCCATTAGCTCTCTCTCATGCTCATTTTATAGTTACTGTTTTCCATGTGCAGACTTAGTATGATTACGTGTTCATCTGCCTCGGATCGTGTTTTATAGCCAAGGACTCGATCAAGGAGGGTGACTACACTCCATACCCCAGGTGAGCTGGAGGTCCCTGTGCCAGGTTTAATTTTACTATTCCCATCAGCCATTGCCCCCGCATACATTTTACACCCTACCCAACTATTCCAAAGTATGAACTTAAACTGTAAAATACCTAAAAGCTTTCTAAAGAAAGACACTATTAAAGTATATTGCTAAATCCACAAGTTAAAATCATAACAAAAATCAAAGGTCAAAAGTAATGAGATATTAAATTAAATAAAAGATTATGGCAGGTACACTATACTGAGTATAGTGTTGTCCATGGCCTCACACGATGGACAAATAAACTGGTTGCAGTGAAGAAATAAGTAAGATTGCTAAATTTGGTTTTAAAACATCTGTGCACCTCCTCTAATCTGCAAACGGGAAATGTCAATTGACAACACTTTAGCTATAATACACTTACCAAAAAACAGAGAGGGGGATTATTGGGTCTTATATTAAAAATCCCCAATCTGTCCACCAACAGGTGTTCCAGAGAAAATGACAAAAAAGGTGGAAGAAATACAGCTTCATGCCCTTAACCCCAGACACTCAATATACAAAGTGCCTCTCCATTGACAACAGCATTGTGTAAATAGAAAAAAATATATATACAAAATCACATACACTAGAAAAAGGTTAGCAACAAGAAGAACTCAAGAACATGAGGTGGAAAATAGCTTAAATGTGCACATTTCAGAGCAGAACATTCACTTGTATCTCATGTGTGCACACATCTATGTCCTCATGTGTGCATACCTCTATGTGCTCATGTGTGCATACATCTATGTGCTCATGTATGCATGCATGTATGTATGCATGCATTTATTTGTGCATACATCTATTCCATCTACAAAGAAGACAACAGTCCCTCAATAGCATGGCTGATGCTCATGAAGGGACTGCATCTGAGCCTTTAAAGAGAACCAAGAGCACAATGATAAATTGGATTCAGAAACCTCTTGAAAAACTGAATTTTCAGTGCCTAAGAGTTCATACATTCAGTCATCAGCAGGAGATCTCTTGCTCATGAATTCTAATAGGAAAAAGTGAAAAGGGAAACTAAGAAATAATGGCTGGGATCTACTCACTGGCTATTTCTAAAGAACAAATCCGGAAGATAGCTTCTAACATGCCAGAGGCCCTCCACGAGAAATGGGGCCACACCCCCTTTATTTGGATTTATATTAACATCTCTAATTGTCACACAAGGCTGTCAGCTACTTTAATCCCTATCATCAGATGAAGACCTCTTGAGAGCAATATATGTGTACTCTAAGGGAACTCAATGAGAGGAAGTACAGTAACAGATGGAGAAAATCTAGGTTTTCAACTAGGCAGAATCCGACCTGGGGGACAGATCCATAATCACATTTGTTAAGGAATTTGCAAAGCTCATGAGAATTCAAGAGTTGTCTTTATTTCAGTAATCTGAAGACAAAGACTACAACAATTTCTTGATCACCACAACAGACATGCCCGTTGAGTTGAAGCATCTCCCTGCAGCCTAACAAATCCCTGTGAGTCAATGAGAAAGGAAAGAAGATGCACTCAGGGATCTAAAGCATGCGTTCCCACTGGGTAAAAGGTAAAGGATGCCATGCTCCTCGGCATGAGTCAAAGTTTCACAGAAGTTACATTTGTGAAAGAATTGAGTCATCATCCACTGCACAGCAGGGTAGACCAATTGACTGCCAAAGAACCCGCCTACAATAAATAGTCAGCATCATATTCCAGTTACAAGCAGCAATTTAGTTAATGCAGTTAAGTTAATGATGTTAATTTAAATTATTAATATGAAGAATACTCAATTTCTAAATTGACTTGGGCTTTATCAAAGTATGAGACATTTAAACATGATCTCACCAACCTTATGTTTATATAATTAAAGTATCACTATTGTAATTTTATTCCAAACAGAGCCTACCCAAGTTTGAAAGACCTTAAGAGATTTAGCATACATCAGATGTGAGTCCATGATCTCGTACTTACTATCTATTTAACTTTGAGCACGTCAATGAGCTTCACTAAGCTTCACTCAGTAGAAAGACCTCAGCGATGGCTACTTTACCAAATTAAGTGAGTGATTATTAGATCTAAGAACATAGAAATGCTTGGCTGAATGTCTGCTGAGGCTTACTGTGTATCATTACCATCATCATCATCATCATCACCATCACTACCACCACCATCATCATCAATTTTGATCAACAGATACATTGGAATGTTTTCTTCAACCCTTTAAGAAATATTATAATATTTCTTCCTTGTGAGTAAAATAGAATTAACAATGCTAAAAATCTTGCCATAATGGGTCTACAAAGGTTAACTGGTCAAAAACGTTGTCAAAAGTATATATACAAAAGTGAAATTCCAGTCAGCTGTAGCATGTGTTCACATGCCTACCGTCTCCCTCCGGTAGGATGAGAATCTTTCTTGCTCCACTGAAATTTGGCTTGGCCATGTGACTCGCTTTAGTCAATGGCATGTGACACCTGCCATATCTAGGAGCTACCCTGTGGGTAAGCCATGTTGCCTCCTAACTATGCAAGAGTGAACCCTCCAGCCCAAGACCCAGAGTGAAGACAACCAGAGACTGCCCACCAGAGCAAATTAAGCACAGTGCTAAACAGAATACTAAACATTTAGGTTAGAATGTGGGACAGCTCTCTCTCACTTCTCCCTTCCCTTCCTTACCAAGCAAGGTAATGTCGTACTTCAGAAAAGAATACTTCATGTTAGGTCTCTAGACAGATGCAAATTATGTGTTTTCAGGCATCAATGAACATACCTAGGCATTGTGACTGCCTCCATGTGTGTTTTCTTTATTAGTCTATCTCCCCAGAAAACACTTTTGCCCTCATGCTTGGACATAAACTGAAGACAAAATAAAGCTCAAAGGGGGCTGCATCTTGGCGTGCTAGGAGAGAGTTGTACAAACAGTGCAGAAGTGAGTGTCGCTACAGCAACAGAACTCTGGATTTGAATGTTCAGAACGTGTATGGATACGTCTCAAGCACAGCTTCAGAAGGAGTCCAGTTCTTCCTGTCCCAGGCATGCCCTCACCTTAGAAAGGCAAGAGAACGGGGCTCCAGGCAATGCTATCTGTGATCCTATCTTACAATAGAGTTTCTAATTGCACTAAGCAACCATTTCACGTGAGCCTTTCTTAGGACAGACAATTCAGTCCTCACAGCTCACTGAAGGCGGCAGCCATCTCTTTCATCTTCCTAGTCACTATAATGTTGTCATTAAAACCAGTTCCGTGTAGAACAGTTGAAGCATGGCCTTTGAGGCCAAAGAGTGCAAGACTCAGATCCCAGTTCCTCCACATACTTGGGTCAGAAGCCTGTGAGCAGATGCTACAATCATCGCTCTGAAATGAACATTTTAGACGGCCCCAAGGGACTTCCCACTGCCAGAAGCAGCATCTCTGCCTGAGGGCTCCTTTTGAACCTTGGGAAGCTAATCTTCCCCAGTAGGAGACAGAGCAGAAATGCCAGGGAATTAAGTATCCTCAAAAATATCCAACCCCACAGCTTACAGCAGAATTATGTGTATTAGCCAAAAGGAGGGAACAATCCAAAAGCCAGAAAGCATCAAATGGGGCACACAGATAATGCAATGTTAACTAGCCTAAAAAGGGAATGAACTTCTAACATGTGTTACAACACAGATGCAGGAAGCACTAGAAGGCCCTGGAGCCTCGTGTCCAACTCAGTCCTTTGCCTAAAGGGACCCAATCACACAAAAGCTAGAGAGATGCCCCAAATAAGATGCAGAATGCCCAGGACAAATAGATCACCAACATACCGCTGGCTTAGGGAGTCAGAGGGCTGTGGGCTGATTACATCATTCTCTGTCCAGCTCTGACTTGCCATCTTAGCAACAGTCAAGATATCGTTTGTCCTTCTCCAGCTCCATACTGCACCATTCTCGAAAATGAACCCAGAACCACGACACGGCATCCAGGTCCATCCTTTGCCAAGTACCACCTGTTTGCCAGAGCATGCCGAGAATGTTCTCCAACTCTCACCTATGCCATCTGGCAAGCCTAAACCACAGATTACAACTCAGGCCTACTCTATTTAAAAAGACTGACACGGGCTGGATATATACCTTAGTGGTAGAGGTTACGATTCGTACGTGCAAAGCTCTGGGTTCAATCTCTACCATAAATAAGTAAATAAATAAACAAGCATATAAACAAATAAACAAAGTAATGAATACTCTAATGTCTAGGGACAGACTCATCTCTCTCAGGCTGGCCTTGAATTCCATGTGTAGCTGAGGATACTCTTGAGTTTTTAATCCTCCTGCCTCCCCCTCCTGCATGCTAAGATGATAGGCATTCATGGCCATGCCTGGTTTATGCAGTGCTCAGAATCAAATGCAGGTTCTTACACATGCTAACAAGCACTCTGCTGACTGAGCTACATCCCATCTCCTAGAAAAAAATCATTTCTGAATATGTATTTTTCTCAAAACTGAGATAAATGCTGACTAAACGTGCATGTTCAAGAGGAAGAAGACTATTTACAGTTTGCTCTTTAGCATAACTCTCAACATTTTTCCCTTGACATTTCATACACAGTAAGACTTTTAACCTTTTCTTATTCAGGTCAACCACCTATAGTTGATCACATTGGAGCGTTTGACTAAACACCATACATACTGGGCGTATCTAGTGGCCTCTGTCTTCGCTCAGTTACGTTATGAAGGTCACTCTCCTCCCCTTTATTACCACCTAATTTTTTCCCCTTTACCTCTATAAAACAGTGGCAACAATCACCAAACAGTCAGGTGACTCTTCTGAACTGCAATGCTTTCCGCAGATACAGTTATGGCACAGCAGCTCAAAATGTCGGTTCCTAAACAGAGGTGCAGAAGTTCAGAACAAGGTGTGAAAGGCAGTTTACCAGGGTTGCCTTTTAAAACGTATAACATCCAAGGCGGGCAGGACACATAGATCATGCAACGGAGTTCTCACCTCTACCTCAGAGGGATACGTAAACCATTTCCATCCATGAATTTCCTCAGACCACTCTCGATACGCTGTAAATCATTCCCAGATTTCCATCTTAATATTCTAGCAGGCAGTTTGATTCTGTCCACTTACTGCAAACACTGACCTTTGCATTTCTAAAGCAAGATCTGCATTCTATTCTCTACTTAAATCTCATTGCAAAGATTGTGGTCCTTGTTGACATTTAGAGAGATTCTCAAAACCCCTGAGAGGTGTGAAGTCCCACTGCAAGTCTTTGGTCAGGAGTATCCTCACCTGGAAAATGGTCATTGGACATTAGCAAGGCTGCATAAAGTATGTTTAGTCAATGAAGTCCCAGTGGCTGCTGCTAGGGTGTCTAAGGCCAAATCCAATCTTCCCATACCCAGTCCTGTCATCTCTCTCCCAGTTTCAGGCTCCTTGACCCAAACCAAGCCCCAAATCATTCCCACAAGTACAAGGTCCCAGGTTCAATTCCTAGTACAGAAAAAAAAAATTTTTTTAAATTTAAAAATGAAAAAACATTCAGAGTCTCTGTGCCAACCCTCTACCTGAGATCCTTGCAAGCCAAGCTCCGGCTTTACCGTCTTCGTGGCTCGCAGGGCCCTTGTGCCCAGTCACCCTCTCAGGCCTCTCTCCCCACACTACACCCTCTGCCAAAACACTAGTCCTACATACTATGTTCACCTCACTAAGCTCTGACTCTGCTCCCATTTTCTCATTTTGGAGCTAGGCCCATACTAGTCATCTGGTATTTGTACCACCAAAACCCACGTTCTTTCTACTCTAGTGACCAACTTGTCCTCCAGGACACCTTACTCAGGAGCCCTTCTTTCACCCTTCCTTATGAACCTCTGAAGTCCTCTGTGGCAGGCTAGTTGCTCCCCAGAAGAGAACCACTGCTACCACTACACACTCTAGCCTTCAAGCCCCCAGAGCACCTACTCTGTTACAGTCCTCCTCGTGCCCAGAAGAGACCTGTCATGAGGTAAGTACATAAACATATGGCAGCTGTATAGTACAATGGATTATTTCCTTATTAATAAAATCTATCATAAGAGCACACACACTGGTTTTGCTCCCGAGGTTGACATTGCAGACAATGTCATTTATTTGATTGAAAGTCATTTAATTGAAAGTCTGCATGCATGAACAAAATATCTGTGTATGAGTGTGCATGTGTGTGTGTGTGTGTGTGTGTGTGTGTTATGTGATACACATGAAATAAGTTGGCCTCAGTGGTGAGAAACAGAGGTCCCAAATAGGACAATCAATGGCAAACACACAAAGGGAACTCGGGCCAGTGTTACATGTCTGTAGCTAAAAGAATATGCTTGAAGTTATTCCAAGCAACTATTCATATTGGGAATTCAAGGTGGGTCATCAGTGTGTTTGAAGTCTGTATATAAAAATAACAGTTCCTGTTCATCCTTAAATAAATGGCAAAGAATTCCCCTTGTGTGTCAGCCCCTGCTAACTGTTCCATGTCCCCCAGCATGATGAGCTGCCCCTGGAATCCTGTTGCCTTTGTCCACGCAACATCAAACAGGACTTGTCCTCACAGAGCTCACAAAAATGCAAAGCCTTCATCCCATTTACTACCCAACCTTCTGCTCCCCTAGGGAGAGGCCCAGGAACAAGCAGGACGATGTGCCAGATTGGGAAAGAAAGAAGAAGTAGAGAGATGCTGTACAGCCTGAGGAGAGGAAAACACACATCATCAGAAAAGATCAGAAACCATCTTCCGAGAGACACATGTAAAAAAAAAGAGTCAGCAGCTCCGCTCCAGGTATATCCTACCCCTTGCTCCTCAAGGTCATGACAGTTGGAACCTGTTGGCAGGAAGGTAACATGGCAAGCCTGCCTTCAACCAGGCAGTGAACACCATCATGATAGGAGTGTGATGTCTGCCAGTTCTACTGAGAAAACAACCAGGGGTCACCGGCCCCAGCCGACCTCACATCTTACAGAGACGCCCAGCTCTGCACCTCTAGGGAATAGGTTTCCACCCTCAGAGCAGCCCCAGGATGACAAAGAACCTTCAGTCACTGCCAGTGCACAGAGGATGAACTCCCAACCTGATGGCATCCACTGTGTCACAGTGAAATTCACTGCATAAGAAATTAGAGGTGCAGAGCACAGCAAGGTTTAGTTTCTTATGAAACTTGCTCTTTCTTGCTATAATTAGTCATGCCATTTTAGCAGAAATGTCTCCCCTCGTTTGCATAAGGATATGAGCGTATTCTTACAAAACAGTCAAACTGCTCGACTTCCATTCAAGCTCTTGTCTTCTGACCCACTACGAAGTTATCTTGAATTAATAGTTTGCTCCTCAAGCATTTGAGGGGAATGTTCTTTGGTGCCTGTAGTTCATTCATACTCAAAACTGTGCAGGGGTGGAAAGCAGGAAGGTAAGAAAAGAGGTAATTTTAGACACACATGCATACACACACACACACACACACACACGCACACACACACACACACACGCACACACACACACAAGTTCAATGAGGCCTGAAGAGATGGCTCATCAGTTAAAGTGCTTCTCACGTAAGAGTGAAAACTGACATTCATATCCCCAGAAATCCACATAAATGCCAGGTAGTCACAGATGTCTGCCTGTGATTCTGGCCAGAGAAGTCAGAGCCAAGGATCCCCAGAGGAAGGTGCCTAGCAAGACTAGCCATATCAGGGAGCTCTAGGCTCAACTCGGAACACCTGCTTCAATGAATAAGCTAGAAGAAAAATGGAGACGGATTTTCAACATCAACCTCTGGCTTTCACCTACAAGCATATACACGTGCACCCACACAGATGGTAGTGCCTACATACATGCAAAAGCATGTGTGCACACACACAGGAGAAATGGGAAGGAAGGAGTTAACAAAGCTGCTGTCGAGAGGCATCTATGAATATTGTCACTGTTTGCCCATCTCCAAATGTATCCAAGAGACGGCTTTTTATCCTACATTCATTCAATGGGGCTGTAATCTCATCATTGACTTCCAGGAAAAGTAATCAGTTCTTTCCTGAAAGGGCTGGCTCCTCTCTCCTCTCTCTCCTTCCTCTCTCTCTCCCCTTTTTTAATTTTGATGAGTGCCCATGAGGTGCCAGCCAGCAAATACAGATTTCCTGGGCTCTGACCAAGATGAACTCTCCCTGGCAAAGGCAGTGCATGTTCAAGAGCAGATAGACTTTGGAAGCAACAGATCTCAGAGGCAAGGGAAGAAGAGATGCCCAAGACACCAAGGTCACAGTCCTGGGAATCAGGCAGTGAAGTGCCAAGGGAATTCAACTGGGGAAGAAACTGAGCCAGCCCAGAAGGGTGTCTGATTAGATTTCAGTTAGCCAATGAAGTAGAAGCCTTCGGCTTCCCCCACCGAGACAGAGTGAGTAGAAATCACCCAAGCCTCAACCCTGCTCCCATGACAACCCAGCCTCTCATGCGGTTTTGGCATTGATGCTGTGGCCCTTAGTTGTCTTTTTTTTTTTTTTTTTTTTTTTTGCATTCGCAGGAACAGTCACTGCTCCCACTGTGTCCACTAATAACTAAGTAAGCCTTGAGGGTCAGGCAGACGTGGGTCTAAATCTGGATGCTTGAGCTCTACTGTTCCTTGAGTCATCTAATAAATAGTTCATGAAGATCCACTGTGTGGAAACCTTCCCCTGGGCCCTGGGATTCTGTGATCACCATACCATGTAAGGTAGCTCTGGATGGTCTCATACTGCACATGTGACAGCCTACCATAAAAGTGATACAAGTCACTCATAAAGCATACCTAGGAGGAGAGAGGAAGCAGCCACGGGAACATTAACAGTCTACATGACAGATGTCAAGACACAAGAAGCTATCTAATATAACATGTGTCTATTAAAGGGTATGTAAATAAGACAACTGGACGGCTACAAGATTCACATCACCCTGCTCCTATCCTGCAGCTATCATTTGAGAGAAGTGACTTCACCATAAAGACACCTCAAGCCACATAAACCTGAACTCTTGAGTTTTCAGGGAATTTTTTCCTTCTTTTCCATGAATTCCTCACTGAGATCCAGCTAAATTTTACTCAAAAGGAAAAACATGTATGGAACTACAAAACATTGGAACCTCTAAGCAGAAAACAAATTCTTGTACAGATTTAAAAAGGGGAGGAGAGGGAGAGACCAAGACCTGGAAAGTCCAAGTAGCCCCTCCCATGAAAGCTCTAGAATGTTCGAGAGGTGACAGCCAGAAGGACGTCACTGGTGGGCTCTGAAGCTACACCAAAGCTCCCTCTAACTTTGAAGGCAGCACAGGAGCACAATCACATCAGATGAGGTCATCAAGGACTCTGAACATGGTTCTGACGATGAGCAGGATCCCCCACACCCCAGCTCTGAATCGTGATGCACAGCTCATCAGAAATTCTCTCCATTACTCGCCCCTTACTTCCTGGCTAATGTAAGGCCATTGACAGAGGCTAATGCTAACCTTCAGGAAGCATTTGCTTTGTTCTCAGAAGATTACAGTTTAACAGAAAACCACGGTCCACAGTCACATTCTTATCTCTCTGAGATTCCCAGCCCCCTGCCTTCATTCACTATCACTGGACGTCACACACTGAAATCTTGATGCCCAACCTCCAGTCTCTAATCCAAAGAAATCAAACTCCATGTCTCCAATCTGGGACTAAGCTACCTACTCAAGCTTATTTGAACTTACTTTTCCAATACGGTTTCTACTGTGGATCTTTATCCTGTCCAGCCGAAGGTAAGCCTAAAAATCAAAGTGATACTGTTTTGAATTCCAATCCCTCTCCTTACTAGTTCTGTGATCTTGGGCAAGTTCTTTAATGTCTCAGAGCTTTAATGCTGCCACCTGCAAAATAAGTAGGATAGTGTCTGCTTTGAGGAACTCTTAAGAAAATACATATCAAAGAGGATTACATTTGGCTGCAATAACATCTTGTAGATAACGCAGTTCTTTGCTTCACTGACTAAGGTTCTATAGGGGAAAGGCCATCAAGGCTCAGATCTTCCCAGGCTCCAGCTCAGTTAGTAGTTATAGTACCCTGTTTTGTTTCGCTGAAGCTAAAACTTAACCACAGGACTCATACACCTCAGCTTTGGTATGTTGAGAACACAGTCTTACCTTCATTGCTATAGTTATTACTGCCTATCCGGGTATTAAACCGACATTCCCCAGCAGCGAGAACAAACCGTCGAAAGCTACTGGAGTGTACCAGCCAAGCTTTCTGGAAAACCCCCACCCAGTAATTTCTACCTACATCATTACCACACCTCCATCTCGTGACTTCTCTATGGTGCCAGGTAGTCTGGGAGGATAAGTATATTCTCAGTACGATTACTTTAGTTTAAAGAGTGGATGGGGATGCAGATTGGGTAGGCAACCAGCCAGGTCTACTCTAATATCAAATTAGCTGTTTTACCAAGAGTGCTCTACACCGAGCCTCGCACATAGTTACTTAAAAGTTACCCTGTAGCCAGATGTGCTGACACACACTTATAATCCCAGCACTTAGGAAGCTGAAGGAGAATTACCAGGTTTTAGGCCAGCCTGGGCTACATAGGAAGGCTGTATCTCAAGAAAGAAAAGGTTAGACTATAGAAACTATTGCTAATAGGTGCTACTGCTGTTCTCCTCACTTGCTTTCGGGCTAAATGGAGTAACTTGGTTATAGCCCCATGTGCCCCTCACATTCCTACAAAATCGTGTGAGCTACTTTTCTATTGCTGTGGCAAAACCTCTTGAGCAAGGCAGCTTATAAAAGAAAGCATTTAATTTGGAGGCTCATGGTTCTATGGGGTTAGAGTCCATGATCACCATGGTAGGGAACGTGTCAGCAGGCAGGCAGGCATGGTGCTAGAGAAGTAACTAAGGGGTTACATCCTGATCTACAGGTTGGAAGCTCAGAGAGAGCTAACTGAAAATGGCTTTCCAGTTAGGGCTTTCGAAATCTCAACATAGTCTCCCCCAACCCCAGTGACACACCTTCTCCAACAAGGCCACACCTCCTGATCCTTCCCGAACAGTTTCACCAACTGTAGACCAAGTATTGAAATAGACAAGCATATGGAAGGAGGTTCTCAACCAAACCACCACAACTATCTACTGTCTTGCTATAGCTTTCTCCCTGCAAATCTAAGAAACCTGGCATTTCATCTAAGAATTCCTCCCCACCACCTACTTATAACAGTAACTTCCAAAATGCCAGGTCCCCATACTGGCCCACACCACTGCATTAACAATTATGTCACAGAATACTGTCAGGTCCTAAAACAAAACTAGTATACTGATAATTAAAGTCACACCCGTGGAAACACACCTGCTATGACCATCAGCCTTCTAGAGTCAAATGCAATAAATTCAAAAATGCAAACAGTATGTGTGTGTGTGTGTGTGTGTGTGTGTGTGTGAGAGAGAGAGAGAGAGAGAGAGAGAGAGAGAGAGAGAGAGAGATCAAAAGAAAACAAGTGAAAAGAAGAAATCATTGTTGCCAGGCATCATGATGGTGCACGCCTTTAATCCCAGCACTTGGGAGGCAGAGCCCAGCAGATCTCTGTAAGCTGGAGGCCAGCCTGGTCTACAATGTGAGTGCTAGAACAGCCAGAACTACACAATGAGACCCTATTTGAAAATAACAGGAGGAGGAGGAGGAGGAGGAGGAGGAGGAGGAGGAGGAGGAGGAGGAG
>JADRCH010000092.1:6997268-7034790 GCA_019843965.1 Rhynchomys soricoides
AGGAGGAGGAGGAGGAGGAGGAGGAGGAGGAGGAGGAGGAGGAGGAGAAGGAGAAGAAGAAGAAGATGATGATGATGATTAACTCTCTAACTCTCTAACTCCACCATACTTTGAACCGACATGAAGTAAAGATTGTAGTTCATTGAGCCTTCCTTACCCTACATTTCGGGCAGGATCTACCACTGAGATTGGACTTTCCCATGCAACTTCCTTTCTCCATGAAAGGGTGTCAGTGGAAGTAACATCAGTTTGCATGGTTTGCCCGGATGCTTGACAGCATCCACCATAACATGGCCAGGCCGCAGGAGCCCCAGAACACCTATGGAATACATTAGAACTCAACCTGTGGCTTACAGTCAGGATGCTCCCAGAAGCTGAGCCTGCACGCGCCTGCAGACTGGACTGTGACAATAAAAGCCTGTTGCTATAGAGGAGGGAATTCTGCTTTGCTGCCAGAGTTGAGTGATACAATGTTATCGTTTGGTATATGTTAGCATGTCTTATCTGTTCACTTACTTTGTACCTTTTCTTCATCTAAAAGAGAACACTGGCTGCAACCACTGATTTCCAGCTTGGACCCAACTGTCATAAACTTGCAAGAGCCACACTGTTAGTACTGGTGCTCTCCTGCTTTCTGTTTGTCCCAGTGTCTTATAAAATAAATAAACCTGAAATAAACTATCAAGGAACTGTATAAATATTGCTGAAACTGAACTGGTAGCTAGCAAGAGGTACCTTTGTGATGGCAGTGGTAACAGGTTGTGTGCTGTTTAAAAGCCAACAGATGTTCTAGAAAAATAGGGGAGACAGAGTCTGCAGAATCACCCTAGCGAGAGGCATAGGCTATGCACCGAGGTGAACTTGTGGACAGCAGGGCTCACCTCATTCTTCCTCTGCAATACACAGAACTGAAGTCTGTGGCTTCTTACAACATAGGAAAAAAGAGTGTGTGTGTCATGCTATTTTAGAAGAATGATTTAAAATGTAAGTATATTGAACCACTAGTGAAGAGGAATTTTTTTTTTTTTTTGCAAGTGAAAGAAAAATGAAAGTCTAATCCCTGAGGATGCAGGAAACCAACCAACTGATGTTAAAAGCATTTACTCAACCAGACACGCTTAAATTGGAAATCTGAGGTATCAAGAAAAATAGAAAAGCATGAATTCTATTTTATCTTCCTTTAAATCATCATCAAGTTTAGAACTAATTAATGGGCCAAAAATGCCCCACTAGAAACACATAATAAAAAAAATAAGAAAGAAAGAAACACATAATACCCAAAGTTGTTAAATTTGCCTATTGGCAGAAACAAGAGCCTTTGGATGCACAGGCAAGCCAGCGGTCAAAAGATCATCAACATCACAGTGGAATCTTCAAAGGTGGGCTCTGAGTATGCTGGGGAACCCACATTTCACACTAGACTTGTGCAAACCACACCATCAAAATCTTAACTGACGGCCATGACAAGGTCATGGTCTCTGGGTCAAACCAAAGTACTCACCGTCACAGTGTAGTGTAGCAATAGACCTAACTCCTTTCAGTCTCCATAATTAGAATTTAGGGGAAATCACAATGCCTACCTCACAACTCTGCTAAGTTGAGAATAAGCGTGAGCAAGAACGGCAGTGGCAATTGTAATAGTGCCCCTTGGCACACTGGCATCTATGTCCTAACCAGTATGGTCCAGTGCACGATTCGCTCATACAAAGCTGAAATCCACAGCATCATGCTCACATCCAGGTCTAGCTTGCATGAGGTGATAGGTCTCTGGGCACAATTCATGCTTTCCTCATGAATTCAAGAAGAAAGGTGCTGAAAATCAGGTTTTCATTAGTACAAAGTTAAGACCTGGTCCTTCATCCCTGATTTATCCACCCAAGAAAAGTCTCACAGCTCCTTCCCCCCAAATTATCAAAGGCTTTTACTACAGTTAAGAAGCAAATGAACAAGATGCCTCTCATGAGAAGGTAAAGTCCTCTTCCCCACCACCACCTCCATCCTAACTGACATCTTGCAAAGGAGAAGCAAGAAGCCCTCACTTCCATGAGTTAAGCTAGACTGTCAAAATCTAAAAGAATCTATTCGTATGAACACTGGTAAAGCACATTTCCCTGTTTCAAAAACATAAACCTACCAAATCTGATATATAAGCCAAACTACATACTCGGAAACCATGTGGGTTCACAAGGACAAGTATAGGGTGACCATAGGAGACAGCGTGCCACACCCTTCTCTCAGATAGCTCAACAGTAAGTGCATCTCTTATAAAGAAGACTGCAATTCTGGGGGAAAGGTAGATCATTCCAACCTGCCATCAGCAGCCCATGCCCACTTGGCTCCTTACACAGATTCATTTCGTGTTTAAGCTAACGACCTCAGCATCCAGAGCTACAACTAGTGACGGACAGGGAAGACAGGAGAACACAGGTCGAACATACTTGCTTCTAAGCCCATTTTTGAGGAGTTGGCTTCCCGCTTCTCTGCTTCTCACAGCTGGAGTCCTACCTGGTGGAAACCAATGGTTAAGTAAAACCACTGATTTAAAGAGCCAACCAGGAAACTAACCATGACAAGTGGGAGCAGCCCTCCTCTCCCGAGCATTGATTGGCTCTTGGGGTTCCACCGGTCCCGTTCTACCCACATAAGTGGCAGGTGCAGCTGTCAGTCACGGAGAGAGCTGACAATTCACTGCTCGAGAGTAAATTGCAGCAAAGGCAGGTAGCCGCCTAAAATCGATCTTCTCCTAACGGAGCGGACCCTCCCTCTGGCGAGGAGGAGAAAGACCCTTAACTACAAAATAAATTATGTAGGGCTGAAAAGAGGAGAGTTTACGAGGTACTATTTGATTCTCACGCACCGAAGGAGCCCTTATTCTTCACTGTCCTAAAAATGATCTTTCAAAGGCTCAGACAGTAATAATAATAATAATAATAATAATAATAATAATAATAATAATTTTTAAAGGTATCTCCTTGTAAGTGCCCCTTGTGTAATTCGGAGGTGGGGAGAGAATCGGTAGGACTGCTGTTTAATTTCTCATCTTACCCTTTTACGTACTCCACCTCCTAACTCTCCCCAGTAAATCATCTTCATTTTCCCAGGCATGATTTTTTTTCTTTTTATAACCTGCAGCCCCCCCCCCTCCCCTAGAGCCCACCCAGACAGCCAGGCTCACAACCCCCGGTGCTGGGGGGTCCTGTGTTCTCCACTTTATTCAGCTTGCGGTTCTGTGAGACCCCCACCCTCGCGAGCATCCCACCCCTCCCCGCAAGAAGGCAGCCAGGCAAAAGGGGGGATCTGCAGAAAAGAAAGGCGAGGACAGTGAGGGTGGCTACGGGAGAGGGACTGCGGGAGGTGGCCCGGGGCGGGCGCCGGAGAACTGTGCACTTGTTCCAATCCGGGGGTTTAGACAGCGAGGCAAATCCGCCCTTAGGCCGCCCCATCCCTTCCCCCGCCCGAGAGAGCCCCGAGGAAGGCGGCTGCGTCTCCCCTCGGCTCCCCCGATAACGCATTGCAGCTGCCCACGAGCGCCGGGGACACACACGAGGGAGCCGGGCCCCCAGCGTCGGCGTCTCACCTTAGCGATGCTCGCCCCGGCGCGGTCCCACATGGATTTTTACAACCTCGCGTGGCCGCGGCGCCCGGCGGCCGGGAGGAGCTGGAGCTATCAGGAGCGCGAGACAGCGGAGCGCCGGCAGCGCGGGGAGGTGGCGGGGAGGTGGCGGGGAGCGCGGCCAGCGCTGGAGCGCTGGGGGGCCGGGCCGGGCGGGGCCGAGGGGGCGGCGCCCGCCGCAGTCCCGACACACGCGCGCTCACGGCCGCTCGCCCAGGCCCTGACTCACATTCCCAGCATTCCCGAGGAGCCTGGAGGGGCCGCGGCTGGGACCTGGGCACCTCCGCGGGGGGCAGCAGAGAGTCGAGTGCGCGCCCGCTCCGCAGCGCCTCCTGGCATCCTCCTGCCCGAAGCGTCTGACCTCCCAGTCCTACCCCAGAAGCCCCTCCAAAAGCTACCAGACACTTCTGGGGAACAAGAACAGCATTTGCCTTTTAAGTTAATCTATAGAACTGGGGTGGGGGTCCCTATGCCCTGGCACCATCCATTCCTTTGCAGGTTCATAGAAGGATGACTCCACAAGACATCTACTTTATTGCCACCTCCTTGTACCCCGAGGAAAAGCCAAGTAGAAAAGTGAAAGAGAGAGCAACTAAGGATCTCGTTCATCATATTCGTGAGACGTCTCATCTGATTCCCATTTAAGTTAGAAAGCCGGGCCCTGAGTTCACATAAGCGCACACCATTCCAGGTAAAGTGCATGAGAAGGTGGACAAGGCTTTCATAGGCAAAAGCTACCTCTCAACAAGAAGCCTTGAACCCCTGCTGCTACCACTTGGCATCAGGGAGGGAAATGGAAACGTCACAGGTAAGCAGTCAATTCCAGAACAGCAGTGATTTCCTTTATGCCCTGATGAGTGTGCTTCCAGCAACTTCAGTGGCAGATAAGACTGTCTCCTGCTGGGAAGCTCACACAAAGAAAGAGGATCCGGATCCAGCGGTGGGGTGAGCAGAAGGAACAATATTAGCACAGTGACTGGAGACAGTCCTTCCTCCCACCCTGAAAGGGAGGAACTCAAATGTTAACTGCTCAGAGAACTAACAGGAGGATGCCTTCCTAAGGCAGCCTAACTGTCCCTGCCTTTTATAGCCATGCCCGGTAAGGTTTTCCACAGTCTCAGGCACGCATACCCTCTTCTTTCCATCCCCAACAGTGCTCATTCTCCTAACCCTGGTACTTGAAGGGCAAAACCAAACTCTATCTATTGTGTTCTGTCCCACATGGTCCTTGGCAACTCAGCATGTTACATGTGAGAGCTATTTGAGATTGACGTGCCTCATACTGAGTATTTTCTGAAAAGTGACTGTCCTATTTGCTTCTCTGTTGCTGTGACAAAAACAATAACCAAAATCAACTTAGGAGAGGAAAGGGTTGGCTTACATTTCCACAGCACAGTCCACCATCAAGCAAAGCCAGTGCAGGAGCTGAAGCAAAGATCTGGAGGATCACTGCTTACTGGCTTGCTCCCCATGACTGGCTCAGTTTGCTGTCTTACTTAACCCAGCCAAGACCATGAGCCCACTGGTGGTACCACCTACCGAGAGCTGGGCCCTCCCACATCAGTCATCGATCAGGAAAAGACTGCCACACACAGGCCAATCTGATGGAAGCCTGTCCTCAGTTGAGGTTCCCTCTTCCCAGGTGACTCTAGTTCATGTCATGTTGACAATAGTAACCAGCAAACTGTTTATAACTGTGCAGGCACTTACACTTTCTCAATCATTCTCACAAAAACTGTAAAATGGGTAATATCTTTCAGAAAATCCAGGTGATATATTGGAGAAGGCACAAGTATAGAATTTTTAAAGTACAACATTGAACATTCACTACAGATGGCCTTCATTCTCTCTATTCCGTTGACCTGTAAGTTCTAAATAAGAATCCTTGGGTATTTAAAAGATAATATGTTATATGTATGTAGGCCCAAGAATACACACACACATACACACACACACATACACACACATACACACACACACATACACACACATGCACACACATGCACACACACACACAAAGACTCATGGTTTTCAACAGATTTTTTTTCAAAGTACGTCCTTGATTCAGGAAAAAAAAAAATTTACAAATAGTCATTTCATGTAGAAAACAAAGGACTGTAGATCCTAGAGTTCTTAGACATGTCATCTTTATCCTCTCTGGGTCTTAAGTTTCCCATCTGAAGATTTTAAAAGCTTAACTAAAGGAAATCAAGATGTCACCCAGCTAACCTTCTCTAACTTAATGCTAAATGTATATGTACATCAGTACACAGACACACTATCCCACATGCCAAGAGCTAACATGTAGCCCTTAACCCAACTGGACAGAAAATTACAATACAATCTTATCCATACCAAGGACACAGCTCTCACTACTCAGAGAATAAATAACAGTTTATTCTGATGCCAAATATGGATGGCCATAACCCAGAAACACAAATTTGGGTTATCCCAAACTCCATGTTCCAATACAGTAGCACTCGAATGATATTTTTATGGTTCCAGAACAAAGAAAGTTACAAGTCAAAACACTTTTTAAAAAGCATCAGAGAAAACCTCAGGTAGGAAGGTCACAGCCAAGCACGGAAATCTCTGCTATAGGTCTTGTTGTTATTTGATGACATTCTTAGCTTTTGGATTTGTAGAAGCTAGGCATCTGCACACAAGAGGATTTCCCAAATAGTCACAAGGATGCCGGGTCATACCCAGAAGTGAACAGTTAAGTGGCTATTTAGGATGCTAAGACAATCCAAAATAATTTGACTCTGGGTCTACAACATTTCAACTCTGCACAATCACTGAGGTTCTGATCAATTAGCCCCATAGAGTGTGTAACAACACAGTATAGATTTTGTGTAGAAACTTCAGGTCAGTCTTTTGCCTCTTGCCCCATGGTCTTCTTGTTTGTTTTGTTCTATTTTCTTGGCTTCTTCATCATAACTGCTCCTCTGACAGAGAACACTGTTCTGTGGCAGATTTTTTCCTCACAGATGTATTCATTCACTTAACAAATATGTATTTAGCATCTACTCTTTGCCTGGGGGTGCAGAGCCTCTCCCCTCAAAAACTAGACGGTTTAGGGAAGGCAACTGATAAAAAGCAGGCGACTCCTACCCACCTAGGAAGGGACAAAGGACTGGGAACTGTGGGAGCATGCAGGAAAGGCAGCCAACCATCCTGAAAATGGATCAGGAAAAAGACCCCAAGAGAAAGCTTGCCATACCCTGACATGCCACCCTGTCCTGTGTGAGACCTGGACTGGTGCTACACATACACTGTGAACCCAGCCATGTCGGGATCTGTGATGGACACCTGTCTTGAAGTGGTTCATAATGACCTCTCCTCAGTACTTGAAACTGAACTTTGAATGAGTCCACTAGCCACCACTGAATGGTAAGCTCTGGCCGATGGTATCCAGAGGTGTTATGCATGCCTGTGATCCCAGCACTGGGAGGTAGAAGCGGGAAAACCAGGAGTTCAAGGTCAGCCTAGACTACAGCAAAAGCCCTACCACAATGGAAAAGTCACCTAGAAGCAAAATCTAAAAATGCTTGCCCCAGGAAGCTGACATACAGATTGGAAAACATATAACCATACATACAGAAACAAGAGTCCTTAAGACAAAGCGCTTGGCTACACAACAGCTTAGGAGACATCTCCACTGTGTAACTCACCAGTATCTCAAACTTATGGTGCCTTAAACGTGGTTTGAAGTTTTTATGCACCAATCCTTAACTTTCCCAAGATTGTCTACCAAGTTACGACCTCATCCTTTGTCCTGTTATGCAAACCCAACCCCAAGGATGCCATTATGCCTCTTCGGGCTTAATGGACCTGTAACAATGATCATGTTAAGATAAAGAGTAAAATTTGTATGCAACAGTCTCAATCATTTGTAAAGTCTATGCTAAATGCCTAGACTGGACCGAGGGAAGAGAACCATTCTGCCCTGGGTGCAAAATTGGGGAAATGTATTTGGTTACAGAGAGTAAAATTATCCCAGTAACCAAATGCATTATATTTTGATTGTTTGCTACAATAGCCAGGCATAGTTGCACTCATCGTTAATCCCAGCACTCAGAAGGCAGAGGCAGATGGATCTTGATGAGTTCAAGGACAGCCCGGTCTACATAGTAAATTCCAGGACAGCAAGAGCTACATGGTAAGACTCTGTCCTTAAAAGAAAATTGTTTTTAGTTGTGTGTTACATTTATTTGTTTGTTGTATAGATAAACTAGTGTCACGGCACATAAGTAAAGGTCAGAGGACAGGTTGTGGTTGTTAGTTCTCTCCTTCCACTATGTGGGTACCAGGATCAAACTCAGGTCCTCCTGCTTGACAGCAAGTGTCTCTTACTCACCAAGCCTTCTCTCTGCTCCTTAACTTTTTTTTAAAAAACCAGCAAACTACATTCTATATTTGGCTGTTTGATTGTATAAAATATTAATGATATTATTAGGAATGTGTGTGTGCCTTAAATAACATTTACTAGGAGCTGTTGAGAAAGAAAACAAGAAGAAAGAGGACCGGAGCTGCCGAGATCAAGTTTTACTTGCTTGGTTCTGATGCTAGGGCTGTTAGCTAACAGATAACTTCTCAGTACAGGCCTTCTGTGCCACCCAGAATGCCAGCATTCGTCTCTGCAGCCCAGAGCCCTGCTAGGTAGAGGAAGAGCACCTGCCGATAGAATAGGGTCTCCTTGTAAGAGAAACAGAAGCCAACTAGAAATGTTTCTTAGGGAGTGTTAAGGCTGTAGCCCAGTTGGTGGAATGTTTGGCTAGCATGTTAAAACAAATAAAAAACAAAAAAAACAAAAACAACCCTAGGTCCTATCCCCAACATTGCATAAAACCAGCTGGCCCACATCCATAATCCCAGAACTCAGGAAGTAGAGGCAAGAGGAACCAAATCCAAAGTCATCCCAGCAGCAGAGCCGAGGTCAGCAAAGGACACATGAAACCCTTCTTCAAAACAAAAACTTTCTTGAAACTAAGATGAGCTTGCTTACTTCTTTTAACCAAAAACCCAAAGTCTACAAAATATCTCCTTTAGGCTACATACTTGGGAAGTCAATGAGATAAATGAACAAACTGTCCAAGGACCAGATAAATATGAGCCATTATTTAGTAATAGGAGAATCATTAGTGTAATTTGAAGAGTGGAATCTGCAGTTGTGCTGCAAAGATCTAAGTGATGGGCTCATTAATCAACCTGCCTCAGGACAGGGGCCGGTGCTGGATAAAGGCCGCATGGAGAAATGGGACCGAGCACTGCTTTCCTGGCCAAGCGCTAGGTGTCTAACCTACCACCTACAATACACTGAATGTTCTAGCACATGATTATAGACAGCACAAAGCTTCAAAACTTACGTTGCCAAAAACGCATCCATTTCTTGAAATGGGTTTTGGATCAGCTCTGAGGAACTGTTCTTCTCCAGACAAAAGCCTTAACTGCACAATTAAATGAAAGGGAACTCATTTGCTTGGGGGAGAATAATGGGGGAAAAAAAGTTATTTTAAATGAAAAAAAAAATGTTTACAAATTGGCAACAGCTTCCAAATGATTGCTTCTGGGTTTGATTAATGGGACGCATGATCAGTTGAACAAAGAGCAATCAGTTAAGAACATCGTTTATCTAACCTCTTAATGAACTTTTTTGTTTTTTGAAAAACAGGAAGAACGGTTTTAAAATAAGACTAAAGGAGCTGGAGAGATGCATCCGCAGTTAAGCGCTCTTCTTGCTCTTGCAGAGAGCCCACAGGAAGTTTACATGCACCTATAACTCTAGTTCCAGGGGATCTGGTTCCCAGATAGTGCCTGACCTCCTAGGGCACCGTACATACATGCTGCACATTGATACATGCAGGCAAAACACTCATACACATAATTTTTTTAAAAATTCAATAAATCTTTAAAAGGTTTTAATCAAACCCTCTGACTACTTTTAGTAGTCTTGTATCTATTCCCTTGGATCCCGTACCTCTCATTCTGGGAATCAGACTCAGGCTATGCACATAGTAGGCAAGCACTGAACTGCATCTCCAACCTGCTTGGAGTTTGGAACAAATATATATATTTCAATGTGTCAGTTATGGGGTTTTGGCTGGAAGTGTCCCTTATGTCCTGATTCCAGTTTTTGGCCTAATTCTGGACTCAGGAGTTCTCACTTTGCTTTCTCTTTGGCAAAAGTGACTGCTCCAAGAGATAGACACATGACCATAACATGCCAAGAAAAATCCAGGCCTGGTGTGAAAGCTCAGCTGGCAAAATTCTTACCGCATTAGCATGAGGACCAGAGTTCAGGTCTCAGAATCCACATAAAAAAGCCATGCATGAACCAGCATGGTGGCATATACATTTAATCCCAAAGACAGGGGATCTCTGTGAGTTAAAGGCCAGCTTGCTCTATCAAGTTCCAGGCCTGCCAAAGCTACATAGTGAGTCCCTGTCTCAAAAGTAACAAACAACAAAAGTCATGAATGAAAGGTGCTTCTACCAAGGGCTAGAGAAGTGGGGGGGGGGAAGGATTTATGGGGTTCACTGGCCAGCCAACCTAGCCTAATCATTGAGTTCCAGGCTTCTCACAGACCCCACCCCCTCCATCTCAAAAACCAAAGTGGGCAGTTCTTAAGGAACAACTCTCAAGGTTGACCTTAGCTTAAATACACAAACACACACGCACATGCATGTGCAAGGTCCTTTCCTAGGATTTTCAACTATTGAACAGCCAAAAAACTGTAAGGATGTACTAACAAACTGGTGGCATCTGTGGTCTACTCTTGTGGAAAATCTGCACATGGTGAGAAGCAGAGGTAAGAGGCAGACATTGTGCTTTGCACTGAAAAGCATGGCCAAGGGCTCTAAAACCCTAGTCATTCTTGAAGCTCTTCTGTGTCACTTGGTCTTCAGTCCCTGAATCATGCCAGTATCCCTGTAACTGAGCTGGCCAGGTATCAAGTATAGTTTCTTACAGAGGCATTCTTCATTTTTATCTCCCATGGAATAATGGAGGAGCCCCGATGTATACACTCCTCTGTGGTTTGATTTCCCTCATTTAAAATTGTATGCATTGCAGACAATGTCCATACCACATCTCCTGATTCCTTTTCCATGGTTAATCATCCACTGCCTGGATGGATGTTTAGGGCCTTTTCCTAGAGCCAGGAGCACAAAAGCTTTTAAAAGTGATAGCAAATCCATCAAGAAGGGCTATGGTCACATCAGGGTGGATGGCTGATATGCAGATGAGAGGTTGGCACTGTTAAAGTTCAAGAGACACTCAATCCCCAGCCACCCCACACTCTATTCATTACACCAGTCTTACAGCATTTATTATCTGTCACCTACACAGAGGATCAAATACTATGCCTTACACACTCCAGTTTGCCCAGCACGTTAAGCATAGTGGCCTTGAACTCATCTATCCCTTGAAAGGGTCTTTGAAACATTTGGGGTATAAACTGAGTAGAGATTATATTTGTGCTAAATGTTGAAGCCTGGAACCATAGATACAATTACTAATGAACTTACACTTGTCTGAAGAGCCATCACTCAATCCTCCTACCTCATAGTTTCTGAAACAAGGAGCAAATTGTAATAGAAGGTCAGGTTTGAGTTTTGCCATTGAGCCTCAGTTCATCCACTTATAAGTTATATAATCTTGGGGAATTTAGTTCCTATAAGACTCCTAATCATGAGGAGGGAGGACAGAGAGATAGTGGGATGTGATGGCCCACATCTGTCTGTAATCACAGCACCCACAAGACTAAAGCAAGAGGATGACAAATTTGAGGGCAGCTTGCAGTACAGAGCATGATCCTATCTCAAAAAAAAAAAAATAGAAGAATAATTAATAGTACTTGCCTCATGCATAACTTGAAGCAGCTAGATAAGAAATTGCTCAGAAAGTTTCTTTGGCTGTGGCAGATCTATAGTATTTGCTCAATACAGGAAGATTAGCATCATCTCCATGCACAGTAAATTCAGCTGTCAGGGCTATATTCTGTGTCTGCTTTGCGATTTCCTCAACGGCCAATGTGACTTTCAGAAACTGTTCTTTCTAAAGTTTCAGGAACACATATAAAAAGCTGGGCACTGGCCAGAAAACATTTGGAAGCAAACAATCTTAAAAATAAGGAGAGGAGACATGCCTTTTTAAATGTTGGATTTCTCTTTAAGAGCAAAATTATACCGTGAGTAAAGATCAAAATGCATTCTTTCTGTGACCTTGTTCCAAAGTGAAGTTTATTGGAGCGTGATGCATGTCAGATGTTGTTCAGAGTGGCATATGCCCTTCCCAAGGCATGTTGAACAGACACTGCACGTTTCTGGGTGGGGGTGGGCTCTAGCAGGTGTTTCAGGGCTAAAGCAGAGAGGACATCCTACCTTCAGTACATCCACAGCTCTCAAAATTGCCTTGGGTTATGGACTGCAGAATATAAATAGAGACAAAATAATATGTCCTAAAGCTTTAAGCAAATACTTTGCACAAGAGAATTCAACAGCCTTTCCCTGTCTGGTTTTGAGGCTTGGAAATTCAGACTTGGAAATTCATAGAAAACACACAAGAGGAAATCTTGCAGCTTGGGCTGAGCTGCAATTTAATATCTTCCAGGAACTATTTCCTTCTTACCATACCCAGAGCTTACCCCTGTGTCCACCACCACTCTGCCTAGTGAACATCCATGCCATCTTGACTTGGTAGCACATCTCCCAGAAGCTCTTGTTATAGAATCCCTCGCTGGTAACTTTTCCCAGGCTGCTCTGTTTCTCCTTCATTATCCCATCAAGTGGAGGAGCTGGAAAGATGGCTCAGTGGGTAAGAACGAGCACCTGTTGCTCTTGTAGATAACCTGAGCTTAGTTTCCACCACCTGTGTCAGGTAGCTTACAACCACTTGTGACTCCAGATCCTGGAGATCCTGTTCTGGCCCCATGACCACTGCACTCACATGCACAACTAAAAGTATAACGGATCTTAACAAGAAAACAGTGGAAACCAGGAACATGCCTGTAATCTAACACCTAAAAGGAGAATTTCAAGTTCAAGGTCCAACCTGGGGTTACATAGAAGGACACTGTCTAAAAGAAAAACAAGGTACTAGAGCAATGGCTACCCAGTTAAGAGCACTGCTGCTCTTGTAGAGGACCAGAAAGCCCCAGGTTCAATTCTCAGCACCTACATGGTGACTCATAACCTTCTGCAACTGTAGTCCAGGGGATCTAATGCTCTCTTCTGACCACACTGGGCACCAGGCAAATACATGTTACACATACACATACATGTAGGCAAAACACACACCCACATAAAATAAATGTCTTTCAAAAAAAGAAACAAAGAAAGGCAGGCAGGCTGGACTAAATAGCTGTCTGAAAGACTGCTGTCTCTTCACACACACCTATCTGCTCCACTGATGACAGAAATGGTGCCATTCCATTATGTCAACCCCAAGTCCAAGCACAAAGCCAAGATACAAATATTTGGAAATTTTAAGGGAAAGTCTATTTATTCAATAAAATTTAACCATAGCCTTTGGAAACTCAGCAAATAGCTTTGCTAAGAAACTTTCCTTGCAAAGGTCAAAAACATTTTTTAGTTCCATGTAACCAAAAAGTATATTGATGTCTTGCCATTTACATTCTGTAAAATGACTTGATTATCAGTTTCAGGAGAGAAAGTGAAAATTATATCAATTAGGACTAATTGGATATATAATTGGCTAGATCTAAATGGGAATTGAAAGAGATAAGGAATAGAAGGGTCTTGAGAGCTAAATAATACCCATCTGTATAGTCACAGCTGACAGTCAGAATATGCCACAAGGGTTCTGACTGATGCTGTTCATCTTCTCAAAGCAGCTTGTCTTAGTTACCTTTCTATTGCTGTGAAGAAATACCATGACCAAGGATACGTATAGGAGAAAGAGTTTATTGGGACTCATGACTGCAGAGGGTTAGTAGAGTCTATAATCATGATAGCAGGGAGGATAGCAGCAAGCAGATCAGAATTTGCTAGAACAGTAGCTGAGCCTTTACATCCTCACCGAAAGTATGACGCAGAGAAAGATAACAAGGAATGGCATGGGCTTTGGAAACCTCAAAGGGACACACTCCTCCAACAAGGCCACACCTCCTAATCCTTCCCAAACAGTTCCACTAACTGGAGATCAACAATTCAAATATATGAGCCTATGAAGGTCATTCTTATTCAAACCACCACACACCTACAGCATGGGGCTCTTCAAAATATTCACTGAAAAAAACTTCTGTGACAGCCTTTTGCCCAGAGCCAGTTAGCTTCAGCAGGGGATCCTATGACACAGGGCTCAGTTTCAACACAAAACAGTGCATTCCATTATTAAACAGTTCAAATAAATATGTTTGCTTTAGTTAGAGTTTTACTGCTGTGGACACCATGGCCAAGGCAACTCGTATAAAGACAACATTTAATTGTGACTGGTTTATAGGTTCAGAGGTTCAGTCCATTATCATCAAGGTGGGAACATGGCATCATCCAGGCAGGCATGGTGCAGGGGGAGCTGTGAAGCACCATGGTGCATGGTGAAGAGTTCTACATCTTCATCTGAAGGCTGCTAGGAGAAGACTGGCTCTCAGGTGGTCAGGATGAGGGTCTCATTGTCTACCCCCACAGTGACACACTTCCTCCAAAAAGGCCACACCTACTCCAACAAGGCCATCCTTCCTAATAGTGCCACTCCCCGGGCAAGCATATACAAACCATCACAACGTTTATCCTACATTAAGCCCTAACATATATGACTCTAGTTCCACCTGTCACAAACTTTCTGCTCCCTGATTTGTCCCAAAGCTAACTGTTCCGGTTTGGGAGTAAGACAGTTTCATAGTTGAGTTTATTAGCTGGGATAATCACAGGCAAGTTAATTCATTCTTCTAGACAGTTTCCAAAACTAGACATTCAATCTTATTTTTATTTAATGTATATGTAATTTTGCCTACATGTATGTCTGTGCACCACTTTCATACCACTATTAGCTCTCCTGGAACTGGAATTATAAACAGTTGTGAGCCACCATGAGGGTACTGTTAAACAAGCCTGGGTCTTGTGGAAGAGCAGCCTGTGCTCTTAACCTCAGAGCCATCTCTCCAGCTAGCTGCTTAATCTTAATGTGCTGTCAAGATTAAAAGACAGTTGGCAAGGCATGGTGGCTTAATCTGAGGTAGATGGATTGCCACCAGGTCAAAGCTGGCTTGGGCTACATAGTGATTTCCAGACTAGTTTGGCCTACAGTATGAGAAAAAAAGTCAAAAGATACGTACATACCAAGCATTTAGCTCAGGACACCCTCTATGAAAAGAGATACTGGTAACCTCTTCTCATCCAACTACTAGAAGTTAATAAATTATCCCATCTAGCCTTTTCTAGATGAAGGCCCCAGCTTCTTCAGTCATTTCTTCTACAAGGAAGAAGTGACAGTCCCATGACATACAGTGGGTTAGTATCACAATCAACATCCAGAATTGAATCCGCTCTGCAGGAGATAGTTCTAAATAGCAGAGCTACTGCAGTGAGAAAGCGAAGTAACCCAAGAGGAAAGCCTTACTCTCTGCAGGTGCAGAAGAAGTATGTGATGGCCATGTCTGTACCCTGGAACAGAAGTGAAGAATTTTAAACTCATTGGCAGTATCATCATGCTAGTGACTTAAGCTCAACTGGAATTCTTCTGAAGGTAAAGCTTATTCTTCCTGTGTTCCAGTTATAAAAACAGCACATATTCAGGAAATAGGCAACATCTTGAAAAGACAAAAAAAAAAAAAAAATCTTCCGTGATTCTACTACCCAGGGACAAATTTCCATTAGCATTCAGTGTATCTCCTCCCATTGTTAACAGCTAGACTGACTTCAAACAACTTTCACTTATATCTTATGTGTTTAATAATACCACTTCTAGCTGCAAGGGAAGCTTGAAAATACAGTTTCATTTATTGGCATGCTTTACTTCTTTGAATAAAACTCAGGATTTATTGATCAGGAATGTGGAAGGAAGACATTAAGTGGGCAGTGGGCACTATCTGCTGTACCTCTCTTATTGGATACTTGGCTTTGTTCCGAGAGTTTGCTCCCCAGCTGGAGCAACTTCTAGATGCTTTAGAAAGTAAGGTCTCAATGGAAAGATTAGAACACTGGAGACTCTGCCCCTGGACACTATATATTCCCCTTCTCCTTCTCTCTCTCTCTCTTTCTCCCTCTCCCTCTCCCACTCCTCTCCTCTCTCTTTCTCCTTCTCCCTCTCCCTCTCCTTTCTGACCACCATAATGTGGGCTGCTGAAGCATGCCCTCCCTGCCATGCTGAAGCCATGAGCCAAACTACATTTGCCTCCTTAAACTTGCTTATGTGAGGTGATTGTCACAGCAACAGCAGCAACAACAACAAAATCTGACTGATACCATGTGTCAGGCCTAGAGGGTTGATTATTCCACTCTAGTTATTTGTATGACCCTGTGTGCTAATGTTCAAACCTTTAAAAAGTAAACTGTAGAACCAGTGAGGTGGCTCAGCAGGTAAATGTCCTTGATGTGTGAGCCTTGGAACCTGAATACAATTCCCAGAGCTCATACAAAGATAGAAGAGAAGAGAAACAACCTCACAAAGCTGTGATTGACCTCCACATGCTACTGCAGCACACACACACACATACACACACTTACACACACATACACACACCATATACACAAACTTACAATACACACACATATACCAAACACACATAAGTCATATACACACACATATATACACAACACACACATACACCATACACACATATATCATATACACATACATATCATACACACACCATACGTACATGCATACATACATACATCACACATACTCACACACATCCACACACATATACACACCATGCATGTATGTCTGTAATAATAATAAAATTTGAAAAAGTTTAAAATCATTAAGTAAACTGTCAGTTTAATTATAGACTGAAGCCATAAACCACCTTCAAAATAAAATAAAAATGGAAAACAATTTAATATTTTGTCTGTTTTTCCAAAACCCAAAATCTTTCTTCCTTGGGTACATAAATACTTCCACCTGAGGACTAATCTCTAATTGCTTCTAATTAGATTAAATGCCCAACTCATTCTGGATGTCTGGGAACACGACTAACAGCTGCCTCACCTCAAGTGCCTGCAGATGTAGCGTGAGTGGGAGTGTGAGGAGGAAGGATGGAAGGATGACACCTCTCCACTAACGCCTCTAACCTCACAGCTGAAGTCAGGTACCCACCTGCATCAGTGGGCCCCAAGTCTCTTCCCAGAATGTGTGAACATGTAAGAAAGCTCAGCTATTGAGTCATGCTGAAAACAGATTGGAGAGGAAACAGCGTAGTGATCAAGAGATCAGGAGATCTGTGTTCTGCAGAGGCGACACTTCTAACACATGCAGGGAATCCGGGGTAGCATCCTCAGCTGCCAAGACGAATGGGGTGAGAGCAACTCATATAGTCCTAGGGAGAACTACAAGAGCTAATGTATAGAAAGCCCAAACATATGCCCCGAAAAACAGTCAAAAGTGTTAGTAACAGAGAGCCCGCTCCACAGACAAACTTAAAGCCTAAGCAAACCTAGTTCACTTCTGAACCAAATACCAAAGACTGGAAAGGGGACACCTGCTATCCTTGACTGAGCCAAGTGGGATTTCTCAGAAGAAGGCGGTTTACTCGAGGAATCTGAGAGCAGCAGAGAAGAGGACCACAGGCTCCAGGAATCGAGATGGTAAGGGCACCTAAGACCGTTTCTGACACTAGTGAAGGTCCCCTCACCCTGCCCTGGAAACTATATCTGGGTCTCACAAGGAGAAAATTTCTAAAAGGGAAGTGATGGAGCCAGATTTATTGGGAGAAAACTCATGGGACCAGGGAGTAGAGACAGAGGTGATTCAGTGTCCAATAACACCAGCAATTAATATTATAATAGTATCTGCCCTGAGTTTTTACATTTGCACCAAGCACTTTATACACATCAGTAACAAACTGATACTGAGCACGTGCTGCCCCATAGAAAATACTAACGCAAGTAACTTTAGACTCAGTCTCACCTAACCGTCAGCACAATCCCCTGAAATTGCTCTCATTGGAACCACACGAAGAGGATACTCAGATAGCAGTGGTGACTTGCCTAAGCACAAACAGCTAGTAAGTTTGGGCTCCTTGGACACAATTCCCAGAACTCAAAGTGAAAGAGAACCAACTTCTCAGAGCTGTCCTCTGTCTCCTAAATCCAAGGTCTTAACCCACCGCTAGATGCCTGAACTTCCTAGCACGTTCTTGTCAGACTTGTCAGTGCCCACCCTAGCCTTCAAACCAGCAGCTGGCTTTTCAGAGTGTGCTGCCCACACAGCCTCAGGATGTAAATTTGCACCAACCTCCACGGAGTGGGCTGTGATTGGGTGTTCCAATTTTAAACGTCGACAGCAGTGGAGTCTGGCCATTTAATCCACTCTGTCGGAGAAAAGGCAGTTGCATTCTGACAAAACAAGTGCTGCAAACACATGGAGGGTGGGGTGGGGTGGGGAGCTGATGTACTCCTGGCTGGTAGCACCTCTTCCATGAGACAAGCCTCTAAAACATAATGTGGCCTCAGCTTCTACATAGTGGGAACCTATTCTGGTTATCAACAACTGTCACAAATTACTACTGTGTTCTGAGTGTCTCCCTGCCTTGCCCTTGCCTGGACCCATATATTTGAGAGAGCGTTGAAAGTAGCCCTGTTGCTAGCATCTTCATTGCCTGGGGTGAAGGAATTTTGTATCATAAACAAACCAGAGAGACAATGAGATTTCTGGTTGGTGTCTGCCTTTCGGACTTGATTTTAGAACCTTAGATAAGTAATTGAACCACCACCAGGAGTTCAGTAAAGGAAGTAGAGAACAAAATGTGGAGTTGGGCCTCCACAAGGGAAGCACCAAAGGCAAACAGGAGAGGTTTATTCTGCCTCTTGGCTTCACTGTGGTCTGAGCTGTTCTCTGCTGGGGACCACACCCTTTTGCAGCATTTACAGCATCACGGAAAGCTGACATTAAAGACAGTGTTTAAGCTTCCTTTTTTAAAAGAAATGAGTGCTAATGTTATTCCCACTTGACAAACAAGGAAACTGAAGCATAGAGCTTGCCTGGTTTATATGGCTGGAACTAGAACTGAGATCTCTGAGCTCTCCCACAAATTCATAGCTGAAGGCTCCATCTATAAACTCTTTTTTAAATTATGGATATTGGTGTTTTAACTATATGTACGTCTGCGTGAGGGTGTTGGATCCCCTGGAACAGGAGTTACAGACAGTTGTGAGCTGCCAAGTTGATGCTGGGGATTGAACCAGGGTCCTCTGGAAGAGCAGCCAGTGCTGTTAACCGCTGAGCCATCTTTCCAGGCCCCCCACCCTGGGCTCTTTCAGAAAGTATGTATGATAGGACCTTTAGCTAACTGAGAGTACATGTGAAAGCTATGAAAACAGACAGGAGGACCCTCGAGCTGAACTTAAAGGCATCCCATAATAATAAAACCAGCTTCCACTTACTGAACATTTACTGGCAGCAGACAGCAAGATCATAAACCTTATGTGTGCAAGTACTTCGTTCACAGTAACCATGATTCTGAGTGGTAGGACATAGTATCCCCATTTGCCAGTTGTCAACAATGATTGCAATGTAAGATATTCCCTCCAGAAATCATGTTGGAGCACCCATAAAATAGCATCCAAATGTTCACATGTGGGAGGTGGCTTTCTTGTTTAAGACAAGGGACCAGACCACATCCCATGGTTACTCTTCCCAAATCTGGGCATTTCAGTCCTTAAAGCCATTACTACTCACCAAAACACTATAAAGCTTCTGGTAATTAATCGACCTGGGAAAAGAAGGGCATTTCTTTCTTTGCTTGTTTCTTTGAGGTAGCATCTCAAAGGATGGAGTTCTACTCATTAGAACTTTTGATGCTCTGGCCTCCTGGGATAACAGGCATGCAAAAGAAAGGCATGTCTTAAAAAATAATTCAGTATTCTGAACCTTAAATTTTTTTCAATTTTGCAAACCAAAAAGAAACGTAACAAATTTTAATGGACATTTAAATCACTTCTTACACTACATTCACATTGCTGTTTATGGAGTGGCAGAGTGGTCAAGTAGCTGGCTGGCTCTGAATCCACATCAGTGAGTGAAATGGGCATGACATACGTAAAGCACACTCTTGTTACGCAACAGGCACTGGAAGGAGGATGGGTGTTACCCAGCACAGCAACATGATGCCATTTCTGATGATAAATAGGAAGATGTTATCGTAAGCAAAATGTTTTGAATTCATGTCCTAACTTTTCTGTCTCTTCTGGGATAATAACAATCTCTCATGGAGAGGTGTTTTGACGGTGGTTTAGTCCTAAAATCGTATGTTTAAGACATTTTTGCTGAAGAAGGGTTTGGAGTCTTTCCATAGTGATGATCATTTCTCCTGGCTAAACACTAAGCTGGAAGAGCATCACTAGCAGGGTGGGAGCATGTGATTTATTAGCTCTCTTTCTATTTGCTAAATCAGCCTGGGAAAGGCAGACGTGCCAGATGAGGACCAGGCAGGAGGTGCCGGCCTGCTTTCACTCCAAAGCTTGTACAGGAACATGCACCAAATGGTATCCAGATGCTCACCAATGGGATGGTTTCTTATTTGGGGTGAAGAAGGGTGGTAAGGACAGGTCAGGGACAATCTGATTTCTCAGCACCCCAAGTATGTCGGAAGAAACAGCAGCAGCTAGTTAGGCTGCCATGGGGGCAATGCTTTTGGAAATGTGTGGATCCTCAAGACTTGTTAATACCCGTCATGAACCCAAACAGCACACGTACGCCAATGTCTTTGTCAATGGTCACCGGTAGCCAGGTATCTTATAAACTTAAGATGTTCACACGAATCCCTGTGGCATTGGTTTGCTACTCTGTAAATTGGAGATAAGAGAAAACCCAGGTGCTGTTTAGAAATAACACATCACTGAAGAGATCAGAGGTGAGGCTCCTCCAACAAGATTTTTTTTAAGTCACACAGCGTGGTGATGACATGGACCTGGAAGTTCTTTGAAGCCTTGATTAGCTAGAAAGTTGTTTCTTGGGGAAGAATTCTCCACTGCTGTTGTTCTCTCTCTCTCTCTCTCTCTCTCTCTCTCTCTCTCTCTCTCTCTCTGTGTGTGTGTGTGTGTGTGTGTGTGTGTGTGTGTGCTGCTCCTCCATTTAAAGCCACATTTTCCCAAGAGCCAAAATGTATTCCATAAAATGCTACTCTGGAAGGGAAACTGACCACCACCAAATTCTCTCAGAGCTTCCTCAGGCACAAGAGCAAATTAAAGCTTCTGAGAAAGTGCCATTCCTCGGACAGGAAACTATCTCAGTGACAGCTCAGTAACCTAGTCTTTGATTTCTTGGGCCCCTGTCCTTTACCCTTCATTTACTTCCAGGAAGCTATTGCTCCTGCAGACACACTGTAAGACAATGGCTTGACAGCCTGCACTCTCATCAGACTCAGAAAGTTTAACCAGACAGAGTTCTTGGTCCCTGGCAGCAAGTCTTCTAACGTGCCCTTAAACATTGCCCTCTAGGCTAACACTTCCCTTCCCTTGGCTCTGAGTCACTACATTCTAGAACTTTTATATAACAGCAGATAACTAACGTGCCAGTGGTGAGTCCTTTAGAAATTTTGTCTACCCTTTTGAAGCTTCCTAACTCATGAAAAGGGACAGTGCGTTTCACGTGCTTATTTCAAAGATAAAAGGAACTGTTTCTGGCCAATCCTGTCACGTAGCACTTCAATTCGGTCTGTCCATAATATCATCCATAGGCCCAGAAGCCTAAGAGTCTTGTCTGTTTCCTGTTGTTGTGATGAAATACTCCCACAAAAGCTATCTAAGAAGAATTCATTTTAGTTCAGCGGTGAAGGCAGGTCATGGTAGGGAAGCAAGGAGCAGCTTGACGCCGCTGGTCACATTAATCCACAATCAGGAAGCAGAGAGGGATGAATGCCTGCATGCTATAATGCTCAGCTTGCTTTCTCCATACTACACATCAAGGATACCCTGTCCAGGAAACTCCCTCCCTCCAACAACTAAGGTGAGTCTTTGGAGAAGGCAAGATGCACAGCCGGGAAAAGACACTTGCCACTCAGACTTGATCTTGGTCCCTGGAACCCACACAAAGGTGGAAGGAGAGAACTGACTCTACAATTTTCTGATCTCCACATGGATGCAATGGCATACCTATACCACACACACAAAAGTAATAAAAAAATTACAATGTAGTAATTTTTAAATGAATCTTCACATGTCAATTAATGCAATCAAAATGATCCCTGGCAGGTAAGCTCAGAGACCTGTCTCCCTGGTGATTCTAGATTCTACCAAGTCAACAGTTACCACCAACCATCACAGTCTGGATTTTAAGATTCTAAGTAGGGGCAGAAGAGATGGCTCAGTGGATAAAGGGACTTGCCACCAAGACCTGAGTTACATCCCTAGGACCCACAAAATGGAAGGAGAGAACTGACTCCTGAAAGCTGTTGTTTGACCCCATGTACACACACTCACACACACATCAAGAAAGAAAGTTTTACTTTAAAAAAAGATACCAGACAGCGGAAGGCGGGCTCCAGACGCAGGGACTGAGGAAAAGCCAGGAGGTAAGAGCCTGCCTGCTTCCACCTGTGGCCAGAAACCCTGCCTGGGCCAACGGGCCTCTCCATATACAAGTAGCTCAGAGAGAAAGCTACCTGCCCACTTGTGCCGAGGAGCCAGCAACAGGAGGACTCCAGACGCAGGGTCTGAAGAACAGCTGGAAGAGAGAACTGGTTTCCCAGGAATATTGACATCTGAGCTTGAAGGAAAGACAAGCCACAGTCAGAGAGAGAAAGACCAGCTAACTCCAGAGATAACCAGATGGCGAAAGGCAAGGGCAAGAACACAAGGAACAGAAACAAAGACTACTTGGCTTCACCTGAACCCAGCTCTCCCACCACAGTCAGCCCTGGATACCCCAACACACCAGAAAAGGAAGACTCAGACTTAAAATCACATCTCAAGAGGATGATAGAATATTTTAAGAAGGAAATAAATAACTCCCTTAAATAAATACAAGAGAACACAGGTAAACAACTGGAAGCCCTTAAAGAGGACACACAAAAATCCCTTGAAAAATTACAGGAAAACACAATCAAACAAGCAGAAATACAGAAAAACACAATCAATCAAATGAACAAAACCATTTAGGAATTAAAAACAGAAATAGAAACAATAAAGAAATCACAAAGGGAGACAACCCTGGAATTAGAGATCATAGGAAAGAAATCAGGAGTCATAGATGCAAGCATCTCCAACAGAATACAAGAAATGGAAGAGAGAATCTCAGGTGCGGAAGATACCATAGAAAACATGGACACAACAGTCAAAGAAAACACAAAATGCAAAAAGCTCCTAAACCAAAACATCCAAGATGTCCAGGATGCAATGAGAAGACAGAACCTGAGGATAATAAGCATAGAAGAGAGTGAAGACTCCCAACTTAAAGGACCAGTAAATATCTTCAACAAAATTATAGAAGAAAACTTCCTAACCTAAAGAAAGAGATGAACATAAATATACAAGAAGCCTACAGAACTCCAAATAGACTGGACCAGAAAAGAAATTCCTCCTGTCACATTATAGTCAAAACACCAAATACACAAAACAAGGAAAGAATATTAAAAGCAGTAAGGGAAAAGGGGCAAGTAACATATAAAGGCAGACCTATCAGAATTACACCCGACTTCTCACCAGAGACTATGAAAGCTAGAAGATCCTGGGCAGAGCTCATACAGACTCTAAAAGAACACAAATGCCAGCTCAGGCTGCTATACCCAGCAAAACTCTCAATAATCATAGATGGTGAAACCAAAATATTCTATGACAAATCCAAATTTGTACAGTATGTTTCCACAAACCCAGCCCTACAAAGAATAATACATGGGAAATGCCAATGCAAAGAGGGAAACTACACTCAAGAAAAAGAAAGTAATCTTTCAGCAAACTCAAAAGAAGATAGCCACACAAACAATATAAACAACATCAAAAATAACAGGAAATAACAATCACTATTCTTTAATATCTCTTAACATCAACGGTCTCAACTCCCCAATAAAAAGACATAGACTGACAGACTGGATCCATAAACAGGACTCAGCATTTTGCTTCATCCAGGAAATGTACCTCCGTATTAAAGACAAACACTACCTCAGAGTAAAGGGCTGGAAAACAATTTTCCAAGCAAATGGCCCCAAGAAACAGGCTGCAGTAGCCATTCTAATATCGGATAAAATTGACTTTCAACCAAAATTCATCAAAAAGGATGAGGAAGGACTCTTCTTACTCATCAAAGGAAAAATCTACCAAGAAGAACTCTCAATTCTGAACATCTATGCCCCGAATGCAAGAGCTCCCACTTTCATTAAAAAAAACTCTACTAAAGCTCAAAGCACACATTGCACCTCACACAATAATAGTGGGAGACTTCAACATCCCACTATCAACAATGGACAGATCTTGGAAACATAAACTAAACAGAGACACAGTGAAACTAACAGATGCTATGAACCAAATGGGTTTAACAGGTATCTATAGAACATTTCATCCTGCATCAAAAGAATATATCTTCTTCTCAACACCTCATGGTACCTTCTCCAAAATTGATCATATAATAGGTCACAAAACAAACCTCAACAGATATAAGAAGATTGAAATAATCCCATGCCTCCTATCAGATCACCACGGATTAAGGTTGGTCTTCAATGGCAACAACAACAACAGAAAGCCCACATACACATGGAAGCTGAACAATGCACTGCTTAATGATAAGTTGGTCAAGGAAGCAATAAGGAAGGAAATTAAAGACTTCCTAGAATTCAATGAAAATGAAAGTACAACTTACCCAAACCTATGGGACACAATGAAAGCAGTGTTAAGAGGAAAACTCATAGCTCTGAATGCCTCCAAAAAGAAACTGGAGAGAGCATACACTAACAGCTTGACAGCACATCTGAAAGTTCTAGAACAAAAAGAAGCTAATACACCCAAGAGGAGTAGAAGGCAAGAAATAATCAAATTAAGGGCTGAAATCAACCAAGTAGAAACTAAAAGAACTATACAAAGAATCAACAAAACCAAGAGCTGGTTCTTTGAGAAAATCAACAAGATAGATAAACCCTTAGCCAGACTAACCAGAGGCCACAGAGACAGTATCCAAATTAACAAAGTTAGAAATGAAAATGGAGATATAACAACAGACTCTGAGGAAATTCAAAAAATCATCAGATCCTACTATAAAAGCCTATATGCAACAAAACTGGAAAATATGGAGGAAATGGACAAGTTTCTAGACAGATACCAATTACCAAAGTTAAATCAGGATCAGATAAACCATCTAAACAGTCCCATAACTCCTAAAGAAATAGAAGCAGTCATTAAAAGTCTCCCAACCAAAAAAAGCCCAGGACCAGATGGGTTCAGTGCAGAATTCTATCAGACCTTCAAAGTAGACCTAATACCAATACTCCTCAAGCTATTCCACAAAATAGAAACAGAAGAAACACTACCCAATTCATTCTATGAGGCCATAGTTACACTGATACAAAGCCCCACAAAGACCCAACAATAAAAGAAAACTTCAGACCAATTTCCCTTATGAATATTGATGCAAAAATACTCAATAAAATTCTTACAAACCAAATCCAAGAATACATCAAGACAATCATTCACCATGATCAAGTAGACTTCATCTCAGGGATGCAGGGATGGTTCAATATCCAGAAATCCATTAATATAATCTACTACATAAACAAACTCAAAGAAAAAAACCACATGGTCATTTTGTTAGATGCTGAAAAAGCATTTGACAAAATTCAACATCCCTTCATGATAAAAGTCTTGGAAAGATCAGGAATTCAAGGATCATACCTAAACTTAGTAAAAGCAATATACAGCATACCAGTGGCCAACATCAAACTAAATGGAGAGAAACTCGAAGCAATCCCACTAAAATCAGGGACTAGACAAGGCTGCCCTCTCTCTCCCTATCTATTCAACATAGTACTTGAAGTTCTAGCTAGAGCAATCAGGCAACAAAAGGAAATCAAAGGGATACAATTTGGAAAGGAAGAAATCAAAATATCACTATTTGCAGATGATATGATGGTATAGTTAAGTGACCTGAAAAACTCCACCAGAGATCTGCTACAGCTGATAAACAACTTCAGCAAAGTGGCTGGATACAAAATTAACTCAAGCAAATCAGTAGCCTTCCTATACTCGAAGGATAAACAGGCTGAGAAAGAAATTAGGGAAATGACACCCTTCACAATAGTCACAAACAATATAAAATATCTTGGTGTGACTCTAACCAAACAAGTGAAAGATCTGTATGACACGAACTTCAAGTCTCTGAAGAGAGAAATCGAAGAAGACCTCAGAAGATGGAAAGATCTCCCATGCTCATGGATCAGCAGGATTAACATAGTTAAAATGTCCATCCTGCCGAAAGCAATATACAGATTCAATGCTATCCCCATCAAAATCCCAACTCAATTCTTTGTAGACCTAGAAAGAACAATTCTCAAATTCATATGGAATAACAAAAAACCCAGGATAGCAAAAACTATCCTCAACAATTAAAGGTCTTCTGGGGGAATCAGCCTCCCTGACCTCAAGCTGTACTACAGAGCAGTAGTGATAAAAACTGCATGGTATTGGTACAGTGACAGGCAGGTTGATCAATGGAATAGAATCGAAGCCCCAGAAATGAATCCACACACATATGGTCACTTGATCTTCGACAAAGGAGCTAAAACCATACAGTGGGAAAAAAGACAGCACCTTCAACAAATGGTGCTGGATCAAATGGCGGTCTACATGTAGAAGATTGCGAATTGATCCATTCCTATCTCCCTGCACAAAGCTCAAGTCCACGTGGATCATGGACCTTCACATAAAACCAGATACACTGAATCTAATAGAAGAGAAAGTAGGGAAGAGTCTCAAACACTTGGGCACAGGGGAAATGTTCTTGAACAGAACACCAATGGCTTGTGCTCTAAGGTCAAGAATTGACAGATGGGACCTCATAAAATTACAAAGCTTCTGTAAGGCAAAGGACACTGTAATTAGGGCAAAACGGCAACCTACAGATTGGGAAAAGATCTTTACCAATCCTACATCTGATAGAGGGCTAATATCCAATGTATACAAAGATCTCAAGAAGCTAGACTCCAGAGATACAAATAACCCTATCAAAAAATGGGGAAGTGAGCTAAACAGAGAATTCTCAACTGAGCAAACTTGAATGGAATGGCTGAGAAGCACCTAAAGAAATGTTCAACATCTTTAGTCATCAGGGAAATGCAAATCAAAACAACCCTGAGATTCCACCTCACACCAGTCAGAATGGCTAAGATCAAAAAGTCAGGTGACAGCAGATGTTGGCGAGGATGTGGAGAAAGAGGAACACTCCTCCATTGCTGGTGGGAATGCAAATTGATACAACCTCTCTGGAAATCAGTTTGGCGGACCCTCAGAAAATTGGACATAATACTACCTGAGGACCCAGCTATTCCACTCCTGGACATATACCCAGAAGATGCTCCAACATGTAATAAAGACACATGTTCCACTATGTTCATAGCAGCCATATTTATAATAGCCAGAAGCTGGAAACAACCCAGATGTCCCTCCACAGAGGAATGGATATAGAAAATGTGGTACATTTACACAATGGAATACTACTCAGCTATTAAAAACAATGACTTCATGAAATTCGTAGACAAATGGATGGATCTTGAAAACATCATTCTGAGCCAGGTAACGCAGTCACAAAAGAATGATCATGGTATGTACTCACTGTTAAGTGGTTATTAGCCTAAAAGTTTGAAATACCCAAGAGTCACTTCGCAGGAACAGTAGTACTGAGTACAAGGTCCCAGATGGAGGGCTTGGAGAAAGGACTGAAGGAGCTGAGGGAGTGTGCAGCCCCAGGGAGGTAGCAACACTGGCAACTGGCCTGACCCCCCATACTTCTGGAGACTGATCCACCAACTAAAGAATACACATGGAGGGACCCATAGTGCTGGCCACAAAGACTGCAGAGGAGGGTCTTGTTACCCGTCAGGGGGAGGAGAGGCCCTTGGGCCTGAGGGTGTTATATCCCCCAGTATAGGAGAATGTCAAGGAGGGAAGACGAGAGTGGGTGGGGGGTGGGGTGGGGAAGTGGGTTGGAGAATATCCCCATAGAGGCAGGGGGAGGGTGGAGGGAATGGGGAGGTTCCAAAGGGGAGATCTGGAAAGGGAGAAACATTTGAAATGTAAATAAAACATGAAAAAAAAAAAAAAAAAGATACCAGAGCAATATTGATTTTCTGCCCCTCAGAATTCTGGGTAGAACTTCATGTTCTCATCCTTAAGTTAGTTAAAGTCCCTTGCCAAGTTGCCTATAAGCAAGTGATTAGGCTTTGAGATGCTATGTTAGTTAGCATTAAGTCACAGGGTACTCATGAAGCATTCAGGCACTAGGCCAGCACATCACATACCAAGTGACCTCCAGGACACCTACCCAGGAGACATCCCTCATGGGTGAATTTCTTTTTCTGTTTCTGTGATAAAATACCCCGACAAAAGCAACTTAAGGCAGGGACGGTTTGTTTTGGCTCATACTTTTAAGGTACAGTCTATCATGGCAGGGAGGTTCTGGTGGTAGGAGCCTGAGACAGAGAGGGTCATGTCTCATACATAGTCAGGAAGCAGAGGATGTGCTGCCTGGGACTCAGGCTCAGGGAATAGTGCAGCTCTCCTTTAAGGGTGTCTTTCTGCTGAGCTGTGGTGGTGCACACCTTTAATCCCAGCACTTGGGAGGCAGAGGCAGGTGGATTTCTGAGTTCGAGGCCAGCCTGGTCTACAGAGTGAGTTCCAGGACAGCCAGGGCTACACAGAGAAACCCTCTCTCGAAAAAAACCAAAAAAAAAAAAGGGTGTCTTTCCATCCCAAGTAACCAAATCCTGACAGTCCCTCATGGGTAAACCCAGAAACTATGTTAATCTAAATAAATCCCTCAGAGGTGTGCCTGGAACCCTGTCTCCTTAGTGATGACACTGTCAAACTGGCACAAGCCACACATCACTACCCCAAGCTATCCCCCATTTGACAGAAAAGGAAACTGGGGGAGGCTTAGAGCCAGTAAGCACAGTGGCTGAGGACTCAGCTGCAGCCACTGCTGCGCCAAGCTCTTCACGGTGCTGTACAGCCTCTCACCGGAAATAAGTCTCCCAAGTCCAACTCTGCCCTCAATTGGGCAAATCCTTTTTTTATTGCCTACAGTAAAAACCACATCTGGATGTGCTCACCCAAGAGTGGGGTGGTTTATCATCCTTTAGAAGTGAGTCCTTGCAAGGGTTTCTCTATCAATAATATGAATTGCAGGCTGACACTGAGTCAGCATGTTGAGTCTTACTGGTATCCGGCTTCTGCATGTGCTGAGTAAGAGCTCTGGCCTTGCTTTAATTCCCTCCCTGTGGCTTTCTCCTCGAGAATTGGCTTACTCCACTGCTGTGGGCTGATATGCCAGCACAACGCTGCAGCCTTCTTGGTTGAAGGACTCCAATTTATCAGTACTTTGTGGTCTCTTTTTTGCCCTTGAGCTATAGCTTCGACGTTTCACTTTAATGCACATTAGCTTAAGAAATGCAAGGCCAAAGGGAGCTAGTTATTCCTCAAAGTCTGTCTCTGTAAAAGGTGGAGTATGGGAGAAAACAGAAGAGGTGTGTGTGAAAGCTGTTTGCCCTCAGAAGTCCAGCTTCCCTTGCAGACCCATGGGTGGGATGGGGAGATGCCTATTTTGGAAAGAGGCAATGCAATTTTTTTAATCTGAAATTTTTATTTAAAAAAAAAAATTCTAACCTGGGTGGTGTACACCTTTAATCCCAGCACCCAGGAGGCAGAGGTGGGAGGTCAGACTATTCTACATAACAAGCTCTAGGCTGACCAGGGCTGTATAGTAAGGATCTGATTGAATCAATCAATCAATCAATCAATCAATCAATCAATTTGATGTTTGCCAAGTGTGATGGAACATATCTATGTGGAAAGGTCATGTTTGTGTGAGGCCAGCCTGAGCTAAATGACAAAACCAGATCTCAGAAAAGGAACCAACCAACAAACCTGGTGTTTGCCAAGCAGAAGACTTAGCGTCCATTCTGTTCCATAAAGAACAGAACATTCTGTTCTTCAAGGAAACAAGAAATCTATTAGAAGAGGTATTGTCTGAATACAGGTTCTTAAATACCTAGTGAGCACATATCAGCTTGCTAAACAGCGTTTATCTTGTGTTTCATTGTTTCTTTTTCTTTTCTTTTCAGGCTTTCTGGCTGTCCCTGGCTGTCCAGGAACTCACTCTGTGTAGACTAGACTGGCCTTGAACTCAAATACTCACCTGCCTCTAGAGTGCTGGGACTAAAGTGTGTGCCACCACCAGCCACCTTGTGTCTCACTGTTTTCCTGATTGAAGTTAGATGCCTTCCTCAAGAAATTACAGATATTCTAATACAAGAAATGCATTTTTCTGCCATAGAGATCCCAGGAAGCAATGGCAGCTTCTGTACAACAATGCACATCAAAGCAGAGATAGGGAATATAATCAGTTCAGCAGCATCAGTCCATTCCACAGCATAGCAGTCGTGTGTGGTTCATCCTGAAAGATCTCGGCCTGCTGGAGAATTCTCAAATGCACAGATTCTTATACTTGAACAGGCTTATTATTCTGAACACCTCCTATACCAAACTTCCCCTGCTCAGACTCCTGACTATTTCATTGACTTTCTGTAAAATAAACCGAACCCTGACCACCCCTCAGTATTCATATAGTAAAGTTCTGGGCCTGATATGTCTGTATTTGGAGACAACACCTTTAAAAAGATAATTCAAACTAAGAAGAAACCTAAATCCAACTGATCGGTATCTTAATTAGAGAAAAAGTTGTCAGTTCGTGGTTGCACCCCTGTACTTCCTATACCCAGAAGACCGAGGCAGGAGGATCTGGAATTCAAGGCCAGTCTGGGATGCAGATAGAGAAAGAAGCTGACAAAAAAGTCAAATAAGGACACAGCAAGAAGCCAGCCATCTGCAAATCAAGGAGAGGCCTGGGAAGAAACCACCCCTGCCTGTGCTTTGCTGTTGGAATTTCAGCCTCCAAAGTTAAGAGAGAACACAATCCTGTTGTTCAAACCACCCAATCTTTGGTATTTTCTTCTAGGTGCTCAAGTTGTTATAATATCTCCTTTTAAGTTTTAAAACTTCTCCTAAGCTTGCCTCTTCAGTAGTTAATACTGCTTTATTTTTTGAGAGAGGCTATTGCTATGTAACCCAGGCTATCCTCACACTCGATTCTGTCCCCAAACACTGGGATTATCAGCATGCACCACCATGTCCTGCCCTTATTTTTGATCTTCATACTAAATTCAGTTATTTTGTGGACAGCCCTGGGGCTGTTTGCACTTGGATGCTAATTCCACCCTCCTAGGAGGGGCTTCAGTGAAGGAGTGAGTTACACCTGTGTCTTCTTGTGAACTAATCCCCTAATGAATAAAAGAGCCAATCACTGGGCATTTAGGAGGGACTTCCAGGTGGGGGGAGAGAGAGAGAAAGCAGGAGAGAGTTAGGTCTTTTTGGAATGAGGATAGCAGACAGGTAAGATGTAGCTAGTAGAGTCTCCAGGTATCATGGCGGATTCGAAAGGATTCGCCACCGGAGGAATCAGATTTTGATAAGGTTTACAAGATTAGGTTTTAGTTGATGCGCCCAGAGATTGAGTTACTATTGTTTCTGAGCTAAGTTTGTGTTGGGTTTTTCTTCACGCAGCGGCTTGTCTGGGTTCCAGAGAGAAAGGTACAGCGGCAAAGTATGGGTTTGCCTGATGTGCACCACAGAGGCCATGGGGGTTTTGAAGCATGAGGCTGGCATGGTAGCGACCCGCCAGTGGGAACCTAGTGAGCTGGGTGGAGAGATCGTGGAGCTCTGACTCAGAGCTCCACGAGATGAAAGCAGGTCGGCCAGTGCCTGGCTGGCCAGCCGGGAGGGATGGGAGAACCAGGGTGCAGCACAGGAACACGCTGCAATATTTCCTCTTTTTAAATATCTCCCGCAACACAGTTATTTTCCAACTTAATATATCTCACATATTGCTTAATCAGTGTATCTTATTTCCCAAATCACATCGCTAACTTCTGTGCTATGGCTTAAATCTGGAATATCCCTGAAGAGCCACACTAAAGCTTGGTCCCCAGGGTGTCACTACTGGGATGAGCTGGAAAGAGGCAGGGCCTAAATGGGAATTTACTACTGTTGTCTAAGTAAATGAGCACAGCATCCATTTGCCTTCTAAATGTGTGCATTTGTAGCCATAGACAAAAGCTACTCTCAGCCTCAATCAGAGAAGTCATTCTCTACAGTGAGTGATAGAGAATGTAGAGGCTATTGACAGCTCAAGATGGTGAAACTCAAGGGCTATGGAGGGATCAGTTCTTAACAACACATTTATACCACTCCGGACCTCTGTGAACAGCTCCACCTACGTGTACATACATTCATGCAAACACACACACACTAATAAAATAAAAATAAACCCTTAAAACATATTACACAACCCTCTTTCATTCTTAAATGTCTAGAGGGAGGTTGTATAAGCTCTAGGCATTTCAAGACTGGAATCACTAAAAGAGGGTAATTGTACGCCTACTAGTTACCAGTTTGTAGCCTTCAATCAATTGATCTTTGATTATCATCATATCTACAAACAGGAAACAAATTCTAAATTCTATTTTCTAAACAGTTTATCTAATGAGGTTATAGTGAGTATTAAATATGATAAAACATGGTAAAGATCCATTATTGTGGGGACAGTAGCTCGTATCTATGATCCCAGCACCAAGAAGGCTCAAGCCAGAGGATCTCTATACATCTGAGACTAGCCTGAGCTACATATTGAGGCCACCCGAGCTAGAAAGCAAGAGCTTATTTTAAAGAAAAGTCTGTATCGTAAAAGAGAACTATTATTATTGTCAGCACTGTTTTATTCTGCAGCTATGTCTGGAAAATATTTATTTCACCTAAAAGCCACCAATTGTCATAGATTCATCTCTCAGTACGCCGTGTCTCCATCTTTCACTGTCTCTGGGTTTGAGATGACCTGTGCAAGTTGAAAGAGATAAACAACAGAGCTTGGTTTCTTCACTGTCATTTCAGAGGGAACTGGCTTTGTCTTGATCGTGCCTTCTGTTCTCTTAGTTATATTTTGTCTTAAGTAGCAATATGACACACACAAGCCTCATCTACAGTCTGCTTTCTCAACCAAACCTATTAAAGATTCAATACAGACGAGGAAATGCTAAAAAGCAGACTTGCCAATTCCAGGTACAAAGACCCTGGGTTTGCTTTGTTCTAACCTTAAAAAAATCAATATGTGAAATGGGATTCTGAACATGTTGTACAGAAAGACGAGTTAAGAGTATCAGTGTCTTATTGGAAAGTTTCCCACTGCCCACATTGCAGATTGGCATATAATCTGTTGAGGGATCTCAGCCCTTTTTGCGATTCTTTCCCTCAGCACACTGACATATGTCGGGGACATCATCTCGTGAGCACTGTGCAAACTTCAGTAGACAGAGTGCCCCAGACCATAGCCACAAAGGTCTACTGTAAAGCTTGCAATTTAGTCTGTAATCTTCAGGAGGACTCCTTTTATGGCAGCCCAGGGAGCTTTCTGACGCTAACCAGATTTCCTACTCCCCCAAATTCCCCTTTCTCTTCCACGGTCAAGAGTTTGATCAATACTGATTGAATTTGCAAGCAGCAGCTTAAAGTTGATCCTTGTGACTGAGCATAGACACACAATCTACATTTTCTCAGACCCACAGATCCAGTTCTCTGGCATCCAAACCATCACAGCCCACAGCCGAGGATCTCTGAAAAGTAGTTTATCAAGCCAGGCATGGTGGCACATGCCTTTCATCTCAACACTCTGGAGGCAGAAGCAGGAGGATCTCTGAGTTTAAGGTTAGCCCAGTTTGCAGAGTGAGTTCCAGAACAGACTCGGGAAAAAAATGTAAAAAGAAAAGTGGCTTGTCAACCCTGGCAGCTAACTGCTGCAGAAGGGAAGGGATGAATTGATCTAATCAGCTAACAAAGAACTTTTGTGATTCAATCCTGCCTGAAATTTTTCTAGGGTGATACATGTCTCACACTAAAAAGAGAGAGAGAAAAAGTCTTTGTATAAAATCTTTTCTGATGACCAAAAGGGGAGAAATAATGGAATTTCCTATCGACATTAAAAATAGAAAGAATAAAAGTTTTAAAAGATACAAGCAGAGGGGATTGCGATACATCTACCTCAATGCTCTGATTTATGCTATTTCTTTTTACCTTTTAAAGAAGATAAAATGCTAGCTGTTCACACTGTATGGATAGTGATGAAAATGTGTAATCAATTTTGTAGTATACATCAAAAATACTTAAAAGTCCCTCTCTTTTCCCTTGGCATCTTTTTAAAATAAAACCTCTATTAACATTTCATTCCATAGTCTTCTAGATTCTTCTCTGTGTATGGGGGCATGTATGTAAGTATATTTACCTAAGCAGAGTATGCTGTGTATATTATTCTTTAACCTTTTTAATCCCAAAAAAGACTGTTTGTCTATAAGTCAATTTTCTTAGTAACTATGTGTCTATTAAAAAGCCACAGTTTAGCCTACCTATTATGAATAACATTTAAGTTGATTCCAATATTTTATCATGACAGTACCACATTTGTGTAATTGCAGCAGAAAGATATTGTAAAGTTATCCATATTTCTCTAGGAAATGTTAATCAAATCCCTAATATGGAATTGTTGAGTCCAAAAGAATATCCACTAATATTTTGATATATAATAATAAAATTTGCTCTGAACCATTGTGACAATTTAAATGCTCATGAAAAATATACAACCATAGAAATCCAGTCCACCCCCACCTTTGAGCACCACATACAGTTCATCTTATAAGTGTATTTTCATGTTGGCATTTATAGTCTCTTAGCAAACAGTACATATAGAGTTTGGGGGGTGGCTCAACAGGTAAGACCACTCACTGTATAAGCAAGGGGCCCTGAGTTCAAATCCCCAGAAACCACATAAAAATTCCTGGCACAGCTGAGCACAATAGGGTAAAGAGAGAGAAGGATCGCAGGGGATTGCTGAATGCCAGCCTAGCTCCAGCCCCAGTGAGAGACCCTGTCTCAAGAGAATAAAGGTAGAGGGTGATGGAACAGAACCTCTAGGCCCTCCTGTGTCTTCCATATGTACATAGACAAGCACATTCACACATGTAAATGTATTACACATGTATACCACACACAAAGAAAAATAAAATCAGGACATGCCTATTGTTTACAAATGATATGAAAATAGATTTAAACTTTTTTGAGTCTTCAGTTAGTAAAATCATTGAAACGACAGCCTTTTTGTCTTTTCCTAAGCTGTATCCTCTCTCAAATATTTGAAAACTAGGTAAGAATTCCTGGTCCATATTGCTGCCTTGAGTTTCTGTGCTTTCAATCACACCCTCCTCTCCCTGGCTTCTCAATGGTGGTGTCTTCTCTTTCCAGGGAGAAAGCATGTTGAAACACGATTATCAATTGCTTCTCCTACCCTTACATGATGCCACTGATTCAGGCTGGAGTGACAGAGGACGAAAGAATTCAATGCAATCCTATACTCTGGATTAGCACTCAACACCAGGGCATTCCCAGTCACAGAGCTTGCGGTGCCTTTCTGTATATCCCCAAATTCTCTGCAGAGAGCTACAGAAGCCACATGCTTCAGCACCTGGACAGCTCCCCACCCAGAGCCTCTAGAGAGAGGGTACGGGCAGTTTACTGAGCCCCCTAGTGGAAGCTTTACTTGTTGTACAATCATTCTTAAATGGCTCAGAAAAAAATCTCCGATGTTGTCAGAAAAGATAAAAGCATCTTTTAAGAATATAGAGAATATTTTTGGTTATGACCTTAGCCTTTAACGGCTGGCAGAGGTACTGAAGATAGAGTTCTGGGAGAGATAACTGGAATTGAGGAGGGCGGCGCCTTTTCAGAGGTGATATTGAAACCTAGTGCTGTGGAAACTCCCTGGAACCAACGAGTATTTCTTGCGAGTACTCCTAGTAATGGGAAATACAGAGCCTGAACTGGCCATCTTCTGTAACTAGGCAAGGCTTCCAGTGGTGATACTGGGATATCAACCTGTCCTGCCTGTGCTGAAGTAAAGATGGAGAGCCATCAACCAATGACGGGTCCAACTTGAGGCACAATGCAAGAGGGAGCCCAAGCTTGGCACTGACTAGATGGCCCGGAGCCAGAGGCTAGATAGCCCAGAGACCTAGGATAGAACCAAACAAACTGGCCAAAAATAAATAGTCAATAAAATTATTCCTAATGATATTCTACTATACTTATAGATTGGTGTCTAGCCAAGTCATCATCTGAGAGGCTTCATCCAGCAACCGATGGGAGCAGATGCAGAGACCCACCATCAAACATTAGTCAAACTCAGGAAACCTGGCAGAAGAGGGGGAGGAACGATTGTAGGAACCAATAGGGTTGAGGACACAATGAGAACACAGCCCACAGAAACAACTGAGAAAGGCTCATGGGGGTCACAGAGACTGAAGCCACAATCATGGAGCCTGCATGGGTCTGACCTAGGCCCTCAGCATGTGTGTTTTGGTTGTGTAACCTGATGTCCTTGTGGACTCCTAATAGTGGGAGTGGGGATATCTCAAACTCTTTCATCTGCTCTTGAGATCTTTTTCTTCCTACTGATTTGCCTTGCTCCGTCATCAGATGACTTTGTGCCTTGTCTTACTATAACTTGTTATGCTATGTTCAATTGGCATCTCTGGAGAGACTTCTTTTCTGAAAGGAAACGATGGGGGAGTGGATCTTGGGGAGAAGGCTGGCAGGTGAAGGTTCTGGGAGGAATGGCTGTGGTTATGATGGAATGTTCGGTGTAAGAATAAATTTTTAAAAAGAATATAGAGAGCAAACACCCAAGTTCCCACTACTCCTTCCTCAGTGGTCGTTCTGACAACACAGACATCCCTGCATCCCTGCATCCCTGCATCCCTGCATCCCTGCATAATAACACCTTTTGCTCTGAGGCTATATTAATTCTAGGCACCTCAGTCTATTTTTTCTAGGAGACTTTTCGTAACTGCAGCATACATATACCCTCACATTCCCGAGCAGCAAAGCGGATGACTAGCTGATGGTGTGTGCTGATGTTATTCTGGTCATGAATTCTGATTCTGCCATTTTTAATTCTATAATCTTAGCAAAATCACTAAACCTTGTGATTTGTGAATGCCTCATCTCGGAAGGAGGGATTATCAAAACATGTGCCTCTTGAAAGAGAGCCAGTTTTATTTAGGGTTGTGATAGGCTCACTCTGTCCTGGTGCCTGGCTTCACACCCAAGGATATATGGGCAGCTCTGATTGTACTCAAGAATTACTAATTTAGAAAAGAGAAAGGGGACATTAGGTTGGAAGTGGGATGAAGGTGTTCAATAATTAGAGAGGGGCAGTGGGGTGAATACAATATAGACACATTGTACACATATATGAAATTATCAAAGAGTAAAAGTGTTTTTAAAAGTATATGCTTCAGAAGAAATGATAAAATATTAGTCTTTCGCTCAGTAATTCATCACTGCTATTATCACTACTGTGGCTAATATAATTAGCTGAGAGTGTTCTGCAGAGTTATGATTAAATATGTTTCACTGTATTCTTCCACTGAAACC
>JADRCH010000092.1:7034800-7048183 GCA_019843965.1 Rhynchomys soricoides
AGTTTGATAATGCTTAGAGGTGGGGTTTCAGGAGGTTAGACCCTGAATGTGAATGGCTTTGGGGCTTGTATTAGTCGGGGCTCTCTAGAGTCTCACAACTTATGGAATGTCTCTGTACATTAAGGGAATTTATCGTAATGACCTACAGTCTGCAGTCCAACCAATCCAACAACGGCCAGCTGTGAATGGGAAGTCCAAGAATCTAGTAGTTGCTCAGTCCCACAAGGCTAATTGTCTCAGCTGGCCTTCTGTATGAGCTGGAATCCTGAAGAAGTAGGATTCAACAGGTGTGCTGGCAAGTAAGTGCAAGCAGGCAAAAAAGAGCGAATCTTCCTTCTTCCAATGTCCTTATGTAGCCCTCCAGCAGAAGGTGTAGCCCAGATTAAAGGTATGAACCACCAAACCTGGATCTGGAACTTGCTCTGTCCCAACCTGACCTTGAATTCAGAGATCTGCTTGTCCCAGTCTCCTGGGATTAAAGGTGTGTACTGACCTTGCCTGGGCCTAAACTTTTCATGGCCACTATGCCTCAAGATCCCCATGTCAAGATCCAGGTTAGAAATTCTGGATTGTAGTTCATTCCAGATGTAGTCAAGTTGACAATCAGGAATAGCCATCATAGGGTTCTAAGAAACCCCAGTGTTCACTGGTTCCCTTCTCAATGCAAAGACACATTAAGAAGAACTATGGATCAGGAAAGGGGTCCCACGGGCCTCCAAAACTGCCAGTAAATTGCAATTGTCAGTCTCTGTAACAGAAACAGAAACACTTGTGGTTTATATTACTCACTGTATGGTATTTTCATTAAAGCAGCCCGAACAGACCAAGACACAGATAATGAGCATGCCATGGACCTTATTCTATGGGTTTAATGACATCTTCAGCAGCTTCAGACTATTGTAGGTGTTTGCCATTTTTGTTATTGTTGAGGTGCTAACCATTGAACCCATGATCTCATGCATGCTAGACAACAGACCTTCCAGTGAGCTACCTTCTCAGTCAAGTTTTCTGAACTAATGGGGTGTTAGTTCTCAGGGGTGTCTTAGTTACTTTTCCTGTCATTTTAATAAAATCTACAACAAAAACAATTTAAAAGACAGAGGGTTTATTTGGGCTTACAGTTACAGGTTATAGTCCATGGTAGCAAGAGAATCGGGGTGGCAGGAGCTAATCAGCAAATGGAGCAATAAGTGCTTGTGATCAGATAGCATCCTCCTTTTCATGCAATCCAGAACCCGACCAATGAAATGGTGCCATGCCCCTCCGTTAGGGTGGTCTCCCTATTTAAGGTAACCTAACCAAGGTAATCAACGGCAGCAAGGCCAGAGTCTCAACTAAATGTAATGAGTCCCTCACAGGTGTGTCTGAAGGTTTGCCTCCTAGGAGATTCCAGGTTCCATCAAGAAAACAGTCAACACTGACCATCACAGGAAGCTTACACTTATTATAAATGGACCAGTAGACATTTTCCTAGTAAGACCATGTCATGTCTCTATCACTATATCTATAAATTTTGGGTTCTTTGTTTTTGTTTGTTGTTGTTGTTTGAGACAGGATCTCCCTACATAGCCCTGGCTGCCCTTAAACTTACAGATATCTGCCTACCTCTGCCTCCTGAGTACTGGAATGAAAGGCATGCACTATGCTGCCTAGCAAAATAAGTCCTTAGGAGTGCAAATTATCAGTTACATCTTTCTAGAATGATGAGTTAGGAAGACCCTGACCTTTCAGTCATGTCACCCTGGACCAAGATGGCTCAATGAGGCCACCTCACTACTCCACAGAATTCTTTTAGTCTTTGCAGTGTAAGAGATGCCTCATCTGCCTCTTCCTCCCAGGTCTCTAGCTTCTTTCTCCTCAGAGCAGACCATGTCATGGATAGGCTGTGTCATGGCTTCCATTACTGCATCTGAAAGCACTATGTGATGAATCAGCCTTGATGATTACTGGGGCTACTTTATCATTGTTGTGGGAAATATTAAAAAGAAAGAATATACACGTTCCCACACTATGCCCTGGTTCTCTCATCCCTGTCAGCCTGGCTGGCCATGCACAATGGCTGACCTGCTTTTATCTTATGGAGTTATGACTCCATGATCTCTCTACCCAGCTTGCTAGGTTCCCACTGGTTGGTCGCTACCATGCCAGCCCCATGCTTCAACACCCTTACAGCCTCTGTGGTGCACATCAGGCAAACCCACTCTTTGCCGCCATACCTTGCTCTTTTGAACTCAGATGAGCTGCCGCGAGGAGGAAAACACCACACAACCTTAGCTCAGAAACAATAGTAACTCAATCTCTGGGCACAACAACTAAAACCTAATTTTTGAGTCTTATTAAAATCTGATTCCTCTGGTGGCCAATCCTTGCGGATCCACCATGATACCAGGAAACTCTATCAGCTATATCTTACCCCTTACACTGTCACCAGTCCATAAGAATCTCTCTCCTGCTTCTTCTCTTCCTCTGTCCAACTTACTCACCCAGTGATTGGCTCCTTTATTCATTAGGGGATTGGTTCACAAAAAGTCACATGGGTATATAACTCACTCCTTGTCTGAAGCCCCTCCCAGAAGGGCAGAATTAGCATCAAAATACAAACAGCTCCAGGGCTATCCAGAACATTATCATCTCAGCTGTTTCAACAGAGCAGCAAACAACTGATGCTGTATGTCATCCTAAAATAATCAAAATGATGTGTGTCTCTCTTCTGAGATTCTTTTAAGAGGATTGGAAGGTAGAAGACAGCAAAGCTTTAGCTCCGTATCAGTGCAGTAGCCACCAGGGACACCTGGCAGTCTCTTTCCCCTAATGTCAGTAGTGTTGTGGATCTCCATGGTGGGTGTCTACTGACAAGAGAATAAGCTTAACATGCAATCCCCCTTTGTGTGTATCAGGGTGTGTAAAAGCATGTGCACATACATAGAGTAGAGGACGACTTCAGGTGTCCTTCCCAGGAACTATCCTCTCTTATTTTTGAGGCAGTGTCTCTTACTGAATGATCAAGTGAGCTATGCTGGCTGGACAGCAAGCCCCAGTTAACCACTTGTCTCTGCTTCCCAGTTGTGATATCATAGACACATGTAGCTGCACCAGCTTTTTAAATGTGTGTTCTATGGATCAAATTCAGGTCCTCGAGCTTTGAAGACAAGAGCTTTATTGACTGAGCCATGTCTCCAGCCTTAACTCTCATTTTTAATAACTTGGTTCTGTTTGGACAGTTAGAAAAAGTATATACAGAACAACCCTAAAGGCGTGAAATAATATACTCTTAGGTGCTAAGTGGTGTATACAAGATGTAAGCTCATCCTCTCACTCTGGCTGCATAGCACTAACGAGGCAAACCTTGGAGAGGCTAAGCTGTCTGCCCATGTCTCACATAGCCTGTGGAGGAGTGTCGGTGTCTCACCCACGTTTGTCTGACTCATTCACTCAGTGGCTAGACTTCCCTGCTTCCAAACAAAAAGGACATGGTTGAGGACAAAGAAACCAGGAAATGGGAGGGGGGCAGCAGTTAAGGGCGCTGCTGCCCAGAGGACCTGGGTTTAAATTTCAGCACCCACATGATGGCTCACAACAATTTGTAACTCCAGTGCCAGGGGATCTGATGCCTTCTTCTGGCCTTCATGGACGCCAAGCATTCAAGGGGTACATAGGTATTAATGCAGACAAAAACCACCTAAACACATAAAAATAAATCGATAAAAGCAGAAAAGATCTACAATATACCCTAACCTGCAGGAAAGCATGCACAGAAGGTGAAGACAAGCCTAATATGTGATAATAGAAAGGAGGTCACCCTTTCTATTATCCCACTGACAGTGGGAAGAAGGGAGAATTTAGTAGGAACTAGGAGCCCATGACACTGGCTTTGAAATCATCAGGAGGTTTGGAAAGTCTAAACAGACTGTGGTGAGCAACAAGGTACCCTGGGAGGCCTGGGACATTGAAGTTAAACCAGAAGTCACTGTTTAACACCTGGATGTATAGTACACCCCTGGGCAAGAAGATCTCAGGTTTGAGGCCAGCCTGTGCTACATTGTGAATTTGAGGCCAGGTCAGACTGCACAGGGATGATCTGCAGTGAAGCAGAACAAGTCACAGTTTATTGCTGGGGGGTGTACGTGGTAGAGTATATGCTAGTCTTCATTCAAAAGGCCTGAACTCCTAGCACCAAAACCAAAGCAAGTCGATATAGACGTTCTTCAGTGGTGAAGAACACAGAATGCTCTCGCACAGGACCCAAGTTTGGTTCCCAACAAGCATGGCAGGCAGTTCACAGTAATAGATGACTCATAGTGTGTACTTACATATGTTGAGTGTACATATATGCATAGCATAAATGTATGTGTCCTTGCATATGCAGATATGAATCCATAGGTCTGTTGAGGGTGGGTAGAGCACCTGCCTACACCCCATACTAGAGATACAGATGCCAGCTGCTATGCTCAGCTTGTTTTTCATCTTGTACTGGAGCTCTGAATTCACCCTCCATGTTTGCACAGTAGGTAGGCATCTTCCCTGCCCTGCCAAATGGGGTTTCTAAACCAAAAATTGCTGTTATTTCTTTTGACCCAACTAGAGCATTTGTTGTGTTTAAATATCTTCTGTGTGCGCTATAAGCTACACCTGCTACCTGACTTCCCCCGTGGGGAACCAGGCACCGATATTTAGATCACTTTCCTACATTTAAATAAATATGGTGAAGTCCCTTTGGAGACAGGCCATTTTGATAAGAATCTTTTCCTACCTCAAGTTCTGTCTTGGAAATTCTAAAGGGATTTAGAAAACAGTTCTGTTCAATCAGCAGTGTTTGCCTGGTTCCCCTTGCTATGTTTCCTCTGGAGTATAAGTTGAAACACACGTTGGATTTTTTTTTTTTTTTTGTAGTTCATAAATTGGATTTTAAAAGCACCATCTGTGGCTGGAGAGATGGCTCAGCAGTTAACAGCACTTTCAGAGGTCCCAGGTTCAGTCTCAGCACCCACATAGCAGTTCACAACTGCCTATAACTCCAGAGGGTTTTTTTGGTTTTCTTTTTTAAGTCAGCAGTAAAGACTCTTGCCACCAAGTGTGAAGCCCTGAGTTCCATTTCTGGATCCCGCATAGTGGAAGATGGCAAGTTCTTCTGCAAGTTGTCTTCTGACTTCCACAGCTCGACAAGACCCCCCATATTTATATATCAAAGAGATGATGAGTAGGTAGGTAGGTGGATGGATGGATGGAGAGATAGATAGATAGATAGATAGATAGATAGATAGATAGATAGATAGATAGATACTTAAAACTTCCAATCAATAGTGGACTGGAGAAATAGCCCAATAGGTAAGAGTGAGTGTTACTCTTCTAGACCTAAATTCAATGCCTAGCACACACACTGAGCAGCTCAGGACCAGCTATAACTCCAGTTCCAGGGGATCTGATGCCCTCTTCTGGCCTTACAGGCACTGCACCTGTGTGTGTGTGTGTGTGTGTGTGTGTGTGTGTGTGTGTATGTGTGTGTGTGTGTGTGTCCCCACACACACACAGTCTTGCAAGCCCATGTGTGATTTAAAACAACAGCAAACACCTTCCAACTAAAGATTTTTTTTTCCCCTAAGACCAACGCAAAATTGCAGGAGTCACATGTAAACATGCTGAGACCACACTCCACACCCTCTTTCCCTGAAGCCAGACAATGTGTATTTTCTGATACAATTTCCTTGGGTGTTCTTGTCTTGCCATGACTGCTGAGAAGTAGTGACAGAGATTTGAACTTGACAATGCAAGCACCAACAGAAAGCTTTCATCAGGTCTGAGGGGTGAAATGAGTTTATGTCCTAACTACCTCTCACACGGGATTGCCAGATAAAAATGCCAACTAACATTGCAGGGGAAATATGTCACTTTACATAAGTAATCTTAAAGTCAGTCATAGCTGACACCACCTTCCAGAACTAAAGTTCCCAAATGCATATTTGAAGCATAAACTAATTTAAAAGAAAATGTTCAGAGAAACTCAGTAGCTTGCACTCCTGTAGAAAAATGTCAATCACTGATCTGCACATAGGCAAGTCTTTGTTATAAATATTTTATCAATGAACAAATTGGTATTAGTGTCTGTATCTTAGAGTATAAGAAAAAAGTCCTAGGGAGGGAGCGATGACTGCTAACAGATTGCTAAACCATGGTTTGTTTGAGTCTTGATTTGTTTTTTGTGGTACCAACCCCTGGGCTGTTTTCCCCAACCAGGCTTGCTTTCTTCTTATCCTGGGGATTGACAAGTGAGCTAGATCTGATGGGGTCTACCTATAATCCCAGCCCTCAGGGAAGAGGATTTGAGGCTGAATGGTCTCAAGTTCTAGGCCAGCCTATGTACATAGCAAGATCCTGGTTCCAATAGTCAAACAACAAACAAATGTGAGATGAAGTTCATTTACCATCACTGGTACAGGAAAACATCCTTGGAGCTTACTCAACGTGGAAGCCTTTCTTAATTAGTAAAATGTCTTATATGCTGAAATTTTTCCTAAAATAATAGCTTCTAAGTATACCCAGCTGGAATTCAAATAGTCTTATGTAAGTCAAGATTTAAGTCATAATCAAGAAGAATCTGTAATTAAACCAGAGTGTTGGCTAAATAGGTACTTGTGTTTGCTTTGCATGTAACCATGGAAGCATCTAAGGCTACTTCCCGGAAATGAAATTATCTGAGAACTCAAATTGTTGGCCTCCTTTCATTGCACCTTAGGTCTTTAATACACCAAAGGCAATCCAGAATCATCCAATTAGCCAGAAGAGCTATTAAAATCATCTGATTACAAATCTAGGAAGATTACTTTTTCTCCTGTTCCAAGGACATTTAATATACATATTTAAAGCCAGGTTCTCCAAATACAGAGACTCACAACTGAACAGAGTGCAGAGAATGAGAGACCTTAGTACCCTCAGTTCTAAAAGGGATGTATCCATGAAATCCCTCCCCTCAGGGCTCAGGGAACTCTGCCCAAGAGGAAACAGAAAAATAAGAGCCAGTGGGGAAGGAAGCCGTCATGGAAACAAGGTCTTCTGCACACAACAGGACTGATGCACATATGAACTCATAGCCTGGGATAACATGCACAGGACCTGCACAGGTCTGGCTTCACTAAGCCAGATTGGGGGAGTGCGGGCGGGGGGGAGGGGGTTCCAGGGCTGAGAGAAGTGGATGTAAGCCTCTACCCCTAACCTAGGCTATCAACAATTGCTAACTGATCATAAAGGAAAAATTTGTTTTCTCCAAAGAAATCTCATTACGTATACAAAGCATTCTTAAGGGCAGGCCCTCTACCCAGCAGTAGATAACCAGTGCAAAAGGAACTCGGTGGTATTGGGGGCAGAGTGGGGGGGTTCATAACGCTTTGTCTGGGCATTTTTTTAACCCTACAGGTGTCAGCTTATATATTCTATCCTCTGATTTTGTGTCTTTGTGGGGTTTCTGTTCTTTGCATTTACAAGTGTTTCTCATGCTTTCCCTTTAACCCTCTTTTCTGTTTGTTTTGTCCCCATATTTGCTTGTTTTTTATTTTATCATTTTTTTAGATGCCTGTTTGTTTTCTAATGAGAGTGAGAGAAAAAGGATGTGGATTTGGGTGAGAAGGGAGGTGGGAAGGGAGGGAAGGAGGACCCAGAAGGAGTTGGGGGAGATGAAACTTATCAAAAAATATTGTGTGAAAAAGATTTATTTTTAATTTTAAAAAGAGAAAAATAGGTTCTCATGCAATCTAGGCTGCCCTCGAACTTGCTATGTAGCTGATCCTCCTACCTCCACCTCTCCAGTGCTAGAATTACATGCATGAGTAACTATGCCTGATTTATGTGGTGCTGGGGACTGAGTGCAGAGCCTTATTCATACGAGGCACATACACTGGACCAACTGAGCTGCTTCTGTATCCCTATCCACATTTGAAATTTTGTTTCATTCAAGGACTGCCAGCTTATTGAACTCCTGTTCTCTGCAGCCACATTGTTCTGTGCTAGACATAGCAACAGTGACCATGCAAAAAGGATCTTACGATATTCAATCAATCAGCCTTCAGTCCTCTTCCTGCCCTGGTTGGTAGCCAAGGGTGGAGAAAAGAGGGTTACATTATTTCCAGACTCACTTGTGGATGCTGCTGCAAATAGCTCCAGAAACTTTCTACTGTGACTTTTGAACCATATGGAACATTTAACAGCTAGAATGTTATAATTAAAGAAAAAATGAATTCTCTTAATTAATTCCATGAATGCCTGTCATTCCTTGAAACATTTTTTATTATAATTGAGGGTAGCAGACTATCACAGTGCAGATATGAAGTAGAGTCCCCCGCAAGGGCTCATGGTTTGAGGATTAGTCCCCAGGTGGTGAATCCAATCACTAGGACATAATTGAATCAAGAGAGCTCTGAATTAAACAGTGAATTAGTGTATTTGATGGGCCAGTGTAATAGATGGCATTGGACAGCAATGGAGACTTCGAGACCCACAGCACTGGACAAGCTGAAACCTCTGTATCCATGAGCCAAAATCAATCGCTCCTTATTTAAGGTTAAGCAAGTTATTTTATTACAGCAGCAAAAGGTTGATGATAATACACAGATGCACACCCACATACTTGAAAATGTATACTCCACTTACTGGAAAATCAAAATATCCAAATGTGGAAGAAACGGAAATATATGTTTAAAATGGGGGAGGGGTAAGGAAGTGAGAGCTGTGTGTATTACCAGGACACAGCAGAGCACACGGCACCAAGTTTCTGATAAACATTTAGAGAATAAACAAATGAGCAACAGAATGACTTGGGATTCTAATGATGAGAGCCGACTTTCTGCATTTATCACTCCCATTTTACTTCCTCATCTGTCTTAAAATCGCATGCCTGTGTGCTTCTTATTACCTTTTCAGTGTTTGTTCCAATTTCTCTGGGGGTTCCCGAGCTTAGGTAGCTTCCTTTTTGACATTTTCATGCTCTGACCAGGAGAAAGCCTTGTCTGTGGCTTTGAAGACTGATAAAACCCTGACCATTCATTTCTGTTTTCCTTTCTCAGTTTGGGCCTATGAGAAGTAAAAGACTAAACTTACAAGATGTAATAGTGTCACAAAACACTCTGGGCTTCTGCCTGAAAAGTCTGTAGATGCCAGCCACCCTCTCCAGATACATTGCTCTTCTGATCGATCAGGAAGCTGCTACATAAGAAACTGTCCTTAACTCCCGGACCCATTCACCCATTGTGTGCACCTTCTCTGAGGAAGGATTACTGATAGGATGAATCGTGTACTGATTCCTAAACACCTGTGTGTTGGCATTTGGGAGTGGAGCCACGGGGAAATAGATAGGTGATGAGAATGGAACCCTCATCAATGTGATCGATCAATTTTATAAGAAGAGGTCAGAGAGCTAGCCATCTCTTGCTCAACCACATAAGGTACTAAAAAGTGGGAGTCTGAAACCCTAAGGAGGACCTTGTCCAGAACTCAACTGTGTGACCACTGTCATCTTGAACTTACAAATTCAAAAACTGTGAGAAATCAATTCTAGTTGCTTTTCAGCTATGGTAGGCTCCCCGGCCTACCATCCTTTGTTGTAGCAATCTAATCCAACTAAGGCAGGGAACGTGCTGTTGCTCCCTCCTCAGCATTCTTTCCCTTAAACATGGCAGAACCGACTGAAAGTGGTCTCCACACACTGTCAGCGCTAAGACACATAGCCCAGAAGGGCTCATGTGCAGTGAGCAAAACCAATTAGGTATGCTGTTCTTAGAATCAGAACCATGGGTCATAAAATAGAAGTCCAAAAGAAGTGTGTTGTGTGATTTTTCCCAACAGCATGCCCTGATGTGCTCAGTTCCAGATTCCTTGGTCCTAGGGTCTTCCTAGACTCTTCCCTTTGAGCTATCTCTGATGTTTCTGTCAAAGCCAACTTTGGTTCTGTGACCTGCTTAGCTCACTTTAAACAGATTATAAAAGCTGTAGTAATGAAGAAAAAAAAAACATGATATTGTCATAAAAACAGACACACAGCTCAACAGAACAGAATGGAGAATCTATACATATGACTACACATTGGCAATATTCAAGACTTGAAACAACCTAAGTGCCCATCACGTGGTGAATGACAGAACACAGTACACATCCACAGTGGAATACCATTTAACCATAAAGGAAGAGTAGAACCCTGCACTTACAGTAACTGAAGATAATTGCATTAAGAGAAGTAAGCCAGGCACAGAATGACAACTACTGTACAATTTCCCTTAGATGTAAAATCTAAAAATGGATACTCTCACAGCAGTGGAGTAGAATTATGTGTGTAGAAGGCCTGGGACATGGTGGTGTATGGGTGCTGAGCTACAGTAGAATAGCAGTAAAACATTCTGTGGCTCTGTTCCACAGTGTGCTGACCAAGACATACTATGTTGCAGGTGGCTAGACAGAAGGATTTTGAAGACTTTTTTTTTTTTTTGCAATGAAGAAATGATGTGGTTGAAGAAACAAGTATGTTTACCTTGATTTCAACATAATATGGTTCTGGGGACCTGGATCAGTGATTAAGAGCACTGGTTGCTCTTCCAGAGGACCATGGCACAGCACAGCACAGCACACACACGTGTAATGCCAGGGCCAGAGAGGCAGAGACAGAAGGCTTCCTGGAGCTTGCTGCCTAGCTATTCTAGTTGAATTGGCAAGTCCTGGGTTCAATGAGAGACCCAGGACTCAAAAAATAATCCAGAGAGATATTGATAAAGGCACCTGATGCAGATCTCTGGCCTTCACACACACACATGTGCATATGCATGTGTATGTGCACCCAAGTGAGCGTTTACACACACAAGAGAAAGAGAGAGAGAAAGATGCAGGAAGAAAGGTTATCTTGTTAAACACAAGGCAATCCTTTTAAGATTTCTTTCAACAGTCAGGTAGTGGTGGCACATACCTTTAACCCCAGCACTTCAGAGGTAGAGGCAGGCTGATTACTGTAGTTCAAGGCCAGCCTGGTCTACAAAGTGAGTTCCAGGATAGCCAAGGATATACAGGAAAATCTTGTCTCAAAGTCAAACCAAACAAACAATTTCCTTTCGACATGCTGGCCATTATGATACATTCCTATAATCCCAGAACTCTGAAAGGAGAGGAAGGAGGATAAGGTTCTTAATATTAGAGACCAGCCTGGACTATATGAAGCAATGTCTCAACAACAAAAAGCCTTTCCTGATCTGAAATTACATGATTCCAAAGAATATCTTTCTGGGTCCTCAAGCCTTCCTCTACTGGTGGCTACTCAGTTTGTTTACATGTAAAACTAACCACATGTCTGCTAGTCTTGTTCATGGCACATAAAATAAAAACCCAAAGAACTGCCAGTTGCTATGTGGCCTGCACCCAGTGTATGATGAAAACCAACATATGGTTCTCTTCACATCATCGAGTAACCAACCGTTAAGCAAGGAAACTCACCAGAATTAAATGCTGTTGTGGTTTTTCAAGAGTCTGAGTTTGGTGAGTCTGGAGGTATCAGGTTTAAGGCTAGCCCGAGAAGAAAGGGATGGGGTTCAAGTTACCAGGGCCTGCTGCCAGAAGTAGGTGAACATCATCCAAGGGCTCCACACTTCATCTCAGGGGGCTCCTATCTCATGGTGGCATGGAGAGTCTATATGGTGAGTAGCCTGTGCAATTGCCAGAACTCTTCCCTGGGTATTGAACACTCAGAATAAACCCGATGTGTGTAAATTTAAAAAAAAAAAACTGAAAGTGAAGACCAGCTTTCCCAACTAAGTCAGAAAGAAAGCCAAGCAGAGATTTTTGTTTTGAAATACTGAGTAAAGAAATATAATCTTTGGATTAGTCGCTAATGGAGGTAGAGTTACCTTCTTCTATGTGTTCAGTTTAAACACCTGAATAATAGGAGATTTGAACTAGATGGAAACCAAGATGCCTTTGGCTTCCCCGGTAGAACATGAAGTTTATATAGGTATTTACCTAGGCCTGAGAGATTTATTTTATGAATATGGGTGTTTTGTCTGCACATATATCTGTTAAGATCTAGGTAGCCACTGTCTTCTGACATTTCTGCAGCCATTTTGTTTTCTTCCAGTAGCCAGCCATCTTACATTGTTACAGAGGACCTTTCTCATGCCTGATTAACCATTAACCATATATCCTGTTAAGTTCTAGGCTTTCGTGTTCCTGAAAATACCCCAGACCCTTACCCTCCCCCTATAAGCCTATAGCAATAAAGGTCAATTAGAACTGCTTTGTGTAGTTAGCTACAAGTTTGGACTGAACCAATCACCGCACCCACTCAGCAGTACTTCCTGCACCTGTATATAAACCTTTATGGTTGCTATGAGCTTTTGTGCTTGTTTGTTTCCTTTATAAACTGCCCCTGGGAAACAGTAGAGTCCCAATCTCAGCTCCTGAGTGTGACCTGCATCCCTGTCTGATCAATCCCAGGGTTTGTGTTCAATAAACTCTCCCTGTTTGATTGAGCTCGCTGTTTGAGTGTTTTCTGGAGTGATTCCTGGACCCTAACATACCTACGTGCCATGTGCGTATATGCCTGAAAAGGCAAGAAGAGCCAGGTAGTGGTGGCGCATGCCTTTAATCCCAGCACTCGGGAGGCAGAGACAGGTGGATTTCTGAGTTCGAGGCCAGCCTGGTCTACAGAGTGAGTTCCAGGACAGCCAGGGCTACACAGAGAAACCCTGTCTCAAAAAAACAAAAAAAAAAAAAAGAGAAAAGGCAAGAAGAGACTGTGATGTCCCCTGGAACTGGGTTACAGACTATTGTGAGCTATCACATAGTGCTGGGACCTGAACCTGCATCCTCTCCAAGAACAACAAGTGCTCTCGACCATTGACCCTTATCCCCAGCCCTTACTTATGTTGACCATTGACCCTTATCCCCAGCCCTTACTTACGCCCCACTGGACGGCTCATTTATTCAGCCACACACCCTCCCCCGGACTGTCAACTTGTCCCTATAGTCACACTGGTCCACCTTGCAGTATTGGTGCCTCTGCATTCAAGAAATCATAGCAGCTGCTGTCGCCTGCACATGTTACAGGATATATGAACCTGTTTCTAGTTAGAGTGTGGCTCAGCCCTTAGCACACACCATTAATTCCTCTGGCTGGAATACAGCCACACCTTTAGTATTTGCCTTTAATCCCAAACAATGAAGGTAAAGTTAGTTTGTAGAAGGAAGCACTCATATTTGAAAGTGATGTCTAATTGAGTGGCAGGAAAAGTGACCAATCAGAGTAAGATTTGACAGAATAGGATCTGCCCAACCCTCAAAGAAGAGAGAGGAAAGGGAAGCTACTAAGGGGAGAAATAGACAGTCCAGGAAGAAGACAGTCCAGGAAGAAGACAGCCCAGGAAG
>JADRCH010000092.1:7054700-7075211 GCA_019843965.1 Rhynchomys soricoides
AAGTACTAGTAGACATTGTAACAAGAATGAATCCTGAAATAGTGTGCTAGGACTGAGGCCGTTGCCAGGGCGAGTTGTTCACAGGAGGTTTTCAGGTGAATCTGTCCAGACAGAACATAGATTGGTTCGTACCGGGAACCAAAGGAAGACAGCAGTGGGCAGGAACTGTTGCACGGGTAAGGATTTAACCTGGGAGAGATACAAACGTTTTGTAATTAGATTGTGGTATCGGCTGCACAGTGTGAATGTAATTAATTCTACTGAGCTGTTCATCCTAAACCAGCTAATTTATGTTACAAGAATTTCACATTAAAAAAAAAAAAAAGAAGGAAAGAAAACACATCAAGAAAACCTTCCTAGGAATTTGCTGTTTCAAGAGATACTTTATTAAACATTTATACACATGCAAAAATGTATCCGAAATTAAATAATTCCTTTTGGAAAAAGGCCCAGAGAAGGATATAGAACCGTTTCTAACTTATTAACTCGAAAATACTCTGGATCTATGCCAGGCTTCTGCATAATGTAATTCCACTGAGTGTTTGGTTCATTTGGGGCTATTTTTCCAGGCTAGTGGATGCTATTCACAAAGTGACTTTTGGGGTATTTATAGTTAAATATCGATCTTTGTTTTTCAGTTTTTATGAAGACTCTCATCCTGAAAGCCTCAATTTGTGGCTTATGAAACAGACAATCCTCAGGAAGCTTCTCACTGATTCCTGCCTGATGGTTTACCTCCTTGGCCTGAGGGTTCATCTCCTCAGCCTAACTATTTTCTGGGGCTTTCATCACCAAATACCAGGGATCCAGAAGCAGAAGTTTAAAACCTCCTGGGGATCAAAAGCCCCAGGTCTAGGTTCTGGCAGCTTTGCTTCTACTGAAGCTTACACACAGCACATTCATCTCTCCGGACTTTTTTTTGTTTTGTTTTTGTTTTTTGTTTTTCAAGATAGGGTTTCTCTGTGTAGCCCTGACTGTCCTGGAACTTACTCTGTAGACCAGGCTGGCCTCAAACTCAGAAATCTGCCTGCCTCTGCCTCCCAAGTGCTGGGATTAAAGCTGTGCGCAACCACCACCCAGCCAAAGATGTATTTATTTCATATATGTGAGTTCACCTTCACTGTTCTCAGACACACCAGAAGAGGGCATCAGATCCTATTACAGACGGTTGTGAGCCACCATGTGATTGCTGGGAATTGAACTCAGGACCTCCGGAAGAGCAGTCCGTGCTCTTAACCTCTGAGCCATCTCTCCCTCTCTCGGGGCTTTGTGTTCGAATTTCTTCTTCTAATAAGGACACCAGTAGGACCACCACAACACTTTCCTTTTAACTTAATTACTTCTGCAAATGTTCTTGTCAATCCAACACAGTAACAGTCTGAGGTACTGGCTGGGTAGAGCTTCAACACATGAGCTTTCAGGAAACACCTGAAACATCCTGTCATCCTGTCACAACCAATTTCTAAGGCGACTAAGAGAAATGCCCACGCATGTGGAATGGAAGGACAAGGAGACTTGAACTTCAGGGGAGGAAGGATAGCAGCAAGCAGTGAGGGGGGAAGGGTGAGGACGGATGGGGAGGAACGGGCGAGAACAAAGAGCAAGGTACAACAAACACGGGCTTTGTATGCTAAATTAAAATTATTGTCGATGTTTTAAATCAATGAAAAAAACGAGCAACTTCTAAAACTGGTTTGGCAGTCTATAAAAATTCAAATAATAGTTGAGCAGTAAAGTGTGCTCAATCCATCCTTGGAAAAGTTCCAAGTCATTATTACTCATTTTGCTTCCGTGACCAAGAGATGGAAAGGAATATTAAACAGGCCAGGCAAGGTGTGCAGGCTCTAATCTCAGCCCCTTAGCAAGCAGAGGCAGGTGGGACTCTGAGTTCCTGGCCAGCCTGGTCTCCAGGGCAAGTTCCAAGACAGCCAAGACTGCAGAAAAACCCTGCTTCAAAAACAAACAAACCAACCGCTGTGGATGTAGCTCACTGGTAGAATGCTTTGTCTGATGTGTTTGAGGCTCTGGGTGGCATCTCTGGCTTCACTCGCATACAGGGAAGAGGCTGCCTTTCTTTCCCTGTTGCTGTCATGAAGCGCCTTGACAAAGGGCTCTTAAGGAAGGAAGGGGCCATTTTGGTTCACAATTCTAGGGTGCAGTCCATGATGGTGAGGGTGGCATGGTGGTAGGAGCTTCAGGCGGCTGTGGACACTAAACCCAGGGAGCACAGAAAAATGAATGCTTGTGCTCAGCATGCTTCTTCCACGCCTCTAGAATGTAGTGGCCTTTTTTAGGTTGCATCTTCACACCTTGACTAGCCTAATAAAACAATCTCTCACTGGCATGCCCAGAGGCTAACCTAATCTAAAAGAGTTCTCAGGAGTAAGCCTGGGGGTTTATGCCCCAGGTGACCTTGAACCCTGGGAAGACCACAATCAACACTAAGCACCATACCAGGCAAGTTCTAATTATCAGTTTACATCCCTATAACAGAGGTCTACAATCTGGGGGATGCACTTTTAAGTATGGGTATATTTTATTTTTAGTTAGACGATTAATAATCAATTACTTTTTGGAAAGCACGACTATTTTCGGGCAATTCTCATTTGTAACACGAGGCTGGAACTTACTTTGCCTGTCTTCCTGGATAGATACAGAATAATGTAAAGTTAACAGCGGTTCTTCTACTCTGATGCTCAGTGAACCAACGACTAATGTCGTCCAGTGCGACTAAGGTAGTATAGTTACATGAGAAATAAATTAAAACAGAAAAGCTTTCTACTGTATACTTTGCCCACTTGGTTTAATTTCAATGAGCTAAGAATGAGTGACTGAACATAGACGCCATTCAGCAAGCTACTCCTCTCATTGGCTGATGTACATAGGTGCCAGTCAGCAATCCACTCCTCTCATTGGCTAAAAAGGATCTGGGGGCGTGAGGTTAGGAAGGGAAGAAACTCACATTCTAATTTTGTTTTTCCTTTTATGTATACATTCTTTTTTTCTCATGAATGTGCTTGCTTTCAATCAACACTCCTTTTGTGAAATGTGTGAAGGGGAGGGAATTTGGGTCCTAGCGTGTGTCTATGGCAACACAGCCTCCTAAGGTTAGAGAGCATCAGTCCGCTATGGATGCCTCTCAGAGAGAGGAGGTAATCAGCTCCCATTTGTCTTCTGTACAGAAGGATTGTCTTTCTTTCAATGGAGGTTTGGAGTTTTTAATTTTTGCCTTTGCTATCTGCACAAGCAGAGCTGGGTCTCACAATTCACAATCACTGTCTCTTTCTCGTTAGCCACACATTGTGAATACTGCGGGAAAGCAGAATTGTTAATGCTAATTATTTTCATCCTGATTTATTATTCAGCTTTGGAATTGCCAGCCTCTCCGTGCCTCTGCCTCTATACTTCACTTTGGAGGTTATAGGTAAAATGAAGATACACGTATCAAAAATTTTCACAAACAACTAATTTTAATTTTTATGTAAAGACTTTTTAAAGAGAAAAGTAAGGCTCTGTGCTGGTTAATTGTTCATCAGCTTGACACAAACTAAGGTCATTTAGGAAGAGAGAAACAACTGAAGAAGGGTTTACACTTTATCTTACACTTTTACGTTGCTGTTCATCACCAAAGGAAGTCAGGACTGGAACTCAAGCAGGTCAGGAAGCAGGAGCTGATGCAGAGGCCATGGAGGGATGTCACTTACTGGCTTGCTTCCCCTGGCTTGTTCAGTGTGCTCTCTTATAGATCCCAAGACTACCAGACCAGGGATGGCACCACACACAAGGAGTCTTCCCCCCATTGATCACTAATTGAGAAAATGTCTTACAGCTGGATCTCATGGAGGCATTTCCTCTGAAGCTCCTTTCTCTGTGATAACTCCAGCTTGTGTCAAGTTGACACACAAAACCAGCCAGTAACAAAGATGCTGTGTAGAACACTGGAGAAGAAATGATCTTACCCAGTGATAGACCACTAATGATAAAATATCAACATGCTAGGCAAGATGTGCCCGCTGGTGCAGTAGTGACATAATTGCTATAGGAATAACCAAACACTTCAGTGATTTCTTCAAAGGAGAGAGTGTACACCTTATACTGTAAAGACAGCATGGAGTGGTGGTTTTGATGAATATCTGGTATCCAGTTGGTGGACCTGTTTGGACAAGCTTAGGAGGTATACTCTTGGTGGAGGAAGTATGTCCCTGGGAGTTTGTTTTAAGAATTTAAAGTATCATATCATTTCAAGTTTGCTGACTCTGCTCTCACCTGTTCCCACCACTAGGACTGATGTTGGCTGCAACACTTCCCCACCATGATGGTGATAGGTTCTGTTTTAGTAAGGGTTTCTATTCCTGTGATGAGACACCATGGCCAAAACCAACCCAGGGAGGAAAGGATTTGCTTGGTTTATACTGCAATATCATTGTTCATCATTGAATGAAGTCACGACAGAAACTCAAACAAGGAAAGAAGTTGGAGGCAGGAGCTGATGCAAAGACCATGGAGGGATGTTGCGTACTGGCTTGCTTCTCATAGCTTGTTTTCTTATAGAACCCAGGACTACTAGCCCAAGGGTAGCACCATACACAGTAAGCTGAGCCCTCCCCCATCAACCACTAATTAAGAAAATGCCTTATAACCTGGTCTTATGGAAGCATTTTCTCAATTTAGGTTTCCTTCTTTCACATAACTCCAGATTGTGTCAAGTTGACAAAAACAAAAAACAAAAAAAAACAAAAAACACAAACAAACAAATAAATAATCAAACAAACAAAGGAACGTAGGCTCCTTTCTCTCTAGAGCCATAAGTCCATTGTAAACCATTTCTCCAATAGGTTACTTTGGTCCTGATGTTCTGTCATAGCAATATAAAGGTAATTAATACATATGGAGGGATGGTTTGAATGAGAATGGCTCCCATAGCCTCATATATTTGAATACATGGTCCCCAGTTGATAGAACTTTAGGAAGGATTAGGAGCTGTGGCCCTGTTGAAGGCTGAATGTCAAAGGCAGACTCTTTTGAGGTTTTAAAGGGCTCAGGACATTTTCTTGTGTACCTCTCTCTGCTCTCCTACTTGCGGAATAACTGGGATAGGAGAACTCAACTATTGCTGCCACCATGGTTGCTCGGCCATCATGGACTCTAACCCTCTCAAACTGTAAGTCCCAATTTAACCCTTCCTCTCATAAGTTGCCTTGGTCAGGATGTTTTGTCACAACAGAAAAGTAACTAAGATACAAGGTTAGGAAAGTCATAGGTCCTAGGATGGACTATATTGTTATTTTGCTAAGGGCTGTATTGCCAAACTGCCTTCTAAATATTTATGTTTATACCCATAGATTTATGCTTCTTTCAGCCTTAGATGGAGAAGCTTCTTTCTGTAGTAGTTAGTGTTCAATGTAGAAATCTGTCCAAAATGGTGAGAGTAAGTGGCTTTAAGTGTTTATCCATACATGGGACATCTGCATTGCCTTCTCTCTCCACCAAGGATAAGGGAACATCCTGGGAGAGGGACTAAAGAGTATAAAAGCTGGAGTATGGTGGGCTAGAGAGATGGTTCAGCAGTTACGAGCACTGACTACTCTTCCAATGGTCCTGAGTTCAATTCCCAGCAACCACATGGTGACTCCTGACCATCTGGAATGGGATCCAATGCACTCTTTTGGTGTATCTGAAGATAAAAATCAATTAAAAAAAAAAGCTGGAGGATGGGAGGCATGCTATGAGATGCTGTCTACTGAATGTGACTAAACTCACAGCAGCTGTGGTTACCTGCACAAGATCAAGCCAGAATCATCTAATGCATCATTGAAATTAATAGGATTATGATATATAACTCATAAGTCTAATAACAAGTAACACTCACCTAACGTTGTTTTAAGGATGATAATATAGAAGCAGAAGCCACTGGGAAAGTACCATCTGTAAAGCCAAAACCCATGAGACACATAAAGACACAAATGTGTACATCTTCATGATCAAAAAAATATTCAAGACATTTGTAAAAAGATTCAAGTGGAACTGTATTCACTCTTCACAGACAGGAAGACTCTACTCCATAAAGGTTTCAGTTTGTCAACATGATTTCAATTAAAGACTTTGATGAGCTGATATTACAATACAGAGAAAAGGGAGAAAGACCTTCCAAGACATAAAGATTCACCTGGACATTAAGAGTTGCTTGAAAACTTAAATATCCATCACCAAGACAACAAGGCAATGGCATAGATTACGTAAAAATATAGTACACTTTATGGGAACAAACTATGCCCCACACATATCAAACCTCGATGCATGATAAAATGCCTTTGAAGTTCACTAAAATCCAGAGTCACACTATACATCAAAAATGAAAAACAACTGGATCAAGGATTCTAATATGAAAACCTGACTTGGAACTTCCTACAAGATGAGACATTATATACAAACAATAAAAGAATATTTATGTCTTTCACTGTACTAAAATTATGAATCTGTGCTAACAAATACATGATGAAGAAGATGAAAAGAAATCCAGATGTGGTGATGGATGCCTGCATTCCCAGCACTTGGCAGATGAATCAGTTCAAGTTCATTCTCAGCTAAATATTGAGTTCAAAGTCAGCCTGTGTACATGAGACCCTCCCTGGGGAAAAAAAGAAGAAGAAGAAAACAGGGAGGAAACAGGTGTGTTACCACATGTCTGTAAATCTAACAGGAGACTGAGCTAGGAAGATTACCTGGCAGAAGTCTGCTCTACACATCAAGACCCTGTTCCAAAAAACAAGGACACCCCAGGATGTTGGAGGTGCCAATACTGTGGGATATTTGCCAAGAAAAGCTGCAGGTTGAATGGGTCTAAGATAGGATCAAGAATTACCTAGGATACAAATCTCTGGGCATGTCTGTGAGGGTGTTTTTAGATTAGGCGAGTTGAGGTGGATGGTCTAACTAAGAACCATTCCATGGGATCCGGGTCTTACTAAAAAGGAGAAAGGGAACAAACACTAGCCCCTGACCCCCTCCCGTGTGTGTGTGTGTGTGTGTGTGTGTGTGTGTGTGGTGACTGTGCACACAATGGCCAACTGCCTTAAGTGTCAGTGTCTGCCTTCTCCAGCACATGAATGGTATCCTCAAACTGGGAGCCAAAATAAGCCCTTCCTTTCTTAAGTTGTTCTTCTTAGGAATTTCATCACAGTGATGAGAAAAGTCACACACACACACACACACACACACACGAGGTCAGGAATTGGGCAATTGTTGTGATTAAGCTTGACCCTGTGGTTCTTAGGCCTTTGAAACTTGTTTACAAGAGAAATGTAGAAGAGTTTGAAATTTAAAGGATCATTTTGGTGACAATTTGGAATATCAAAATGCTTGAGGTTTCAGAAGGAAACAAAAACTCTGGACTGAGGCCATTCATGTGTCCTGGAGAAGACTATGTCTTCATTTTGCCCATGTCCCGAGAAGTCAAGTGAGGCTGAACTCAATAGATATGGACTAATTTGTTTGGCAGAAGAGCTATCAAAACAGGACAACAATCAGGCTGTTACTATTCATTGCTCTTATCCAAGTCTACATGAAACAGAACACCAATGGAGCAAAACCAAATTGAAACAGTGATGTTTCATGGCGAAAGGAGAGATTCATGTGTGCTGCAGGCTGCAGAGCTTGGGAGGCATGTCTCCCTGGTCACTGTGGAACCCAGATTTCTCCATCATGTACCACAGATGCTGGACATGGAACTGCAGGATTCGGTGTTTGCCTTGCTGGATTTGGAGATTTCTTTGCTCCAATCTGTCATTACCATGCCAGCATAGGAACAGAAATGTACCTTTTAAAATGGGGGCGTTTACTCTGTGCCACTGTATGCCGAAAATATAGAACTTGTTTTTGATGTTTCATCATAACAACCTGTTTCATCATAACAACCTGTTTCATCAGGTTGCCTGAGTCTTAGAAAAGACTACTGCTTTCACATTTTAAAAACTTTTAAAAATAACTTTTGTTATATCCTATTTTGTCATTTATTTGGGCATCCACCATAGCACATGTGTACTGTGCAGAGGACAACTTGCAGGAGTTGGTTCTCTCCTTCCACCATGTAGATTACTCGAATTGAACTCAGATCACCAGGTTTGGCAGAAATCACCTTTACCCACTGAGCCATCTTGCTGACCCTTGAGCCTGGAATGGTATGTACACAGGGCCGTTCCTTCAAGGGCAGGAGTGCAATGCCTGTTATCCTCCCAGAAGTCTGGGAGCAGACATGTTTACTAGCCTGGTGACTTTTGTACTACCTGTGGCTAGAGAGGAAATCTTCCCCAGACCTTTATCATCAATTTTTTCTCAATCTATAGAATCTGTCTTTGTGGACTTTACAACTTTACAGATCTAATCTGTTTTTAGCTTATTTTGTTCCTCAAGAAGATTTATAGTCTGATCTTTTGTGCAAGTGGGATTGAGTTAATTATCACCAAAATAGTTTTCACCAAATTGTGCTGTGCTTAAAATATGCCTAAAATCAAGCGAGTTACTTGGAGTCAAACTCCAGAAGTTTGAACTGATACCAGCTACTGAGCCAGGCTGATCAGACCAGCCCTCTTACCTCCTCAACCCATCACTCTGCCTCCAGTCAAGGAATATGTTAGAGGGTCAAGTTGACAAGGGGTGGACTTGTGATTCTTTTATTGTCAACATGACAGGGTCTAAAATCATCTAGGAGACACGCCTCTAGACATGTCTGTGAGGGAAATGCTAACCTGAGTTAATTGGGGTGGTGGTCCTACCTTAGTATGGGCAGCACTGTTCCATCCCCAGTCCTGGGGTCCTGGGCTGAATAAAAAGGAGAAAGTGAGCTGAGCACTCCTGCCTCCAATCCTCTGAGCACACACTCTCACTCCCTTCTCTTTCTCTTGTGCTCTCCCGCCTTCTCTCTGTCTCCTGACTGAAAATGTAATGTAAGCCTAAATCCCCCGCCACCAGGATGCTGCCGTCATGATGGACTGTACCCTTGAACAGTGAGCCAGAATAAGTCCTTCCTTGCGGTGTGTTTTCAGGAATTTGGGGCATGTGACAATCGCATGTGATTAACTCACTTCAGACACTATTCACTGCAAGGAAAATTGGCATATGATAGTAGAATTTTCAAATTCCTGGTCTTCTACTTTAAAACTTCCATAGTTTGAAACTGCCAGATGAATCCATAGAAGATGGCAGAGCAGCTCCATGGAGAGGAGCTGACAAAGAGGCAAGCTCACTCTGCAGTGCAACATAGCAGGGTGCATGAAGCTGGGTCAGGCTCACCACCCCAGCGTCTGAGACGCTGAGAAGAGCTAAAGCAGCCGAGAACCATCTTATATAGATGGCACCACACGGGCAGCTAGGTGGGGAAGTGTCAGAGCAAAGTTTACCAGAAATGCTTGAGAAAATAAGATGGCAACAGAAAATAAAACAACAGATAAATTTGACAGAAGAAAAGGAGCCAACCTTGATGAAGCCATCACTGAAAAAAAAAATTGTTTCTGAGAGGAGCAGCTTCTAGGGCAATTAGGATCTGTGAGGTGCTTGCTTTATTCAATGTCTTTATATGCTTCTGGAAAAAAAGTCAGCTGTTATGCAAATTAAAAAGAAAACACCCAGAAACTGAAATTCCTGAACATGTGTTAACTGTGAAAGTCTATACTGGGTCATCTTTTAAAATTTTGTGTTCTACCACAATTAGACAACAAGTTCTAAAATTGACATTTCTTTCACTCATGAGACATCTATAACACACACAGAAAAGTAATTATATAAATGGCTAGGCGGTAAATTATGTACTCGTGAATTAGAAATTTAAATAAATCTCGAAGTAAAAGTCAATGGCAGGCTGGCAAGATGGCTCAATGAGTAGGTTTGTGTGGTGAATAGGAATGGTCCCCATAGACTCGTGTGTTTGAATGCTTGGCCCATAGGGAGTAGCACAATTAGGAGGTGTGGCCTTGTTGGAGGAGGTGTGTCACTGTGGAGTCAGGCTTTGAGGTTTCATATGCTCAAGCTATGCCCAGTGTGGCAGACAGTCTCCCTCTGCTTCCTGCAGATCAAGATACAGAACTCTCTGGTTCTTCTTCACCACCATGTCTGCCTGCACACTGCCAGGCTTCCCACCATGATTACAATGGACTAAACCTCTGACACTGTAAGCCAGCCTCAGTTAAATGTTTCCCGTTTAAGAGTAGTGGTGGTCATTGTCTCCTCACAGATCCTAACTAAGACAGGGGAGCATGCCCCCAAACCTGATGACTTGAGTTACATCTCAGAACCCATGTAGTGGAAGGAGAGAACCAACGTCTTCAAGACATTCTCTGACTGCATGTGTTCTGTGGCATGTGCCTCCCACCCCCATCCCCAAATAAGTAAAGATGTCTAAAATACAAATGGGAGTTGGGAAGACGGCTCAGCATTTAAGAGCATTGACTGCTCTTATAGAGGATCCTGGTTTAATTCCTAACACCCACATGGTGGCTCACAACTGTCAGGACCTCTAGTCCCAGGGGATCCAATGCCTTCTTCTGGCCTGTGATGATGCTATATGTACATGGTATGCATACATGTAGATAAAACACATACATATACATATAAATACATCTTCATACATATAAAACAAAAGAAATCTAAAACAAAATTTTAAACAGTGAATGTCATCAAATTCTTAAGTAAAAGGTTTATCCCTAATGAGAGGATATTTAAGCCAGGCTTAGTGGTTTATGCCTATAATCCCAGCATTTGGGAGGCTGAGGCAGGAGGTCTACTCTGAGTCTAGTGCCAGCTTGGGCTACACAGAGAGTGTCAGTCAAACCCAAATGGTCTTGTGAAATTTGGAGATAGCTTCAGGATTTTCTGCTTTACAGAGCTGATGGTGTTTAAACCACAGAAAGAGATGGTAGCTGCCGAGACAGTTTAGAGGGATTCTTGCTAATGATGAAAAACTGTTCAGGATTTGAACAAGGTGTTTGGAAGATCAGAAGTTTGTGACGGTACAGAAGTTCTCACGCTGACACGAGAAGAGAGAAGTTCAAAAGTCATTATGATGTATTTAGCCACTCTTTCTAAATAATATAAACTAGGGATTACTTTTACTCAGCATCGCTATGGGCCAGGAATAGATGCCAGGCCATAGCAGATGAAAGTCCTCCCACATTTTGCTTTTATGCAGTTAAATTAAATGAGATCAAGTCCTTCTTTGTGGAGACAGAGATCAGGGGTTGTCTGGGACTGTGAATTGTGAGTGGATTATTCATTATTTACTATTTTTAACTTCATGTGTTAGATCAAGATTGACTGAGGCTATAGGAAAAGAAAAGAAAGAGGATCTTGACTCTAGAAATAATCATTTGTATCTGTATGGATGTGACACCTATCAATAATAAATCTGATGGCCTATGGCTTAGGCAGGAAATAGGAGGTGGGACATCCTGGAGGCAGAAAGGATTCTGGGATAGTACCAGGTATGGCAAATTCACCTGGGAAAATGTGATGAGACAGAAGCATGATACCTGAGCACAGGTAACATGTAATATCATAACAGCAGTTATGATCTAGTCAGAGAAGAGCCTAGTTATATGGCCAAGATATTTATATTTTGATTCTGAGTCTTATTTCTGAGAGCATAGGGCTGGGAGGAAGAACCATCTAACTTCTATACCTGACCTCTACATGATAGTAAAGAAGGACAGAGAGAAGTATTCTCTCTGTGCAGTGGAGGCTGTGTGCCCAGGTTTTATGTCATTAGCCCTTTAGCATGAATGTCTCTGGCAGGTAATGAGTGTGGGTTAGCTATAGGCGTTAAGTCTCCCGGAATTGAATTTTCAGGAGGTTGTAAGCCCCCTGGCGTGGGTGCTGGGAATTGAACTCAGGTCCTTTGCAATAGCAGTAGGCACTGTTGAACCATCTCTTTAGCCCTCCCCTGTGGTTGACAAATGACATGGTGTCCAGATCTCACTAGGAACAGCTCCAACTAGTCCAGAACTCGCTAGGTCCATCAGGCTGACCTTGGATTCATAGAGGTCCACCTACCTCCGTCTCCTGAGTGCTGCAGATAAAAAGCCTGCACCGCCAAGCCCCATTACCACCAATAAGCATTCTGTTGTAGTCATTTGTACATAATTACACGTTATTTTCCAGGTCATGGTTGCTCCAAAAGCAAATCACATATAAATTAAAGGGATATCTCTCTCTCTATCTCTCCCTCCCTCCCTCCGCCCTTCCCTCCCTCCCTCCCCTTTTCTCTCTCCCTCCCTCTTTGCCTCCCTCCATTCCAGTCAGTGCTGGGATCAAAACTAGAACCTTGTGAAAGCGAGGGAAGTGCTGTGTCACTGGAAGACGTCCTAGACCAGAGGGGACATTTTGAATTGATAAAAAAAGGCTCTAAAAGTAGGCAATGGGGAAGATGCTTCCCAAATCCTATACACTTACGAATAAGGCCCAATGTAATATTTAGTTTACTTTCTTAAGATTTGTTTTTATTTTTAATCATGTCTATGCATGTATGAGAATATGGCTGTCTGTGGAAGCCAGAAGACACCATCTAATCCCCTCGAGTTACAGGGAGTTGTGAGCCTCCTGCCACAGTAATGAGAATCGAACTTGGATCCCCTTCAATAGCTGTAAACACTGCTAACCACTGAACCATCTCTCCAGCCCCCAATGTGATATCTAAGCTTTGCACTAATATTACAAATACTTATCTGTATCAACTTTTATGTAAATTTAACATTTAGGCATGAAACTGTTTCTTGATTTCATTATTTATTCTTTCTGAGACCGTATTGCTAAGTAGCCCCAAGTTGGCCTCAAACAAGCAACCATCCTCCTGCCTCAGCTTCCAAAGTGAGATTACAGGTGTAGTCCACCACACCTGGGTGAGAAATGCTTCTAAATAATGCTAGCATGTAAACAGGAAAGAGCCCGGGGAGATTTGGGGGAAGTATAACCCTCCAAGTAGAAATGAAGATGCACAGGTTAAGATAAGTTTGTGCACCTCCCTTCAGCCATCAGACTTGAAAAAAATAGGCCCCACAAAACTGGAATGTCTTGCTGGGAGAAAGAAAAGGCAAAAGTCTACAGCAAGCCACAAAGGGAGCTTGCTTCATGGAAGCAGCTCTCATGGTTCAGACTGCCTGTTTACCCATATCTCTTCTGTTTAAACCTAACCTCATTTCTGAACGCCGAAGAAGGACCTCGGGGAAGAGAGGGGCTTGTCACTAGACCTTGGTGGCCAGGCCTGGATTGTTAGGCCCAGACTCTGCCCCTAAGGACTCTGGTAAAAGAAGGGTACCAGAGAGGGGGAGGGCAAGGGAAGGTAATAGGGAGGGGATATGCTAAATGTATGAAATGCCTGCTTGAAAATGTCACAGGGAACGCCGTTATTTTGTACACTGACAAAAGGCAACATATAAGCAATTATGGGCGAGATCCAGTGCAGTGGGAAAACAGCTGGCTTAGCATACACCCAGCCTGGGGCTCAATCCGAACCACAGACACACACACCACACACACCACACACATACACACACACACACACACACACACCACACACACCACACACACACACATACACACACACACACATACACACACATACATACATATAAACACACATGCACACACATACACACAACACAACACACATACACACATCACATTTTAATCAATATTTCCACAACTAATCTACCTACAATTAATAATACAGAATTTTTAAAACTGAAGTAAAATTATTGTGTAAGATAAATATTTAATTCTACATTGTAGATAGTTTTTAAGGTGTCATATTTAATGATTACACATAAAGAGATGCAAACATCTACCTTGACTCTTGCAATTTATGCTAATTCCATGTAATTATTCTCCACAGAGAATAGTCCGTTTAAAATGAAATCTTTAGACCTGCTTTGAATTATTGTTTTCTGCCTGCAAGTCATGGTTCACAATAGTGTGGACCAGATTTCCCAGAAACAGCTGCGCCTTCTCCTAGGCTGGTTTACTGATTGTGGTGAGCTGGAAAGTTACCATTGGGAACCAACTTCATTTGGGGCTATCTTTAGCTCCTTAAACAGCCCACCTCTCTATGTGACCTTTTGATTATTAAGGAAACCACTTAAGAAGGAATAGACACCCAGCTTGCACCAACCCAAAGTCTGAGTCAATCATCAGATAACATCTGAGGCTTGTGGAAGAGGCCCTCCACCCCTCCACCTCTTGGATATTTCCACCAAAGGATTTGAAAGTGTTCTGACAGCCGGGCAGTGATGGTGCACGCCTTTAATCCCAGCACTTGGGAGGCAGAGGCAGGCGGATTTCTGAGTTCAAGGCCAGCCTGGTCTACAGAATGAGTTCCAGGACAGCCAGGGCTATACAGAGAAACCTTGTTTCAAAAAAACAAAAACAAAAAACAAAAAAAAAGAAAGAAAAGAAAAGAAAGAGAAAGAGTTCTGACTTAGGATGCTCTTTATTCTGTCGCTGTAAAAACTTAATGGGACTGTTACCATGCAGGAATGTGATATTTGGGGTAACCTGGATTTGTGTTCCTGGGCCATGGCCACTTATATTTGACTACAGAATAAACGATCTTATTCCTTCTGAGGTGAAAGCTGTTTCTTAGTCTGTTTTTTTTTAGTCAATAGTGCTTTCTAATAACAATCTACAGCTTGATAAAATTTCACTTATATCACAATATCTTTAGAATCAATCTTTTGGGCAGGTTAGAACACCCAAGGTCAGAGGGACCATTCACCCTCTACACGTACCTTTTAAAACCCAAACTGCTAAAGCTGGAGAGATGGCTCAGCGGTTAAGAGCACTGGTTGTTCTTCCAGAGGTCCTGAACAACATGGTGGCTCATAACCATCTGTAATGGCATCAGATGCCCTCTTCTGGTGTGTCTGAAGACAGCTACAGTGTACTCACATACAATAAATAAAATCTTTAAGAAAGAAAGGAAGGAAGGAAGGAAGGAAGAAAGAAAGGAAAGAAAGAAAGAAAGAAAGAAAGAAAGAAAGAAAGAAAGAAAGAAAGAAAGAAAGAAAACTGAGACAATAAATTGGCAGATTGCCTGCTTTACCCACATTTGAGAGGCTGGGCATAGTGATGCACACTTATGGTCCAGCATCGGGAAGTATAGGGACCTTAGGTCCACAGGCCAGCCAGACTACTTGGTGAAGTCTGGGCCAGGGAGAGAGAGAGAAATAAATAAATAAATAAATAAATAGATAGATAGATAGATAGATAGATAGATAGATAGATAGTTGTGCAATTCCCATGATGGCAGTTCTTGATTGTCTACATCTGGAATTAACTAGAACCCACGCTCTGGGCACACCTGTGAGGGATTTTTCTTAATTGAATCATCTGAAATGGGAAGACTTCCCTTTAATCCAGATCATTTAGTGGGAAGATCCACGTTTAATCTGGGCCATGCCTTCCTCTGGCAGCCTATAGGAAGGACATGGAAAAGAGAAGCTCTTTGCCTGCTTGATGTCTCTCTTGCTGGCAAGTCTGTTCCTTCATTACAGCCTCCTTTAGGATTCCGACATATACTGAAGGCCAGCTGAGGTTCTCAGCCTTACAGACTGAATGACTGCTGGATTCCTGGACTTTCAGTTGGTAGAGCGCCACTGTTGGACTAGCTGGACTAGCCTGTGAGCCATTCTATTAAATCCTGTAGATGTGGGATCTGATATGGAAGCTTATTAGCTGTTTCTCTAGACAACCCTGACCTAAAGAATGACATCCAAGGCTGTTCACACACACACACACACACACACACACACACACACACACGTGTACGCGTGCATATGTATCCATGTAAACACACAGAGAGAATTAAAGACAAATTTCAAAATCTATAAACTAGCCATGCTTTACCAGGAAGTAACAGCCTTCCCTCAATGGACTTTTCAAGCACCCTGCTGCCTCTGTCTTCCTGCCTGTCCTGTGGTATTTTAAATCTTAAGGGTGGCAGTAGTAATATTTTTCCTTTTTAAATAATCAGTGTGTTACCAGGGAAAGGAGAAGTGGGGGTCCATCTTCAGTAGCCTCCACACCCACTATCTGACACCAGCCCTGTACCACCCTGATGCTTACAGTTCCCTGCCATCCATCTTTGCACACCCCTTGGCTCTAACACAGCCTCCTACTTAGAATGTCCTCCATCCTTGCCCACCATGTGGCCTCCTCTTGTAAACCCCGTGCTCATCTGCATATTCTCTGACCTCCCACTCCCTCTCAGTAGAGGCACTCCTGTCTTTGGCAATGCTGAGCCAGTCTTGGTGATCCCCTCTTACAGCGTCTTCATGTGTCTTTGTGCTTACAATCTCTTCTCACTAACATGGAGAGAAGTCCATAAGGCTAAAGATACGCTTTCTGTCCATAGCAAGAGACAGCAGTGCCACCACAGCAGCCTGAGGAGCCCCCTTAATCTTTTATGGGGCAAGACTAAAGTAAAACCAGACCTTTTGCTTCAGTGCAAGAATTCAAGGATGACAAGGCACTGTGTGGCATAGTTGGTGTTTATAAAGAAAGGTTTTCAACCCGTTTCCAGGTGGGTGAGTGGGATGAGGAGTCACTCAGGATATCAGTGGAGACCTACCCCTGCACCGGACTGTGGGCTTTTCTGAGAGGGGCTCACACTACATTGTCTTTATAATATTCACACACAAGATTTTGGTGGGTCTTACATTTATTACCTCAGTGGGTTTCCAAGAACCCTAAAGGAGATCGCAGAGTGGTCCCTGGGAGGTGCCTACCTCATGGGCTTAGATCACAAGGATGTGAAGTGAGAAAGTAGGATAGCTGCACTGCAAACCAAGTTAAGTCTTGTTGGTGAGAGTCCCAGAAAATGTCCAGGAAATGAACGAACCCAGAATTGCAGGTCTTAGAAGCTTGGGTCTTAAGCATGGCTCTGTAAGAGAAAGATTATTTGGATATAGGCAACATTTATGACAAGTGTTGTTAACTGGGCTGGAATTCTTGATTCTTAGCAGGTGAGAGGCATCTGCCAGACTCTGTAGTGAGTGTCACCTTTCCCTTTCCAGGTATCTACAGTTTATCTTGTCTTTCTGTTAGGTTTAGATACAGGGTGAAGGGATTCCCTGGGAGTGAGGAATTTATAAGAAGGGTTATTAGTGCCATGGATGGTGACAGAGGCAACAGCACGGCAACGGGTGTAGTGGCTGTTCCCGGTTGTCAACTTGACTATATCTGGAGTGAATTACAATCCTGGATTAGAAGGCTCACCTGTAATCTAGATCGGGAGACTGGAAGACACAAGTTTCAGGTGTGGTGCTGCGCACACCTCTAATCTGGGCCACACCTTCTGCTGGAGATCTACATAAGGGCATTGGAAGGAGGAAAATTCAATCTTTTTCACCTTTGAGCCTTGTGGGACTGAGTGACGTCTAGATCCTCGGGTTTTTATTCACAGCTACTGCTGACCATTGTTGGGGAGTTGGACTACAGACTGTAAGTCATTAACAAATTCCCTTACTATGTAGAGACTACCTATAAGTTCTGTGACTCTAGAGAACCCTGACTAATACAAGGGTCTGAGGAGCGTTTACACCACAGCACCATGGCAGAGTCTCTGAGGAGAGAAATCAGAGGCCAAATGAAAGAAGTGCAGGGGCGGGGAGGCATCTGTTCTTACAGCTTTCTGAGGATGGAGAAACTTCACAGCAAGAGCCCACAGCCGAGCTTTCTTATTCCCAGGCAGGAAGCAGAGAAGGAATGGGGAGCCAGATAAGGTACTAAGACCCCCTTTGTAATAAATTCATTTCCCAGGTCAGAAATCCTGGCCTTGGAATGCCTGGTAGTTAAGGACTCCCAGACAGTATCTCAGTTGAGTACCTGCAGGTGTCTGTGAGCGGACTGCTGAGATACTCTGGCCTGAGTAGAGACTGGAATCTAACATTCCATTCCTTCACTATCTCTTCATCTTTGCATACCCAGTGCTATGCTCACCTGACCTATATTTATTGAGCACTTCATGTGTGCTGGGCACTGTTCTAGGCCTTGGATATGGATGTCTTTGCCCAATGGGGTTCACAAAACAATGAAAGAAGCTGTTGATAAGCCTAGAATGTCTGACTGGCTTATCGAACAGTTGTCACTCACAGGACTGGGATGAGAGCTTGGAACAGGGTTAGGGAGAAGCAAACAGCAAGAGTGGAGCCATTTGAGACACAGAAGGTAAAGCCAGTTAGATTGGACAGGTTTTTCTGGCAGTGGGAAGAGAAAAGGAAAGAATTGAAGATTCATTGTTTTTCCATTTATGTGTATGGGTGTTTTACCTGCATGTATGTCTGTGTACCACATGTACCCAGTACCCTCAGGGGCCAGAAGCACACCAGATTTTCCAGGACTGGATTTACACATGTTTGTGAGCTTCCATGTAGGTGCTGGGAATCAAACCCAGGTCCTCTAAAGAACTCTGAAATGTTAAGCCATCTCCCCAGCATGTGTTTCAGAATGATGGGTGCCTAATCGATTCTGTGTGAGTAAGTTCTGTGACATTAGGAAATTAATTTTTTTTCAAATATCAATTTATAATCCAGATGAGCAGTAGAGGCCTATAACCCTCATACTTGGGAAATTAAAAAAGGAGAATCAGGAGTTCAAGGTCATCCTTGGCTACTTAGTGAGTTTGAGCCCTGGACTACATGAGGCCCTGTCCAAACAAATAAAAAGACCAACCTAGGTCCTATAATATCCTAACATCCCAGGAACAGGGTCTAAGTGGAGGACTGAAACTTGTGAACTATCTGTCTATATCTGTCTGTCTGTCTACCTACCTACCTATTTATTTTTGTAATAGAGGGTCTTGTGATGCAGCCCAAACTGGGGTAAAATTCACAGCAGCCCTTCTGCTTCATCTTCCCACATACTGGGATTACAGGCACACACCACTACATCTAGTGAACCTATGGATTTGAGGAAGCATCTAGCCCAGTGGTCTTCAACCGTCCTAATGCTGTGGCCCTTTAATACAATTCCTCATGTTGTGGTGACCCCCCAACCATGAACTTATTTTTGTTGCTACTTCATAACTATAATGTTGCTACTGTTATGAATCATAATGCAAATATCCATGATTTCTGATAGTCTTAAGTGACTTCTGTGAAAGGGTCACTTGACCCCCAACAGGGTCATGACCCACAAGTTGAGAATCACTGATCTAATGCATCAAATTTTATAGGAATATTTCTCTATACTGGCTAGATTCCATAGGCCATTTCTATGGGGTTAGACTGAAAGGTAGACTGCTTCAGCTCCCCGCTCTTGCCCACCACCTAACCTCCATGAAGCTATTTAACCTCCCTAACCCTCAGTTTTCCTTTCTATTAGATGGGCACAAATAAGATCTACAGTTGGGTTTTAATTTTTTCCTTAACAATTACAGAATACTATTTTATTTACTGAATTTTACAAATTAAAACAATATATTAGTTATTTTCTTGTCTACTTCTGCTCATAACACTGAGTTATCTTTTGAAAGACTGGATGGAACTGCAGAACTTCAAAAGGTTAATTTTTAAAGAATAAACTAAGCTGACGCTTTCAAAGTACTTAGCACACTGTCTAATACATAATCCACCTTCCATAACTGTGAACTCAGTTCAATAGCTCAGTAACAAAATAAAAAAAGTCTAATGACTGTATGAAGAGGATGCACATTGCCTTCATGGAGTGTAAATAAAATGTAAAGCGAACGGGCCATGAGTCTCCCTGATAGCCTGAAAACTGTTCAACTCAATGCTTCCAAGTATCTTTGTAAAGTGACCTGTTTTCAAATATTTCTAGCCTGGGGGAAGGGGAGCTATCTGGTGCATCATCTTGTGAAACTCAGAGGGTTCTGAGTTCTCTGAGCCCTTCCTGGGGAACCTTAGGAAAGATGGATGACCAAGAAGTGTATCTCCAGTGGGAAGGAGTAAGCAAGATCTGTCGCGCGAATCTCTCTGGAAGTCAATGTAGACAAAGAGCAACAATCAGAAGAGGAGAGAAGGCCGCATTTCGGGAGCTGAGAGAGGAGCATGGGGAAAGAAACTTAACTCACAGGGGCCAGCTAACTTCTTCCTGTACTACACAATGAAGTATACTGAGCAGCAGGTCGTGAGTGGTGAGTGGCGTGCTGGTCTGTTTAATAAGAGCTGCGTTCCATCTTATAGGCCTTAGTCATGCAAGGAAAGCAGCCAGTTGACAGTAATATGGGGGATGAGGTGGGCCGGTGTGGGGGAGAAGGGAGACACAGAGAACATACTCAGAAAACGCGCGTTCTTGTGTAGAGTGTGGGAAATACTCCAGTGTCAGGGTCTGCTGCATCTACAGCCACCTGTCCTTGCAGGGGCTCTGTAGGTTGTTTGAGGTAAGTGCTGTTCTTGCCTAGTGGAACACATTTGCAATCTCAGCCCTTCCTCCCCAGCGGCAGAATTCTACATAGGGAGTCAGAAGCCAGCCTGGGCTACATGAGGCTCTGTTGGGGGGGGGGGGGGGGGG
>JADRCH010000092.1:7075311-7365367 GCA_019843965.1 Rhynchomys soricoides
GAAGAGGGAGGGAGGAGGGAAGAGGGAGGGAGGAGGGAAGAGGGAGGAGCGAAGGGGAGGAAGAGAGAGAGTAGGAAGGGGTAAGAAGGGAGGGAGAAAGAAAAGAGAAGAAGAGAAAAAATAAAAACGGGGCTGTCAAGATGGTTGAGCAGGTAAAGGTGTTTGTGGCCAAGGCTGATTAGCTGAGTTCTATTCCTGGGACCCAACCTGTGGATGGAGAGAACCAGCTCCACAAGTAGTCCTCTGACCTCCACACACTAGCTGTGTGGTACACATGTGCTCACATTCAAGCATGAGGATCTTGTAATGAAAGAAACAGAAACTTACAGGGGCCAACACCCGCGCACACACAATAAATAGAGTCAGTCAATGTGAAAGATGGTTTAAAATCCTTTTTAAGAACCAGCAATATGTAGCTATGAGAGAAGAGTTATGGCCATTTCTGACCTTTGAAGACGGTGAACAGGAGAGAGCTGCTAATGTCTGTTAAAGACTAGATAGGCCGGGCAATGGTGGCGCACACCTTTAATCCCAGCACTCGGGAGACAGAGGCAGGCAGATTTCTGAGTTCGAGGCCAGCCTGGTCTACAGAGGGAGTTCCAGGACAGCCAGGGCTACACAGAGAAGCCCTGTCTCGAAAAACCAAAAAAAAAAAAAAAAAAAAAAACCAGATAAAGAAGTTCGCCCTTTAGAAGTTATTAATTCATCCTTGAGCACCAGACCACTGTTTTTCTTTGCTCTGGATATGTATAAATATTGCTGCTGCTTGCAGGGCAGTGTGAACCCTTGTCTCCAGACAGCCACCAGGTTCTTTCTCTGATGTCTCAAAACCGTTTTCTGAGGCCTTTGAAGCAGAGGGTTTGCATAAGGATGACTTTTTAAAAATTCTTGTCAAGAATTGTGGTGGTGTATCCCTTTAACCTCAGCACTGAGGAAGCAGAGGCAGGCAGATATCTGTGGGTTCAAGTCTACATAGTGAGTTCTAGGACAGAGTTACATAGTGAGAGCCTGGCTCAAAACAAAACAAAACAAACAAACAAACAAAAAAAACCAAAAGTCTTGTGAAAAAATGTTGTTACTGTGTCATAACAATATCAGGATGCTTAAGAAATGTTATGAGGAGAGTCATTTACTAAAGCAAAATTTCACCAAGTAGTTCACATACTCAAATGTCATGGGAGGGGGGGGGGGGAACACTTAACTACTAAGCTGTGCCCCTGAGCTCAAGCCCTAAAGCGTATGGTAGAAGTGAGACCTGACTCCCATCCTTAGATTCTGACTTACATACCTGCTCTTTTGCATGTGCAGTACTTCCAAGATAAATGGATGTAATTTTAAAAAAGAATTGTTTTGTGAAGGGCAGTAGGCAGGGGCATGAGTAAGAGCAAAATCTAATGTATCCGTGGGGCTGAAGAGACAATGCAGTGGTTAAGGTCATTTGCTGCTCTTCCACAGGACCCTGCTTCAGATCCAAGCATCCACATGGAGGCTCACAGGCTTCTGTAACTCCAGTCCTAGGGCTCTGATGCTCTCCTCTGATACCACACAGGCATATGGCACATATATGTATATGTGATGCATGTATATGAGGCAAACAATCATACACATAAAATAAAAATCAAAATATCTTCTTAAAAATGGCATGCCTATATGAAATGCTATAATGAACCCCTTTACTTTATATTACCTTAAAAATTAATTTTTTTTAAAAAGGCAAAAAAAAATTAAGGTGTGCTTTATTAGCAAAGCACTTTTTAATTACAATCTTTAATGTTTTTAATTTAAAATATTTTTCTATTTATTTATTTATTTTTGATATTTTATTTACATTTCAAATGTTTTCCCCTTTCCAGGTCTCCCCTTCAGAAATTCCCTGTCCCATCCCCCCTCCTCCTTCCTCTATGAGGTGCTCACCCACCCACCCACCTTCTTCCCTCCCTGGCATTCCCCTATACTGGGGCATCTAACACCCTCAAGCCCAAGGGCCTCTCCTCCCACTGATGGCCAACAGGGCCTTCTTCTGCCACATATGTGACCCAAACCATGGGTCCCTCCATGTGTATTCTTTGGTTGGTGGTCCAGACACTGGGAGCACCAGAGGGCCTGACCAGTTGCCACTGTTGCTCCCTCGACGGGGCTGCAAACTCCCTCAGCTCCTTCAGTCCCTTCTCCAGCTCCTCAATTCAGGACCCCATGCTCAGTCCAACAGTTGCTGTGAATTGAATCTTGGGTATTCCGAACTTTTGGGCTAATATCCACTTATCAGTGAGTACATACCATGTTTGTTCTTTTGTGACTGAGTTTCCTCACTCAGGATGATATTTTCAAGTTCCATCCATTTGCCTGAGAATTTCATGAAGTCATTGTTTTTAATAGCTGAGTAGTATTCCATTGTGTAAATGAACCACATTTTCTGTATCCATTCCTCTGTTGAGGGACATCTGGGTTGTTTCCAGCTTCTGGCTATTATAAATATGGCTGCTATGAACATAGGGGAGTATGTGTCCTTATTACATGTTGGAGCATCTTCTGGGTATATGCCCAAGAGTGGTACAGCTTGGTCCTCAGGTAGTATTATGTCCAATTTTCTGAGGGTCTGTGTAGTGGCTATTCTTGATTGTCAGCTTGACTATATCTGGAGTGAACTACAATCCAGAATTAGAAGGCTCACCTGTGATTTAGATCTTGAGTCTGGAAGACACAAGTTTCAGGTGTGGTGGTATGCACACCTGCTGCTGGAGATCTCCATAAGGACATTGGAAGGAGGAAGATTCACTCTTCTCCTTCGTGCCTTGTGGGGTTAAGCAACTGCTAGATCCTCGGGTTTTCATTCACAGCTGCTGCTTACCATTGTTGGGGAGTTGGCCTACAGACTGTAAGTCATCAACAAATTCCCTTACTATATAGAGACTACCTATAGGTTCTGTGACTCTAGAGAACCCTGACTAATTCAGACGTTGGTACTGGGAGTGGCTCTAGAGGAGCAGAAAGCAGTTTAAGGATGCATCTGGAGTTGGTTAGTAATTCACCAGCACCTTCAACTGCTGAAACCTCTCCAGATATGCTCTCTCCTGGGAGCTTGGGGGATATTGAAGACCTGTGGTTGGAAATATATTTCAAACTTAAAGAAGCTAATGCCATTGAGCATCTTGATGAATTAGGTGATTGTGTGTACAGACTTTTAACAAGATGGGAAAAAATTTTGAAAATGACTTTGCTGGCCGGTTGCTCTTAGTATCTCTGGGAAAGATGATGAAGGAAAAGAAGGAGTTGTATGATAAAATTGAATGGATCCAGGTGCAAGTGACCAATCTAAAAGTTGCTAAGTGTGTCTTTGAAGAGAATCTTCTCTCCAGCAGCCATAGAGCTCAAGTTGCAGAAAATCAAACTGAAGCCCTCATTATAAGGTTGGCTGAATTGCAGCGAAAGTTCAGGTCTCAGCCTCAGAGGGTGTCAGCAGTTAAAGTAAGGGCATTAACTGGCAAAGAATGGGATCCTATAACTTGATGGGGATGTGTGGGAAGACCCTGTTGAAGCTGAGAATTCTGAATCCTCAGATTCTCAATGGTTTACCCTACCTGAGGAAGTAGTATCCTCAGCCCCACCCCTTGAAATAATGGCTTTTCCACATGAGGAAGTTAATCCCTTAGAGTCTGATGGGCCAGCAGTGACTTTTGATGAAGAAAATGCCAGACAAGATAATATTGGTGTTTCTCAAGGCCCACCAATAGTTTCTTCTAGACCTGTAACCAGACTCAAGGCAAAACAGACATCTAGAGGGGAGGTAGACAGTGTAGTCCATGAGGAAGTGCACTACACTACTAAGGAGCTTAGTGAGTTTGCTAATTCATTCAAGCAGAAGTCTGGGGAAAATGTGTGGGAATGGATTTTAAGGGTGTGGGATAATGGTGGGAGGAACATAAAACTAGATCAGGCTGAGTTTATTGACATGGGTCCTCTGAGTGGAGATTCAAGGTTTAATATGGAAGCCTGCACAGGTAAAAAAAGGTGTCAGAAGTTTGTTTGAATGGTTGGCTGAAGTGTTTATCAGAAGATGGCCTACTGAAAAGGAGTTGGTGATTCCTGATGTTATCCCTTGGTTTGGTGTTGATGAAGGGATTTCAAGATTCAGGGAAATTGCAGTGCTAGAGTGGATACGTTGCATAAAACCTAATTCTCCACAATGGGAAGGCCCAGAAGATATGCCCTTCACCAATCCTATTAGATGCAAACTGGTGAGAGGGGCACCAGCACATTTGAAGAGTTTTGTTCTTGCCTTTTTCCTTGTGCCAGACCTTAGAGTTGGAGATGTTGCTGCCCAATTAGATGAATTAAATGCAATGGGTTTAATTGGGCCTCGAGGTAACAAGGGCCAGGTGGCAGCATTGAATCACCAGAGACAAGGTGGTCATAGTTATTATAATGGACAGCATAGACAAAACAACATTTATAATGACATATACCGTGATGGTCAGCACAGGAGAAGTGAAATTTATAATGGCATGACTCGTTTGGACCTTTGGTTCTGGCTAATCAGTCATGGTGTTTCTAGGTATGAAATACATAGGAAGCCTACTGCATATCTGTTTGATCTGTATAAGTAGAAAATTTCTCAAATAAATGAAAGAAAGTTTCCATTGGATCCTAGCAAGAGGCAATCTTTGCCAGTGAATCAATTTCCAGAACCTCTTGAATGAAGGGGTGGCCAGATTCTCCTAAGGAAGGATCTTGATAAGACACCTAAAAGTTTTGCTTTTAGCCTTTCTCCAGTCCTTCCCCAGAGGGACCTACGGCCTTTTACAAGGGTAACTGTACACTGGGGGAAAGGAAATAATCAGACTTTCAGGGGTCTATTGGATACTGGCTCTGAATTGATGTTGATCCCTGGAGATCCCAAGAAACATTGTGGCCCTCCAGTTAAAGTAGGGGCTTATGGAGGAAGCAAGCAAGTAAGAAACATCCCTCCATGGCCTCTGCAACAGCTCCTGCTTCCTGACCTTCTTGAATTCCAGTCCTGACTTCCTTTGGTGATGAACAGCAGCATGGAAGTGTGAGGTGAATAAACCTATTCCTCCCCGACTTGCTTCTTGGTCATGATGTTTGTGCAGGAATAGGAACCCTGACTGAGACAGCCCGCCAAACTGATTTCCAGAGAGGTTGTACCAGCTTGCATTCCTACCAGCAATGGAGGAATGTTCCTCTTTCTCCACATCCTCGCCAGCATCTGATGTCACCTGAGTGTTTGCTCTTAGCCATTCTAACTGGTGTGAGGTAGAATCTCAGGGTTGTTTTGATTTGCATTTCCCTGATGACTAAGGAGGTTGAACATTTCTTTAGGTGCTTCTCGGCCATTCGAGTTTCCTCAGTTGAGAATTCTCTGTTTAGCTCACTTCCCCATTTTTTGATAGGGTTATTTGGATCTCTGGAATATAACTTCTTGAGTTCTTTGTGTACATTGGATATTAGCCCTCTATTGGATGTAGGATTGGTAAAGATCTTTTCCCAATCTGTAGGTTGCCATTTTGTCCTATTTACAGTGTCCTCTGCCTTACAGAAGCTTTGTAATTTTATGAGGTCCTGTCTGTCTAAGGTCAATTCTTGATCTTAGAGCACAAGCCATTGGTGTTCTGTTCAGAAACTTACCACCTGTGCCCAAGTGTTCAAGACTTTTCCCCACTTTCTCTTCTATTAGATTCAGTGTATCTGGTTTTATGTGGAGGTCCTTGATCATTTGGACTTGAGCTTTTAACAAAGCACTTTTAAAGATGAGGGTACCATAATCAGGAAATGATCTCCAAAGACTAAGAAAAAAGTCTTAATTTTCCTATCGTTAACTGTGTGAAACCACAACTTTTCAGCTAAGTTTGGTCTGCAAAGCTTTCCATAGGCATTTTCTTACCAGAACTTGGGTCTACACTGCCCTCTACTGTGTTGTGTCGAGATCAGGTTCAAAATCACCCACATAGGTGGCTCCAGAGGAATGAGAAGTTACCAGAGAAACCTGTGTGGCTTTGCTTTGTGCTGTATGAGGTCTGGAGAAACATGTTTTCAGTCATGTATTTCAACATGTAGAAAAGTACGGGGAAGGCTTAAGTATGGTTTTCAAAATATGATAAATGTGAAGAATGTGAGAAATAGAATATAATGTAACAGGACCTTCACTGTCTTTACAAAACAATGGGCTACACTGACACCTTCTGAATTATTCTCTCTGTTCTTTACCCCTCCTGGATGTCACATTTATCACCCATTTTGATAGCACCAAAACCACACTGTCTTGATAGCACAGGTTTATAGAAGTGAGGTTAATCAACCCTGTAACCTTGTTTTCTTTCTATATGGCATCAGCTGTCTGTCTAACTCAGTGATTCTCAGCCTTCCTGACACTGTCACTGTTAATACAGTTCCTCATGTGGTGATGGCCCCAACCATAAAATTATTTTCATTGCTACTTCCTAACTGTAATTTTGCCACCCTTAGGGATTGTAATGTAAATATCTGTGCTTTCCAGTAGTCTTAGGTGACCCCTGTGAAAGGGTAGTTTGGTCCCCACCCCCACCCCAAGGGGTTGTGACCCACAGATTGAGAACCACTGTAGATCTATCGGGATCTTAGTGGCTTTTGATGAAGGGCAGTTATAGATGCTGCTGGATTGTTGTTGGTTTGTTTGGGGTTGGGGGCAGGATCTCAGGGTACAATTAGGCTGGCCTCAAACTAGAAATTCTCTTGCTTTGGTGCAAGGGCTGAGATTACAGGGATGAGCCCATTGTACTTAGTGGGGAAGGTTTTAACAACCTATGATATATGAGCCTGTGCTTTTCCCTCAGACCACTTTATGTCTGAACCACCCCCAGAAGATGCTTCCCACATCTAGGGAGGGTCCCCCCTCTTGGTTAGTCCTTTCAGAAAGTATAGATCATCTTAAACAGTGCTATTTGCATCTTTTTCTTCTCTCTCTCTCCCTCTCTCTCCTTCTCTCTCCATCTCTCCCCCTCTCTCTCCCTCAATTTCGCGAACTACTGAGTTTTATTAGGGATGCTTACAGGAATATGGGTGAGGGGCTTACTGTAGTGAGAGCAGAAATGACTCAAAGACAGTTGCATCACCAAAGTTCACCCCAGCATGGGCGGTAGCTCACAAAAACTGGAGCAGACAGCACATGCTGCCCGTAGCTCAAAGCTTTCAGCGTGTCCTTTCTAGGTAACTAGTAGGTCTGAGTCTCTTTCAGGCAGCTCAACTGGCCTTTGTTCCAACTATGCACCTGGCCTCTGCTTCTTCCAGGCTGCTTGTCTGGTCTCTGATTCCTGCTGGGCTTGTCTGAGAGGATTCTTAGCAGTCTACTATTTATATACTCATGGGGAGGGAGGAAGCTAGTGATCCTGGTCAGTTTCAGGGACTTCCTGAAGCTATTTTGAATTGCTTACTTCCTATCTCAAGGAGCTCCCTTGAAGAATGAAGTGTTTCTCCTCCCCTTAGAACTTTCTGTTGTTTTTCATCCTTGTAAACATCTCACCTTAAAATCTTCTACTGTTTTACTTTTTAAAAAAACTTTTATCAAAGACTGGAGAGATGGCTCAGTGGTTAAGAACACTGACTGCTCTTCCGGAGGTCCTCAGTTCAAATCCCAGCAACCACATGGTGGCTCATAACCGTCTAATGAGATCTGATGCCCTCTTACTTACATATAATAAATAAATAAATCTTTGGACCGGAGCAAGGGGCGAGGGGGGAGGGAGTGGAGTGAGAAAGGAAAAAACAAACAAACGAAAAACGTTTATCAATTCTTTGTGAATTTCACATCATTCACCCCAATCTCATTTGTAACTTTAATTTTTTCAAACCCTCCTTTTAATGATGGTTCTTAAACACTTTAACCTCCCTCATAGCCGCCAGAGGTAGTAGGAAAGAAAGGATGTGGGGGAGCGGAGGGGGGAAGAGGACCCGTTTAGAAAGGTACTTTGGAGCAACTCCCATCTATATTGTCTGGAAATTGGCAGTTCAGTTCACAGGTTAGCTGGCGGCAGCAACTTGATCCACTCACAATCACTTCACGGATACACCAGCAGTCCAGTTCAATAAAATCAGGTTAGCAACAGCAGTGACACAACCCAGCAGAAACAGCCAGGCCCCAGCCTCGGCTCAAGTCAGCAGGAGGGACCAACAAGAATGCCAGGAAAAATCCTTAGCTGTGCCTCTCTCAGGGAAGCAAAGATCAGTGAAGATGTGAGACCCACAAGGGTTGCACAGCCAGCTGTACCAGCAAGCCAAGCTCTGTCTCTGTCACTCTGTGGAGTCTTATTTATACCCTCCACGCGTCTTCCATGTGCCTTACCTCAGCACACGTCTTGTCTCAGCATCCAATCAGCCTGAATCCATGTAAGTGGCAAGAAACTACAGCGCACCACCAGAAGCTTTTTGGTGTATTTCTCCCTATGAAGTCCTGACAAATGGAGCTCAACAATGCAATGTAAGGCAGACCAACATATGCATGTAGTCAGCAAAGACTCCCTCATCACAAGTCCTTTCATGTGCTTGCTTTAGCAGAACATCCTCTCCCTTATGTCTGCTTCAGTCAAACATTCCTTCTCGAATCCGTGTTAGCCTTTCACACCTGCGTCCACTTTAATGAAACATTCCTGCACGTGTTTGCCACAGCAAAACACCATCCAACACAACCGACTTTCCAAAAAACCCTCAAGTTTCCACTTCACTCGATCTCTCCATCACTTTGAATCTGCCCTTTGCCCTTGCACCCTCCCACCCAAAAGAAAAATTTAAAAAACCAAAAATATATTAAAATTAAAAATAAACAAAAGAAAATATCTCCTCGTAGAGGCTGCAGTGTGTCACAGTGTGTCCCATAGTCTACCCTTTTGTCCACATATCTTGACTTGCAAATGTCCCTTGCTATTGGTCTGGCTCGAGACCTCTGGCCTCTGCTCAGTATCAATATTGGATCCTCACTGGGACTCCTCTTAGATATCTTGTTGCCCTGTGTCATGGAGATCCCGCAGCTAGGATCTGCAGAACTGGCCCCTTCACACACTCCAGCAGTTCATAGATGGGATGGGCGTTGGGGTAGACCAACTCAAAGCCCTGGATCTAGGCCCAGGTGGTAACTGAGTTGGTCAGCCCTCCAGCTCTCTGGCAACCACACCACCAAGGTAAACTTTCCTGAACTGGCACAGCTAGCTTACCCAATGCCACAGCTGGCAAGGGGCAGGGCCAGCTCTCCTGCTTTCGTGTCCTCAGGATGGCTTCACCCAGCACCCATGACACCAGAGCCTACTTGTGTTGCCCAGGTGAGGTGTGATGCCCATGCTCTTTGAGTACAGCAGCCTGTGAGAGGCATGGCCATTTGTATCTTAACTGCTCCCCAAAGGCTCATCTTCTGGTAGCTTTGTTGTCAGCTTGCCCTGCTGTTAGGGGTTAGTGGAACCCTTAGGAGGTAGGGCCTAGTGAAAACTAGGCTTTGGCTGGGCATAGTCCTCAAAGGGGATGGTGGGAGCTTGGTCTCTCATCTTCTCCTTTACTTTCTTCTAGCTTAAAGAGCCTAACCTTTAACTTATCTTGAGCTGTGGCTTGCTGTTGCTATTTGTGTGTACGTAAACAGTCTATCAAATTGAGGCAAAATCCTCTATGAGAGATTTTAAGTAGTAGAAAACTTAGACTTGAATTTTGAAAACCCTGCTAGCCTCAGCACTAAGACCAGACAGGAGTCTATGAGATCACTCCTGGGGAGAGATACTAGGGTGAAGGCAGTGGGTGTGAAGTCAGACTGAGGACAGTTTTAACCAGCCTCAGAGGCTTTCCTAATCTTTCATGAAAAGAACCTGAGGTCAGAAGGGTTAGTTGACTCCTTCCCCCTCCTCCCCTGCTATTTGCATATTTCTTGAGATTGTTCTCAGAATTTCCCAGTTAAGACTAGCATCCTTCACACCTGAACGAGTCATGTAATTTAACTTTGCTTTCCTATGATGCATATCTCCTTCAGTTTCTTTTGTCTGGAAGACAGAGAGGAATCATTTTTGTTTTGTGAAGCTGTGCTCACAAATGAATCATCAACATGGATGCCTTCCAGGTAGGCCTGGGGACAGGGGTGTTGGAGGAGGGAGAGATCTCAATAGATGCAGAATCGATGGGCTTTCCCATTTGCGGAGTTCTGGGAGGTCTTTGGTTGTTGGGTCTCATGTCTACTTAGTCCAGTGTGAACTGAAGTTCTCAGAAAAAGTTCATACCTTACTTTGAACTTTCTATACAGGTTGATTGACTGGTTAGAACTTTAACGATTGTGAAGAGGTTGGAATGTCCTGAGACTAGAATTTAAATTATTTTGGGTTTTTTGGTTTTGGTTTCTAGATATGTATTTTCTTTTATTATGTTAAGTGTTTTGCTTGCATAGGCTTATGTACCATATGCATGCCTGGATCCCTGGACCTGGAGTTAGTTCCAGATGGTTGTGAGCCACCATGTGGATCCTTGGAAACAAACCCAGGTCTTCTATAAGAACAAGAAGTGCTTGTAACTGATGAACCATTATCTCTCCAGCCCTTTGTCTTTCTTTTTGCTTTCTTTCTTTCTCCTTTTATTATGTGTATGCATATATGTCTGTGTGCACATGTGTGTACATGGTGCCCATGAACATCAGAAAAAGGCATTAGAACTCCTAGGATAAGAGTTATAGACAGTCGTAAACTGCTGTGTGGGTGGTGGAACTTAAGCCCAAATCTTCTGGCAAAGAGCAGCAAGTGCTCTTAGTCTCTGAGCCATTTCTCCAGCCTCTCTTGGACTATCTTCAGCCTACTTTATTTCTAGTTGCTACCCATCTCTGTGTCTGACTTAATATCCCTGTGACTATCAGGTGAAACCTTTGAAAGATCTTAACTGCTAAGTCCTGCTTGGCTATGTGGAAGGGACAGTGTGACATGGTTTCCTGCCCCTGGAACAGAGCCTGCAGGGTGTGGGCCTCCACAAGAGTTGACCAATACTAGGTGTAAGGATTGTTTGTTTTATTTTATGTTCCTCCTTCAGGGAAATGTCCCCTCTACCAAGGTTAATGACTCCATGATAATCAAAGACCGCACATCTGGGAGGCAAGGATGTGCTTAATGTCTCAGCAAAATGGCCAAACACTGAGATCTTCAGGACAGCCGTTAAGGCTGTGGGAAAGAACTCTGAAAACATGAGTTGAAAAATATATAATTTCTCAAATGTGTAAAATATAAGGATGCAATATGAATTATGTGAGGAGCTTTGTGGACCTAGAAAAACATTGACAACTGCACTATGAGCCAGCTTGTCAGAAAGATACAAAGGCAGGCCAATTCCTGAGTTCAAGATCAGCCTGGGACTGAGCTAACCTGTGTCTAGGTGTGGTCAAAATGTTAATCTCAGGACAGGATTCCACCCAGTTAAGTATATTGTTTGTGATTACAAAGACAGGCAGATTTCTGAATTCACTTGCCATGTTTTTGTTTTTTTTAAAAAAAGTGTACTTGCTGTCTTCTAAAAATCAAGGGCTAAGATCATGGAATGCTAATTTGTGGGATGGTCAAGAGGAAACCTGTAGTAAATGATTGAATTGATATGTAAATAACAGACTGGTCTTTTGGTATGCATGAGATGAGCTAACAGAGAGCCATAGCAGAGTTTTTGTGTTTTGTTTTGTTTTGTTTTTTAATTTTTTTGTAGCACTCTAGCACACATGAGAACTCACACCTTGCATACCACATACATACCAAACAAACTCAAAGCAAAAAAGCAATACTTTCAAATTCATACCCTCCACATCCCAGAAAATCACCACTATTAACTTGCTGATTTTAACCCTTTCATGCTAAGTGAAAATCTATCCCTTTAAGTACTTCTTCTTTTTTTTTTTTTTTTTTTTATTTTACATAAGCTTTTTATGTAGCTCTTGCTGACCTGGAATTCACTATTTATACCATGGTGGTCTTGAACTCACAGAATTCCCCCTGCCTTAGCCACCTGAGTGCTGGGGTTAAAGACATGCACCACCACAGACAGCTAAATGTAAACAGCAAGGTCAAATGTATAAGTGTATTCTTCCTCCCTCCATCGTTTGTTTCTTTTTCTCTAGATCCTTTTTGAAACAGAGTCTTGTGTAGGAGAAGCTGGCCTTGAACTCTTCAGTCTTTTGTCTTAGACTCCTAAGTGCTGGCATTACAGGTATGTTTCCAAGCCTGCCTGCTGTTTGGCTTTCTCTCTAGAGTCTCAGAACATATGGAATGTCTCTATGCATTAAGGGAATTTATTGTAATGACCTACAGTCTACAGTCCAACTAACCCAACAATGGACAGATGTGAATGGGAAGTCCAAGAATCTAGTAGTTGCTCAGTCCCATGAGGCTAGTTGTTTCAGCTGGTCTTCTGTATAAGCTGGAATCCTGAAGAAGTAGGTTCCAACAGATGTGCTGACAAGGAAGTACAAGCAGGCAAAAAGTGAATCTTCCTTCTTCCATTGTCCTTATGTAGGCCTCCAGCAGAAGGTGTGGCCCAGATTAAAGGTGTGTGCCACCACGCCTGGATCTGGAACTTGCTCTGTCCCAGACTGGCCTTGAACTCAGAGATCTGCTTGCCTCAGTCTCCTGGGATTAAAGGCCTATACTACCTTGACTGGGCCTAAGCTTTTCATGGCCACTATGCCTCAAGATCTGAATCAAAAGTATGTGTCATCCCAAGTCAAGATCTGAATCAGAAGCCTGTGTCTTCCAGCCTCAAGATCTGGATCACACGTGTGCCCTCCATTTCTGAACTGTAGTTCATTCCAGAAGTTGACAACCAGGAATAGCCACCACACCTGTGTAGCCTAGGCTGGCCTCACACTATGGCAGACCTCCTGCCTCCATCTCCTACGTGGCAGCAGCTATGGCTACAGAAGTGTATAAGACATCAACTGTTTCTCTGAAGCTTACTTTGGTACAGTATTCCAAATGCTTATGTGACATGGTAGGGAATCCCCCACTCTTTCAGAAGGGCTTCTGTTGCTTAAGACTAGACTTTCCTCCGAGCCCAACTACCACCATCTTCAGGATGCTTAGATTGGGCCTGTTAGTTAGCAGTCCTTCATAGAGGTTCATGGGACCCTCTCCTGTGTATCTCTATCAGCCAAATGTATGCAATGCTGCTGTAATTACACATGGGCTCTGGGAAACCATGGGAACAGATGCCCAAGTACAAAAAGCCTCATGAATGTCATTATCATCCTCGATGGGTACAGACCTTCCAATGTATTTAATTTCAGATTACCCAAGCTCCAACCTGAAAACCCTCACGAATGCTCTGTAAGTGACCCTAATAATGTTGTTTTATTATTGGGATCTTAGGAGGGAGGTAGACATTACCTACTTACTCTTTACCCTCAGCAGCAGCTTTGCGGGAGTGACATTTGTTTATTTTTATCTGGGGGTGGTGGGGATGGATGGGGTAAGGGTAGGGATTTTGAGACAGGGTTTCACTGTAGTCATGGAACTCACAGTAAATTTTGTTTTATTTTTAAAGATGTGGGTGGGTGCGCTCCCCCACTCTAGTCTGACACCAGGATTGATATAGCTACAGGTGGCTTAGCCACCTGACATGCGTGCTGGGCTCCTCTGGAAGAACAAGTGATAATTTAGACTAAGTCTAAAAGCGTCAATCGCGGTTATTCACATATTCACATTAGACATCGGCTCTGTGGTTTAATTGTTCAGTGGTCAGTGACCCAGGCAAGTCCTTTTGCCTCTTCGTGCTTCAGAAATAGCACTGCTAACGACAGATACACAAGTTTGGTCAACACTGTGATTGTTGCTGCAGTATTTAAAGAACTTCAGTGTAAGGTGTAGGTCACAGGAAGAGAAAAAAACTATGTGCCTCAGGCGTCACGAGTCCTTCAACGAAATAAACCTCTCCTCCAGATATAAAATAGGATGTTTGCATCTGTTGCTGCCAATTTGGAACCCTCCACTAGAGCTAAGGCGGCTCCCCAAGGCCGGCGGTGATCACCAAGAAACCGCAGATTCCCCCCCCCCCCCAGACGCACCCAGAGTCGGGGGAGGCCGGCACCAGCGGATGCACCCGCCAGCATGTGCCACTCTGATTGGCTCGGCTGGTCCCCGGCAACCAATCGGCGTAGCGCTTGTTGAGCAGCGGCGCGGCAAGCTGGTACACAAGTGACCTGAGCGAGCTGCGGGTGGGCGGCGGGGCCATGAACCTGGGGTAAGCTGGTGGGGGCTCGCTGGGCTGCAGGGCTGGCTTTCAGCCGGCGCGTGGCGGCGGGCGGGTTTCCGGGTCCAGTGCGGACTGGCCCGTGGTGTTGGAGCGCTCCGGAGGGGAAACGGCGCTCCAGAGGGCGAGATGCTCGGGGAGCTACGGCTGCCCGGCTCCGAGCTGGAGCATCCTGAGCTGGGGCTGGACTGAGTCTGGGGTGCGGTCTTCATTTTCTGAAGTTAATCGTTTTAGAAAGACCAGCCACCAGACCTAGGCGTAACCGCGCACCCAGTAGCTGAATGTTTGGCTCTCTTCTGGGAGTTTAAGAATCAATGAGGCAGCCCGCCCCGTGAGCTTGTGGGGCGGACTTGGCAACTTCAAATTCATTCAAGATTTTGCTTTCTAACGTAACCATGGCTGTTCGTAGTCCTACGACGCGGAAGCCTCTGACAACCTATATCTCCCAGATTGTTTCCTTTAGCAAATGCAGACACTCTGATTCCCTCTACCAAAGCAACCGTGTGAGTTTAGCGTTGCTAGTCAACCCGTTCGCCCTTTATTTCTTGGTTTGGTATTTTCTCTTTAATGTTGTCATTGTACATTGACACATAACACCCACCCCAGCGCCCCCCTCGCCCCTGTAAAACAATGAAATACTGTGTGGAATCCCTTCAGAGTTTTATTGACCTTAATAGACAGCATAAGTTTTGCTGGTAGTGTTTACCGTTTCTTTATGCTGGCGCTTTTGACATGTAAAGTATCATATTAGCCAAAGTTTATATTGTGCATTTGTTATACTAATATAGAGTCACTAAAGTAACTGTAGTATGTGGAATAATCCAAGTTGTGTGGAATTCTGTACTTAAGCAGCCGTCACATTGGTGACTATTTTAACCATTCTTCAGGTGCTACTCTCCCTCCTTGGAATGTGTCAGTCATGAAACCGTTACAAAACTAATAAATGGCATATCTATGTCTTGGACCTTGCTAAGGAGTTCTGATTAGCAGCATGGGAGTTTTGGTATAGAGCTGCAAGTTAAAGGATGCTGTAATTACTGGGGGTTGCTTTATTTCTTACCAGTAACAAAAACCAGGTTTCAGGTTAGACATGACACAAGCTTGCCTCAATGAAGAGTTGTAAGAAAGCCTTTTGTATTTTTTTCCTCTTGGGTTAAAAAAAAGTGTATGTATGTATGTATGTATACATATATACACGCACATATTTTTAAGTACTTATTTTAATTTTATATGTATGGATGTCATGCCTGCATGTATGTATGTGGGCCACTTGTGTGCCTGGTGCCCCTGGAGAGCGGAGAGGGCTTTGCAGACACTTGCAGCTGCAATGTTGGTTCTGCTTTCCACGAATAGACACTGCTCTTCACTGCTGAGCTAACCCTCCAGCCTTGAAAAAAATATTTTAAAATTTAAAGACTTCTTTGAGGGAGGTTCAGGCAGGTGGATCAGGAATTCAAAGCTAGCCTGGTCTACATAGTGAGTTTGAGGGCAGCTTGGACTATGTGAATTAAAACAAACAAACAACCTAAGCCCTGCGTTGATGGTCATGTGATTCCTGTATATATTCAGAGGTATAGGTTTACTTTCCAGGTTCATATAAATATTTCTGGTTGCTATTTCGTGAAAGCTGTTTAATTAAAATTGTCAAAACAATTTTCTTTTATATTGCAGAGATGGTTTAAAGCTTGAAACTGAATTATTGGATGGAAAAACCAAGCTAATACTGTCTCCATATGGTATGCTGTGTTACTGGAAGTCTAAAATGTATACGTTTGTATGCACAGTATGTGGAAGTTTAACAGACATTTTGCTTGTAATATCGTTAATTGATATCTGGAAAAAGCCTTTTCCCTTAATGTTTACAAATTGATATTTATCCAAGTATAAAGCCAGATTGTGACAGTGATCACTACTGTCTATGTTGGTTCATAAAGTATATTTTATGTTTAATTTGTTTTTGGTGTTACCATACCTTGTTGCCTGATAAGGCAGGCAGGTGGGGTTCAGGTGACTGTGTACTTCGTATGTAAGCAGACCATTGTGTGAGGAGTTCAGGTGACTGTGTACTTCGTATGTAAGCAAACCATTGTGTGAGGAGTTCAGGTGACTGTGTACTTCGTATGTAAGCAAACCATTGTGTGAGGAAGTTAAATTTACACAGCAACCACAATTGCTAAAGTCTTTTTGTTTCGAGACAGGGTTTCTCTGTGTAGCCCTGGCTGCCCTGGAACTCGCTCTGTAGACCAGGCTGGCCTCGAACTCAGACATCCTCCTGCCTCTGCCTCCCGAGTGCTGAGATTAAAGGCGTGCACCACCACTGCCCTGCTGGGTTTTAGTCTTCTCCATCAAGTTACTTGCCTGATCCCCACCACCATCTGTTTATAATCTTACCTTGGGAAGAATATTGAAGTAAAAATGAACTGGGAGCGAACACTTGAACCAGCACACTGTCAAAGTTGGACTACTCGGGGGACTTGCGGTTAATGCTTCTGGGGTGGTATGCTTATCCTAATCTCTTAATCCGTACTTAACGGTTTCTTTTGTCACTGCCTTGATATGTTTTGGGTTTTATAGTTTAGTAATCTTATTTTCTTTTGTAGAGCATAAATCAAAAGTGTCTGTGAAGGTAAGTCAAGTGATTTTGACCCTACCTGTTTCCATGTGAAAAATGCATATTTCCGTTGGTTTTATTTATTGAGTCATGGCCTCTCAGTTGAACTCAAAACTTGCTGGTACAGATAATCAAGCTTGGCAGCTTTCTCCGGAGGATTTCCTGGCTCTGCTTTTTACATGCTAGAATTACAGATGGGCCTTTATATGCGCCCAGTATTTATGTGTGCTCTGGACATCCAGGTACTGGTCCCCACCATTTCATGGCAAGCACTTTAACCACTGGTCCAGCTCCCTAACCTGAACTTTGTCTTTAAAATGTAAGAAGTATTGATGAACTTGGTAAAAGAGGAGCATACTAGTTAAGAAGGTATTTTATGGCATAATCTCGTCCAGTAAGCTCTTGGGAGTGATTTGGACCTTGGCCGTTTTTCTTGCTCAGTAACTTGAACATAACTCAATCTTTGTAGGGAAGTCTGACTCTCTCTCTCCCTCCCTCCTTCCCTTCCTCCCTCCCTCGCTAGCCCCCCCCCCTTCATTATTCCTCTTTGGCACTGAGCTATAGGTAGTGTGTAGACTTGGACTAATTGTACCTTAGCTTGGCATGCTGATTGAATTTTTGTTTTTTTAGAAGACTTTTTTCTGCACATTACCTCTGGCACAACTGGAGTATGGCGAGATAACCCTAGTTCTTTGACCCAGGGGTAGATTTGTGTCCAGCAGCTGTGAAGGCCTGGCCTGGAGCTCCTTGGCTTTGTTTGTCCTCTTCAGGAGAGGGACAGTTAGAAAGCCATCCCGGTTTTCTAGAGGAGTGTGGCTCAGGTATGACTGTCCAGAAGAGTTGATGGACATCAGAGATGCCGGAAAAGAGAGAATACTGGAGATCAGCTCCTGTCAGGGGCAGAGACCAAGAGACGGCTCGTAGGTGAGGTGACGCTGTAATTAGAAGCTTAGAGCTGAGGGAGGTACTTACTAGTTTAGAAGTTGGAAAGTATAGTCCAGGCTTGCAGGGACTATTGCAAGCGACGAGACACAAGTTGACCGTTGAAAATGGTGTAGCTCGGGGATGTGTAGGGCATAAGGCTTGGGTGGAGAGTTCACACTGATGCTCAAGGACCTTGAAAATGCCGTGACGTACTGTCCAGGAATCCATTAAAGACTTTTTAAAAAAAATATTGGACTTCACTGTGTAACTCAGGCTGGCACAGGGCTCTGTTGTCTTCCCTTCCCAGCCTCCAGGGCAGGGACCACAGGGGTACACTGTCTGACTCAGCTCGGTGTAGGGTTTGTGATAAGGGAAGTGGTTATAATCTAACTTTTCTTTGGAAGAAAGCACAACAGGTAGCTGGAGGAGTGTTTTGGAAAGTGGCAGGCAAGGAGCTTGAGATGGCAAACAGCATTTGACCTGTGGTGTCTGTAAGGCTAGAGACATGGCCCAGCAGGTAAGAGTGCCTGCTACTCTCATAGAGGATCCAGGCTCACTTTCCAGTACCTACATGATAGCTCACAACTGCTGGTACCAGGCACACATGGTGCATCCATAACTCACAAACACACACTTACACACATAAAACCTAAAACATTTAAAATATGTAAATATGGGATATGCAAGAGAAGTCAAATATAACTACACCTTTTTTTTTTTTTTTTTTGGCGTGGATAACTGAAATGGGGGGGGGTATTCTGGACAAAAGGGAGACATGCTTACTTTGAAGTATTTATTGGAAATCCATCATGGGGCTAGGAAGACAGCTTAATATAGTGCTTACTGTATGAACATAAGGACTCTAGTTCCACCCCCAGAACCCAAGTGAAAAAGCGGGAGCAGCGGGCTGGAGAGGCGGAAGTCAGTAGACTCCTGACATCTGTTGATCATCCAACATAACCTACTTGGAAATTCCAGGCCAGTGAAAGATCCTGTTTCCAAAACAAAATTGTCCTCAGACCTCCACATGGACACACGTGTGCACCCATACACATGAGTTTTGCCTGTAGGTTCGTTATCTTCAATAGTCAGAGGAATAGATAGTAAGAGAATAGATAAGGACTATAATGATACCTACTTTGATTGAGAGAGAGAGCACACATATGTAGTAGCTCAGAAGAACCAAGATTACAGAGTTGTAGAGGTAATCAGAGAAGATACAGAGTGGTCAGCTACTTCAGGTGCGGCTCACGGTGGAGTAGGAAGAGAACTTGGGTACTAGACTTAGCGTATAGATATTACTAGTGACTGTGAGCAGTAGTGTGGTCAGGGTAAAGACCTGGTGGGAGGGCTTAGGAGATAAGACAAAATGAAGTCCAGACGATGATGATGTTTTGGTGTTGGGGATTGACCCCAAGGCCCAGTTCATGCTAGGCAAGTTCTTTAGTACTGAACTATACACAGAACCCTCATTTTTTTTTTTTACTTTTTAGTTTTTATGATGACAGAATGTCACTAAGTTGCCCATAATTTGCTATGTCCTGCCTCATCTTCCAGAATAGCTAGGACTACCAGACATACATCACCAGACTGAGCTTGAGATCAAACATTTTCTAGATAGTAAAATAATAGCATGCTGTGTTCAGTTACTTTTGATCCAGCTGAAGAGAAAGTTTTTTAGGAGAAAGAAAAGATTGCCAAAAGGTGGGAGAGAATGATCGATTGATCTCCCCTGCCCTCTCAAATGAGATTTATGGTACTGGAGAGATGGCTTAGTAGTTAGGAGCACCGTCTGCTCTTCCAGAGGACCTGGGTTCAGTTCCCAGAACCCATACCATGGCTCACAGCCATCTATAACTCTAATCTCAGGGGATCCCATGCACTCCTTAGACCTTGAGCACTACACACATGTGGTACAGACATGTAAAATAAAATGAAAAATGAGGAGACTTCTGGGCTGTATGTGGGTAGAAAGAACAAGAAGTTTGAGCACAGAAGTTAGTAGAGATTTGATGATGGACTTCTTTTAAAGATCATCTTTAGTTGGCTGTGTACATGTGTTTCTGGGTGGGAGTCTGTGTATGTGAACCTTCAGAGGTCAGAAGCATCTGAAGCTGCAGTTGCTGAAAGTTGTGAACTGCCTGACCCTGGGTCCTGGGAACCAAACTCAGGTCTTTGGTCTTCTCTAAGAGTGTGACATGCCCCTTAAAGTCATTTTCTAAATTCTTAGGTATATGATTTTCAGTGAAATTGCTAAATCTTCAACTGAGAATAGAATAGGGGAACTATTAGAGCTCTTGTGAATGAGAAGAATGAATACTTCCTAACACAGCGAGAGAGTCTATGGCGTTGGTAATGCGGGACTGCCAGGTAGCCTATGATATTCTTGGTTTCTCCATTGGTATGTACATGCTGTCTCAGTTAGGGTTCTACTGCTGTGGACAGACGCCATGACCAAGGCAGCTCTTCTAAGGACAACATTTAATTGGGGCTGATGTACAGTTCAGAGCTTCAGTCCATTGTCAAAGTGGGAGCATGGCAGTGTCCAGGCAGACGTGGAGCTGGAGGAGCTGAGAGCTCCACCTCTTGTTCAGAGGTAGCTAAGAGAAGACTGTCTTCCAGGCAGCTAGGAGAAAGGTCTCAAAGCCCACACCCACAGTGACATACTTCCTCTAACAAGGCCACACCTTCTAATAGTGCCATTCCCTGGGCCAAGCATATTCAAACCACCACACATGCTATGGAGAATTGGTCTTTTCTAGAGTTAGGATTTGCTGAGTATGCATGACAGACTGCAGACTAAAGAGTAACAAAGAAATGGTTCTAGCTGTTGGTGACATTGAAGATTGTTAAGAGAAATGGAGCAAGCAGGGAGGTTTTAGGATGGGCAGGTGATAGATCCCACTCAGGTAAACCGGACTTAGAGCTGGGGGTGGGAAAGAATGAACTGGAAGGCACTAGAACTCCAAGTCTGTAGAGCTTAGAGTTGTGGCTCCCGAGGTCAGTATAAGACCCCTGGGGCTATCGAGGGAGGCCACATGAGAACAATATATGAGACAGTGAGGAAGTGAAGGGCCAGGAGAGTAGAACAACACAGCAGCCATTAACACAAGACTGGAACTGGAGAGTCGGTGACCAAGTACCTAAGGTCGTGGAGGGCTAAGGACTGGCAACCTAAAAGAGGTAGTTGATGTAAATTATGTAATGTAATGATACAAAATTCAAAGCTGGTATAGGATGGAGATGGCCCATAGCACTCAGTTTTATTTGTATTCTTTATTATCTGGGCCAAAGTCATTTCTCATTGTTGAATCTTTCAGGGAAAGTCTGCAAAGCCAAACAGCCTCTTATTGTTGTCATATCTAACTAAGCAAACAGAAAAGTTTAGAGGCCTGGTTTATCACAGATTTTTAAATTGATGATTCAGGCTTATACTCTCAGAAGAGATGAGCAGAGAAAGGCTAGCTTAGGCCACAGCAATATCGTGTCTCCAGACAAAACGTTCATGTCAGCTTTTTATGCACTGTCGTAAAGAATAAACTTGTTTTTTTTAACAGATGGGAAATAAGATCAAGATTGCAAAATGTTCTTTAAGAACAAAACAGACCAGACATACCTTAAAGTCAACACAAAGTACTTACATTGGGAGTGAAAACCTTTCTCAAAAGAAGATCTCTACTTCAGACGCTTCACAATCCAAACCTGAAAACGGTAGATTGACATTTTCACCCAGTACGGATTTATGTAAGCAGTATTCAGAAAAAGACAGTGTCCGTATTCAAAAGGAGATTTCACCAACAACCTCTAATATACGGAAGGTTATAAACACTACAGATACTTGTCCAGTGGCTAAACAGAAGCCTTGCAAAAACCACACCACAGCGGAAAACATGAACAGCAGTTTGGTGTGTCTCACACAAGACCAGCTTCGGCAGATATTGATGCTGAGTGTGAACCAGGGAAATGGATCTGTGTCCCTCACTGAGAACGGGGAGCAAGAAGCAAGTGAGGTTTTTCTTAAGCTGTTAACTTTTTTTCTCCAGTGTGCTTTCGAATTTCAGATTCATTGGGTTTTTCTTTTGTAACTGTGTCTCTTAAAATCTGATTGAACATGCAGTAATCTGTTATTATTCACATTAGTCTTTTTCTTATGTATAAAATATATAAAGTTGATTTATAGTTTTGTCATCCTTTAAAATTAGCACTGAAAACTTTTTTTTCTTTTTTGAGACAGTATCTCTCCATGTAGCCATGGCTGTCCTGGAACTCTGAGTAAGCTACCCTCAAACTCACAGAGATCCAACTACCTCTACCTCCTGAGCACTAGGATTAAAAGTGTGTGCCACTATTTCAGACCTCAAAATATTCTTAAAATACCTGGTTTTGAGGCTGGAGAGATAGCTTAGCAGTTAAAATATTTATGTAAGACAGATACAGGTTTCAACCCAGGACTCCCTCTACTCAGCCAAGTGGCAGGAGAAGTACCCAAGGCAGGCTTGGGTTACACAGTGGGATCCCAGCAGGCTCGGGTTACACAGTGGGATCCCATTTCAAAAAAAAAAAAAAAAAAAAATCACAGGCAGGGCTTTAGATAAGTGTCTGACATTTGAAGTGAAGGCCAGAGTTAGTGAAACCCATTGTTCTGGCTGCTGTTTGTCCTTCCTGTCCCTCTACCCACGCTGAGGCTGGCTGTAGGATTCTTACAGCAGTGTAGTTCAGGTGTATCCATAGAGGTGGTAGCGTAGGTGTTCTGTCTCACCAATCAAGGTTATGTTTTAGAAACCTGATTTCAGCTTTGAGCTAAGGAATTGTGACCATGCAAGTACTCCAGTACCAAACTGCAATAAATGAAATAGTGAAATGAAAGCCAAATTGGCCATGACCATGGAAGGGCCACACAAGTAGCCGGGGGTCAGGTCACTTCTTCATGCTCCCACATGTTCACAATGGGGGCCTGCTCCTGGTCTATGGTCTTTGTAAAATAAAGGAAGTTGACTTTCTCTAGGCTAGAGTTGTTGCTCAGAATTCTCTTACTGGTAGGTACGCTGAGAGTGGTAGCACTAGAGGTAAACATTTTACTTAACCCTGAGGTAGCTTGCATTTTGCTCCCTCTTTGAGAGAAGTAAGACACCCGGGTGGCATCACTGCTGTCCAAGCTAGAGTGTGAAGCTTCCATAAAACCCTTGGTTTAGTTGCGGTAGCTGGGGCGCACAGACCACAGTTTGCAGAAAACGTCCGCAGGTAAATAAGAAAAACAAGCCAGGCAGTTTCAGTGCACGCCTTTAATCCCAGCACTCGGGAGGCAGAGACAGGCAGATTTCTGAGTTCGAGGCCAGCCTGGTCTACAGAGGGAGTTCCAGGATAGCCAGGGCTACACAGAGAAACCCTGTCTCGAAAAACCAAAAAAAAAAAGAAAGAAAGAAAAGAAAAACGAGGCCATGGGTTTTTATTAAACTATTTGTTTGCCTCTCTTTATGTTGTGATTTATAGTCTTATATAGTTATTTATATAATTACAAATTATACATAATTTTAAATTATATAAATTAAGCCATAAATATATTTTGGCAAGAGTGAATGAAGGTTTTTGGTTTGTTTTGTCAAACAGACCTTATGTAACCAGACTGGCTTCGACCTGAGTGCGTAGCTGAGAACTGAGCTTATGTCTCTCTGCCCCCACCTCCTGAGTGCTGATACAGGTGTGCACTTCCCTACTGGTTTATGCAGTTGTAGAAGTGGAATGTAGTGGTTGGGCTGAATAGGCAAGCCCAGGCTGTCCTGAAACTCACTCTGTAGACCAGGCTGGCCTCAAACTCAGATCCACATTCCTCTGCTGGAATTAAAGTCACACCCACTGCTGTGGCCAGGAGTCAGCTGTGTAATCTCTGGGTCTCAATTTTTTTCTTTTCTCATGATCTATTTATCTATTTAGGGTAAGGTCTCATATAGGTCAGGCTGGCCTCAGTACCCTGTCTTAAAACAAAAAGATTATGCTAGCTTGTTACTGCTGCTATTGTTTCCAGGGTGGTCTTGAACTCCTCCCGACTCTCTGTCCTTACTTGCTAAATGCCTTGGAGACTACTGGTTTTCACTATGTGCTGGTTTATTTGGTACTGGGGGTCAAACCTAGGGCTCTGTTCCTGCAAGGCCTGTGCTCTACTGACTGAGCTGCACTCTAGCCTGTTGGGTTTTTGCTTTTGAGATGTGCTCATGTAGCCTAGGCTGCCCTTTAACCCCTGATCCTCCTGCCTCTCCCTCCTGAGTACCAGGATTGCAGATGTGTGCCATCCCACTCACAGCTACTGCTGCCTTTTTTTTTTTTTTTTTTTTTTTTTTTTTGGTAGATCCTTCAAGGATTGTTTTACAACTTTGTTGTTTGAGTGAGGCAGGGTCTTACTGTGTAGCCCAGGCTGGCCTGAATCAGAGACTGGCCAGGCTCTGCTTCGTGAGTTCTGAGTCTAAAGGTCTGCACCTACCTCCACAGTTGCCCATTTTTATTTATTTCTTTTGTTGTAACAAGGTCTTACTCTGTATCCTGGACTGGCCGAGGACAACTCAGAGTGATCCTCTTGTCCCAGCTTCCTGAGTTTTCCCTGAGGATTGTAGGTGTGAGCTGTCATGCCAGCTAAGGCTTTTCTTTCACCTGAATGGATGTTAGGATAAAGTCTTTCAGTAGGTGTGACTTTAAAACATGCATTTTATTTCCTAGGTCAAGATAGTTTACATTTCATCAGTACTCCTAGACAGCCAGAGGATGTGAATGTCACAGGATTGCCGAAAAAAACAGAGGCCATTTCCCCTGTTGCAAGTGAGAATGAGCATGTCCACCGGAGAGCTCGAGATGCATTTCAACAGTGTGAGCAGAAAGCTGCTGTGTAGGTGACACCTGTCTGCTTCTGGGGTATCTGTAGACTCCCTGTCTGCTTGTCCATTGCATGTGATGTACTCTGAAGACCTGGCTACTTAAACGCTTATTATGTACTGTTTATGCAGTCTGTCACATAGAAACATGATAAGGTTCCTGGCTTTTTATATGTATGTTTTACCTTAGAGAGAATGAATGGAAACCAGCTGACATATTCAGTACTCTGGGGGAAAGGGACCGTGATAGAAGTTTGTTGGAAGCAAGAAGAGCCCAGTGGAAAAAAGAGCTAGGTAAGTTTTATACCTTTCACTATAGTTCTGTTGGCTTGTGGAATACTGTTACCTCTTAGTATATTAACGTTGTTTGATAGCATTTGACATCTGTAGTTTTTTGCGTACTCTAAGAAGCTTTGGAGTTTCACAGTGCCCCATGTCTTTGGAACTATGCAGTGTGCACCAAAAGCAGTGTGCCCCTGGTATCCTTCTGGAGCCTGCCAATACTCCTAAACCTTTTCTTTCTGTTCATTCATTCGTTTATTTATTTATTTATAGAAATCTTGTGGCTTGAGGTATGGCTTTATTAAAAAATAGTTCACTTCAGGGGTGTGTGTGTGTGTTATGGTACTGGGAGCTTTGTTTTTTAAAATATTTATGTGTAAAGTGTGTGTGTGGGAGGGTGTCAGAGAACAATTTGTACAGGGTCAGTTCTCTTCTTCCAAGCGCCTTTACCCAGTGAGCCATCTCAGCATCCCATAGCTTTAGCTCCTGTCTCCCTTCCAGCAGTTAGTGAGAAGGGACTGCCATCCCCACTTTGTGCTAGGCCTTGCCCTGAAATAGGCAATACTGTTACTCCACTTTACACAAGAAACCAAAGTTTAGCCAGCAAAATAGTAGCTTATCTGTTACAGAGGTAGGAGGTGGTTGAGCTTGCAGTTGGTCCTGAAGTGGGTTTTTTGTTTTGTTTTGTTTTTGTTTGTTTGTTTGTTTCAAGACAGGGTTTCTCTGTGTAGCCCTGGTTGTCCTGGAACTCCCTCTGTAGACAAGGCTGGCCTCAAACTCAGAAATCTGCCTGTCTCTGCCTCCCAAGTGCCGGGATTAAAGGCGTGCGCCACCACTGCCCTGCGGCCCTGAAGTTTTGACTGTGTACCTTCTAAGTGGAAGGTGGAACAGCAGAGTGGGTAGCAGAGCCACGTACTCTGAGAAACTGTTCCATGCTGTTGATAGCTGTAATATAAACATCCTCGTATCTGTTCATGCTACACTTCAGTTTGATTCTGAGTCAGTGTTTTCTGTGACACCACATCCTTCAAAGTTCCTTTCTGAATTGTCAGGCTTTTCTTCCCACACAAACAACTGTGATTAACTCTGTTTCAGTTTGCACTGAAGAGGTCATGATTAGTTTACATGATTTTTTTTTCTTACAGTTTTTGAACTTTTTTTAAAAAAGCACATTATTTACAGATGAACAGGTTGCTTTAAAGAAAAAAGAAAAAGAAGCTTCTCAAAAATGGAATCATCCTTGGAAACCATCTGAAATAGCTTATGAAAAGCTTCAAGTCCTTGACCAGTCTAAGGTAAGTATATCAAGTCCGAACGAGTGTTCTGCTTGTGTCTTTGTGGGCATTAGCGAGAGGCATCTTTATTACAATTTCTTCTTTTTTTCTCTGAGTCAGGGTCTCTCTAGATAGCTCCAGCTGTCCTGGAACTCACTTTGTAGATCCGTCTTGGCTTAAATTCACAGAGATCTGCTTCTGCCTCCCGCGTGCTGGTGTTAAAAATACGTGCCACCACACCTGGCCTTTATTACAACTTTTAAAACGTGAAATCGTGTTCAAATTATATGATTTACATTGGCAATTTGTTTGGGTTGTTTTGTTTTTGAGGCAGGAATTTGCTATATAGCCCTGGCCTCAAACTTGTCGCAATCTTCCTGCCTCAGCAACTTTTATTTTTCCAGGCATCTGTCATCATGCCCAGCACTATAAATTTTATTTTTAGTGCTCATTGATTAAAAATGAAAAACTGTACTCTTTTTAGGTTTGACACGGTATTTAATCATGGTCCAAGCTAGTTTTCTAAGTTTCCATCTGCAGTTTATAAGTGGCCTTTCTGTGTCACTAGGTTAAGTGTCAAGACCACAGCCACCACCTCTAATCTCCTATAAAAGAGTGTCATGTATGTCTACTTTTATCATTTATTGGTGTGTGATAAGTGTCTGTGGGCATGTGTACGCCACTCTGAGTGGAGGTATTAGAGAGCTTCCTGGGTCAGTTCTCTCCATCCACCGTGTGGATCGTGGGCACTAAGCTCAGGTCTTTGGGTTTGGTCGCAGATGCCTCTTGCTGGGCCATCTGTCCGGCTCTGTGGTTAGTGGACTTAAGAGCCACAGCCTGTGCCCAGCAAAGCAGGTCTGGCCAGCTGTTCCCTGAAAGCTCATTAAAAGAGCCAAAGTAATACTGAAAAGCAGAAAAGAAGACTCACTCAGTGGTGTCACATTGGAAAGAGGGACAGAGAGATCCAGCATGTCCTCAAATACATCTGGAGGATCTTGATAGAAAAGTGAAGATTAAGGTGTATGTCACTGGGCATCCGGCCAGGCTGTCTCCCACCACTGTGTCAGTCTGCAGAGTTGTCTGCCAAGGCGTTTCTCTAGAAGACAGGTTCCTCCTCTGGCTGACCCTGGGCTTCAACCTCCTCCTCTAGCAGAGGGTTCATTTTGGGGAGGGGTTAATGTTTGAATAGTCTGACTGTACACAGTAAATGATACTTCCTCTGCTCTCAACACCCCACACCCACACACAGAAGAAACAAGTGAGCACTTGATAATAAGTTTGTTCTTACCTATCTGGACAAAGGACTTACATATAGGGTGTGTGTGTGTGTGTGTGTGTATCTCAAGAGATTCTGAGTAGAGACAGCTCCAAGCATGGTAAGCAAGCATGTGAAAAACTAAGACTTTGAACTATATTCTGTATGTGAGTCATATGGTTTCAGAGAGGGTTTATATAATTTTAAATTGAAAGTAATTTTTAAAAATTTAATTAAAATTCCCCTCTCCTCTGCTGCTTCCCTACCAAGTTCACAGTTTTCTTTCACCATTGTTGGTATATGTACATATAACACAACCTTCCGAGTCAGTGTTTCCTGCATGTTCATGTTTCTAGAACTTACCACTTGGTATTGAATAACCAGGGGGCTCATCCCTGGGGACGACTAATTTTCTCCACTTTGGCTTGTAGGTCTTCATCTGGGTGGGGCCTAGAGGTTTCCCCATCTTCCTTGGGAAGTCAACTGTTAGGCAGCCATGTTGAGATTTCATGGGTATAGTTTCCCTGTCATAGCTGAAGACACACTTAAGACAGTCTTTTCCTACTCCTTGGGCTCTTAAATCTCCCCACCCTGACCCCTTCTGTGATATCCCCTGAGTTTAGCTGTAGATGGATTGTATTTTAGCTCTAGGTGTTGTGTTCTAGATGTATCAGTGGGACGGTTGACAAGTCGTGTCTCTCTGTAGTGCTCTCTGCTGCTTCACTGATGAGACACGAGAACCATTCTTCTCTCTGGGCACAAGGATAAGTATTTAGAATACAGTTAGGAACTACATTGGTTTAGCAAAGTGGTAGTTGTAGATTCTCTAAGATCCATGATCTTGTTGGCTATATGTCATTGACTCAGTTCACAGTAGCAAGCATGATTTCCCTCCTGTTAAGTGGGCTTTGAGTCTAATTAGATTGGTTACTGCCAAGATATAAGCACCACTATTGTACCTCTAGTTACTATGCCGCTATGCTGGTCATTGTTGTGGCATCAGAGCTGGGTAGGACTATAGGTTGCTTCCTCCCTTAGCAGCTCATATATTGGCCTCCTGTATTACAAACGCTAGTCTTCAGGGATGATGCTTTCAGGTCAGTTCCAGCTCACATCCTCCAAGGGTATGGTGTCTTCAGCAATACTGACTTACCTTCAACTTCTAGGACACAACACTATATTGTTTTGGGAGTCTCTTAGACTCTCTTGACTAGCAACTTGTAAGGAAGTTTCTCCTGTTGGTATTAGGTTCTTAGTGAGGGCACTGTGAATCCAAGTGTTGTAACTACATTTAAGCTATATATATTTGTATACACATACACTTAGATATAATTTTAAATAAATATAACACTTGCAATATCTATTAAATAATAATTCCCCTTCTCCCTCCACCTGTAGTTTCTCCTTTCTCCCCAGTTGAAGCCCTGTTTTCCATTTTCCTGTATTTTCTGCCATTCCTCTCAGTACCCCTCATCCCACCCCCACAGTCCTGTTCACTTTCCTAGTTTCTGCAGGTCAGCAGTTCTCAACCTTCCTGACGCTGTGACCGTTAATGCGGTTTCCTCATGTTGTGGTGCCCCTCCCCAACCACAAAATTATTTTGTTGCTACTTCAAGTCTGTAATTTTGCTAGTGTTGTAAATCATAATGTAAATGTCTGATATGCACAGTATTTGACATGTGACCCCCGTGGGGCTCACAACTCACAGGCAGAGAGCTGCTGCTCTAGGTTATATATTCACTTCTAAGGATGTGGAGCTAGGAGCCACAGTGAGAGGACATTCAGCACTTGTCTTTCTGGGTCTGGGCTACCTCACACATAATATTCTCAAGTTCATTTATCTGCACATTTCACGCCTTCCAAGTCTTCTTTACAGCTGAAGAGTGTTTCCTTGCGTATACAGACTGCATTTCATCCTCCGTCTGTCAAAAGCCATTTCCCAGCAATTGGGAGCCTTGGTGAATTTGGGTGTGATTTGACTTGTTTTGCTGTTGTTATTCTTGGAGGATCTGTGCAGTCACCAGCATAGTCTTTTCCCAAATTGGATTTTTATGGACTACTTTAAGTGAAGAATCAAAGAAAACATTTCCTTTCTGGGTACTGAGGTGCTTTATACTGTCTACAAGTATATGTTTAAGACACAATTCTGAGGGTCAGATGTGTGTGAGTACCTTGGTGAAGTTTATACTGTGGAGGCCTCACTTGGTTACTGACTTGTTCAGGAAGCAGGACTGCTGGAGTCCCCTTGCAGCTCCATTAAACAGGAGCAGCAGAGGAAATGGATTGAAGAATTGAATAAACAAGTAGAAGATGACCAGCAAAGAAAAGCAGAGGAAAGAGTGATATATTCAAAGGTAACTCAGGACCTAAGCTTCCAGGTCTTTACTCCTGTAAATTATACATTTGCCTTTAGGAGACTATTTCTCCTGAATGTACTTAGTGTGGTTTTACATAGCTTTATAAAACTTTAGAAATGCATTTAAAACCACTTCCCAAGGCAGGTACCCAGTTATACAAGGAATGGGGGGTTTGGGAGGGGAGATACAATTTTGTTAGTTTTTATGATGCATATATATACTACTGGATTTCTTTTAAAATATTTTTCGAGATTTTGTCCCCTTTTATTTGTATGGCTGTTTTGCCTGCATGTATGTCTGCACCACATGCATACAGTGCCCAAGGAGGCCTGAAGAGAGCATAGGGTCCCTTAGAACCAGAACTGGGCTAACAGGTGATTGCTGGCTGCCATGTGGGTGGGTGCTGGGAACTGATCTCTGTCTCTTCCTGAAAGAGTGGGGGGTGGGGGGGACGATGACGACTTAATCACTGAGCCACCTCCAGCTTATCAGTGGTGACTTTTAGGTTGTGTTTGTTGTTTATAATTTTGTATGGGAATAGTTAAAAAGTTCTGAGCATTTCCTGTTTGTCATTATTAGGGTGAGGAACATGACAGATGGGCAATGCATTTTGATTCATTAAAGAGTCATCCTGGTTCTCAGTCTCGACTGTCCTCTCAGTTAACACACCAACACCTGGAGTCGCTTTGTGTGTCTCCTGACACTCAGGAACTGGCTGATGTCAATGGTGTTTACACACCTCCACCTGGAATCCAGGTGGAGCCTTCAGAGAAAGAACAAAGAGTCAGACCTGTTATGGATATGGCTGTGTCCCATGGTCAAAAACCAAAGTAAGTTGTGTTTTCAGTGTCGATCCCTTTAAGAAGCTGTATCTGAATAGAACTGATGTCCCACTAGTTTCAGTTTGGCAGTCTTCTTTGACCTAGAAATGCTTAGCAGAAGTAGCGTAAGCAAAAACTGGTCAACCTTTCTAGAGTTTTGAGTAACTAATGTATGTTTCTTCACAGCTTTCTCCGTACTATGACCGCACTCTTGGATCCAGCACAGATTGAGGAGCGGGAAAGACGCCGACAAAAACAATTAGAACATCAGGTATTATGTTGTAAAACGTTTGGTGTTTCCATGGTGTGCCTCACATTGTCAAACAGTGCTCTCTGTCTTAGTAAGTCAAGATCATGGCCAGCATATACCTAACTAAATGAAAAATTTAATTTTTCTTTCCTGAGACAAGCTTTAATGTAGTGTAGGATGGTCTTGACCTTGCCATGTAGCTAAGGCTGACCTTTCATTTTTGATTTTTCTGTCTCCACTTCCCAAATCCTGTGATTGTAGGCATGTACCACCATACCCAGCTGGAAATCCTGATACATATTTTCAACTTGGGTCTAGTTATATCATGCTATAAGGCCAGTCTCTCGGCACAGCTGGCCTCATCATTAGAATTAAGCATGGGCTGAGGACCAGCCAGTATTACCACCATGCTGTCTGCCGTCCAGTGGAACCCCTAAATGAGTGTGTGGTATATGTGACTTGGTACTATCATCACCTACTTTTCAGCATGCAGCATTGTATTCAGTAATTCCTCTTAAACAAGAGTTATCTGGGCCAGTTCATTTTCTTTCTTGAACTCAGTGAAAAGCTGAGAGCTTCTCCCATCTATCAGGCAGCGTGCTGAGTACTGAGGTTATTTCTTTAGTTGACTCTCTGTGATACACAGGCTAAGCAAGCACAATTCCATCCCAACACCGCTGTGTGCATAACTGATAAATTGTACTCTCAGCATCAAAGCCAGTGCTGCATGCATTTTTATTTGTGACAGTAACTTGTAATTACTTATGACTAGAAAGCAATCATGGCTCAGGTAGAGGAGAACCGCAGGAAGAAGCAGCTGGAGGAAGAACAAAGAAAGAAGGAGGAGCAGGAAGAGGAGCTGCGCTTGGCAAGGGAACGGGAGGAGATGCAGAGGCAGTATGAAGAGGACATTCTTAAGCAGAAGCAGAAAGAAGTAGGTGTTCATAGCATGCAACTAAGGGAGAGGCTGAGGGGCCATGTTTTGAATTGTGCTGCTAAAGGTAGAGACATTGCAGCCGAGTAAGAGAGGGTGCTGGGCAAGGTGGCACTCCTCACATGGCCCAGATCTCAGATGCTACCTGATTGGCTTAAGGGGAGGTGGTCAGGGTGAATGCAGCACCAAACATCACTGTGCTCGGATAGTAGATACATATAACATACTAATAATGCTAGGTATTGGGCCTGCAAGTACGGCTCAACAGCCACCAGTTGGAACTCATGTGCCAGGAAAGGACTCTGAAAGTTGACATCTGACCTCTGGATACACACTGTGATACCATTACCACCTCCCCACACCCCTAAATAAATCTAAAGTAATAATGATTCTAGATATTAAAAAAAGAGAGTAATGACTGCCTGGGATTGCTGATGGAATTCTCGCTGTGTTGGAGGCCTCTTTTGGCTCAATAATAGCCTTTTCAGAGAGTTGATGTCTTACTGTCTAGCAAACCCCACCCTTCATTACTGATTCAGACAGGGTAGGTAGGGTGATCCAGGTGCTGTGTCTGAGCTGACCTAACAGACAGCAGATCATCTGGTGATAATTCAGTTGTCAGCTTTAAAAAAAAAAGTCTGCACGTCCTTGCCAGTTCTCACTTGCAACTTTTCAAAAATGGGACAGGGAAAGGGGACATATGGCTGAGACAGCTAGGCGTGGTGGTGCTCACCTGTAATTCCAGCATTTGGGAGTTCAAGGGCAGCCTGGTCTACAGTCCTGTCTTAATAGCAAGAACAAAAAAAGTGTGTTAAGACTGTAATCTCTAAAAGGCAAGAACTTTGCCTATTGACTGTTCTCCAGCTGCTATCTAGACCAGCGTCTGATGCGTAGGGAGAGCGGAGAGCGGAGAGCGTGAGCGCTGGGCTGAATAGAAGTCTCGCCACTGAAGGCACCTGGTAATTGTTTTCCTGTGCTTGTCACTCTATAGGAAATCATGACTCTGAAGACGAACGAGCTATTCCACACAATGCAGCGTGCTCAGGAGTTGGCACAGAGGCTCAAGCAGGAGCAGAGGATCCGAGAGCTGACTCAGAAAGGACATGACACATCGAGGCTGATTCAAAGTCTTGGTGGTAAGGAACTAATCAGAATTTTACTGATAGTTTTGATTTTTTTTTTTTTTAAAGATTTATTATTATATGTAAGTACACTGTAGCTGTCTTCAGACACACCAGAAGAGGGCATCTGATCTCATCATGGATGGTTGTGAACCACCATGTGGTTGCTGGGATTTGAACTCAGGAGCTCTGGAAGAGCAGTCAGTGCTCTTACCCTCTGAGCCATCTCTCCAGCCCCGATAGTTTTGAAGATGGTTTTAAATACTTGCCTATTTTAATCCCTTAAAAACACACATTTTTTTTTTTTTTTAAAAGAAGGAACTGAGTCTTTTCATCTAAGCCATCCTTAATAATTTAGAAAGCTGTCCTGAAACATTACAGTTTGCAGTATCTTTTCTGTAGAAATTTTCAGTCATCCTGAAATAGGTATTGCCTTAGTCAGGGTTTCTATTCCTGCACAAACATCATGACCAAAAAGCAAGTTGGGGAGGAAAGGGTTTATTGAGCTTACACTTCCATGCTGCTGTTCACCACTAAAGGAAGTCAGGACTGGAACTCAAGCAGGTCAGGAAGCAGGAGCTGATGTAGAGGCCATGGAAGGATGTTTCTTACTGGCTTGCTTCCCCTGGTTTGCTCAACTTGCTCTCTTATAGAACCCAAGACTACCAGCCCAGGGATGGTACCACCCACAAGGGGCTCTCCCCCCTTGATCACTAATTGAGAAAATGCCTTATACCTGGATCTCATGGAGGCGTTTCCTCAAGGGAGGCTTCTTTCTCTGTGATAACTCCAGCTTGTATCAAGTCGACACACAAAACCAGCCAGTTTAGTAACATACGTACTTTAATATGCATTCTGAGATTTTTAAATTCAGCAAGTGCTAAGAATACAGGTAACTTTTAGTAATAAAGTCTTTAGCTTACTTTCACCTTTCAGTGCTAGGGCTGGAACCCAGGGCCTTGTGTACGAGGCACACACTGTCACTCCGCTCCATCCGTAGCCCAGATGTGGAGTTTGTCAGTACTCTTTAGATGTCATTTTCAGGTCTGTTTCTCATTGATGTTTGACACAGCACAAGTGGATTATAAGGCATCCACTACCGTCTCCAGTTCACGTGGTGATGCTGAGGCTGCTGCTGAAACGCACACAGATGCCACTTCTACCGCCTCTCCCAGGAAGGACACCGGCGTGCAGACAGGTACCCATGTAAAGTTAAAAATGAAGACATCTGCTGGGCTTTTATTTTGCCTTTGTGAAAAGGTCTCTTGTAGCCAAGGGTGACCTAAAACTAATCTTCCTGCCTCTGCCTGCTGAACACGGATTAAAGGCATGCCGCACCATGCCCCTTTCATGTAGTACTAGGGGACTGAACCCATGATGTAGTGCATGCTAGGCAAATGCTTTCCCAGACTGAGCTACTTTGTCTCTAGGTCAAAAATTTGAGGGTTTTAACAAAATAAAGGGGTCTCTTTTTAGTTTTGGGTTTATGATGAGATCTAACTCACACAGACATAAAATTTAAGTTCTCTCCCATTTTTTCTTTCGTAGTTCAGGGAATTATGGCCTTACACATTCTAGGCAAGCACTCTACCAGTGAGCCAAATGTCTAGACCAAATCTTACCCATTTAAGTGACACTATTTGGTGCATAGGAACTGTGTAGACCAGACTGGCCTGGGACTCCCGGAAATTTCCCTGCCTCTGCCTTTCAAGTTCAACAATTCAAGGCATACACCACCATGCCCAGCTGTTTTGGGACTTTTAGCTTGCTCATACTTGTGTAGGCAGCTTTACAATTTTAGAACCTTTTCAGTTATTCAAATTTATTTCCTATGGAAATGTTTTTTAAAAATATGGAACACTTAACCAATTTGCATGTTATCCTTGCACAGGGGCCGTGCTAATCTCATTCCAGTGTGTGTGTGTGTTAGAACTGAGCACAGTACTCAATGGATAATTCACAGTTACTCTCCTCACTCTAGTTCATTTTGTCTTAGAATATTTGTGTTCTCTCTACTTTACATGTAACTGGAATTGCGCGGTCTCCTTTGTGTCTGGCTAACTCTGGATCTCAGCATGATATATGGGTTTATCCATGTTGATTTTTTTTTGTTTGTTTTTTTCAAGACAGGGTTTCTCTGTGTAGCCCTGGCTGTCCTGGAACTCACTCTGTAGACCAGGCTGGCCTTGAACTCAGAAATCTGCCTGTCTCCGGAGTGCTGGGATTAAAGGTGTGCGCCACCACTGCCCAGCCCCATGTTGTAGATGTTATTTCGATGTAATTCCATTGACTCCTTCCTTAGACTCCAGTGTGTAGGTTATACTGGATTTTGTCTGTTTATTTCTAGTTAGGACTATTGTAAATAGTGCAGCTGCAGCTGCATTACCAATAGTTACACAATTTTCTGTTCTCTTAGGAGAGGCATTGGAATTTCTGAGTTATGAGATAGGTGTAGTTAAGCATTTTGGGGAGTTGCTGAACTGTCATCCAAAGCACCTGTCTCACTAATGGTTTAGAGGTATTCTTATCTTTCCATGGCCTTGCAACGCTTAGATTCTGATCTGCATCACCCCAGTGACCGATACTGCACATGCTTTCATGTGCTAGTTTTACATTTTAAAAAAGGCAGTATTCATGCTAGATACCCATGAATCATTTTAAAAGTATTTATTTTTAATTTGGTTTATATGTGTAGGGGTGGTAGGCTGTGTAAATGGGTGCAGGGCTCGTGGAGACCAGAAGAGGGTGTCAAATGTCCTGGTGCTGGGAACCAGGCTGCAAGGGCACTACTACTCTTAGCTGCTGAGCCAGTTTGGCCCCTGGGTTTGGAGATTTTTTAAGTAAGTCCCCAGAGGTGTCTTATTGAAACCCTTTATCTTTTCCCATGTAAAACTAGTTACCAGTCAGCCTTCCTCTTAAGTATTTATGGCTCCTGATGATCCTAATTTCTAAGTCAATAGATCACATTGTCCAAGCCACTCTGGAGTTAGATAGGTTCAAACTCAGAATATCCACCTAACATGGGGATTTTCCTGGGGAGATGCAACATATCCCGCCCAAGAGACCAGAGTAACAGCTGCACCGATGTTTTATTGGTGAACCCTAAAACTGCAACCTAGAACTCTGCACAGCTCTGCATTAGGGCTCTCTGCAGATCTGCTGGTCACTCTCCTCCTCCAGCCAGCAGGTATTCCTTGTTTTTATATTGCTGGGAAGGGTCCCTCAGGAGTCTTCCGAGAGATTCTTCTCGGATAGAGGTAGTATTACTACTACTGCATCATCTCCTCAGGCTCAGGAACCTCTCTTGAAGTAGACAGCTATAAACACATCACTATTTTCCTCCGGTTACTTGAGATTTTAGTTTAGTATACCAGTTTGCATGAAGAGATGGTGAAGTGTGATAGGGCATTGTGATATTTGTGGCGCCATTGAAATGCACTCTTAAAAACGCTTTGTCAATGGTAATGTAAAATGTTGAACCTGTTGTAGAAAACAAGTTTTTACAGTTGCTCAAAAAACTCACATCTAAAATTAAAACCAAAAAATCCAGGTCTTCCTGAAATATAGAAATGTGGGTTCCCAGCAGCCTTACCTCGGTTACTTCTAATGAACATGAACAGACTGAGCTTTTCCTTACGCCGTGGAATTAGCATAAGGAAACCCTGACATGCACCCACCACTGTTATCAACTTGAGAGCTTTATGCTAAATAAACCGGTCTATCACTTTTACAATTTTTCCATTTTTGATATGGAATCTGGCCTTGACTGGCAATCTGTAGAGTGGGCTGGGCTGGCGTTGAAGGTGTTTCAGCCCTCTTGCTTCCACACCCTGACTCCTGGGGATGTTAGCACTGGGCTCTTTATATGGGCTATTTGGAGTAGTCATTTCTGGAACATCAAAATAGAATAGTTTTTCGAGCTTCTTTTAAAGGGGATAATTAGCAGTTCTTTAATGGGTATAGCTTCATTGGGAATTAAATTCTTAGGGTTGCAAAGATAGCACAGCAGGTAAAAGTGGTTGCCACCAAGGCCAGGGACCTGAGTTCATCCTTGGTTCCCACATGGCACAAGGAACCAACCTTCACAAGTTTTCCTTTGACTCCCTTGTGCATGATGTGGCATGCCCTACCACCCCAAAGAAATAAATGCAACTGATAGTCATTAAATAACTGAAAAAAGTGACTAGAAATTATGTATTTTACCATATGTTTTTAAAATTAATCATCTGTAATTTTTATTTAGATGATGTAAATTTAGGACTTTTCAATGATGCGCTACCACACTGTGTATCGGTAACAGAGAGGGGCACTAGAAACTTTTCTTCTCCAGAGATTTCTGCAGAATTCAGTGGACAGATTGGCATTAGAAAAGAGAAACAAGAACTAAGTATGGATAAAGGGACTAATTTAGACAAAGAAAACAGCTGGTATAATGGCCAGTGTAATCAGTATAGAAGAACAGAGAAACAAACAAAACTCATGAAGAAATGTCCTAAGAAGCCTGCTTGGAATATAAATAAGCCTCTCAAAAGGTATGTTCCTGCATCAGCAAAGTACCCTGCACATCTCCAGAAGGAGAAAGAAGACAAAAAGGTAAGAAGGCAGATGGAGCTGCTTCACTTAATGGAGAGAAACAATCCTGAGAATCTCTCCCAAAATAGAGTCACTTCACCAGAAGTTCTTGCTTCATCTCATCAAGAAACTGAGTCAGAGATCAGATTGCATCTTACCAAAAAGGTAAGGTTCTTTCATTTCAATGTTGCTGAAGTCAAAGTAGTTACCCAAATCCATATTTTCAGAAGGCCATAGTTCATCTAAAGTAGGTTTGTTTTAAGAAATTATGTCAGAGGTCAGAGGAAGACAGCCATGCTTGTTGAATGAACTGTGTATACAGTATGCTGCATAGTCTGTGCTTTAGCTAGCTGCATCAGAGACTGTGTTACCCCCCCACCTCCCCCAAAAAGATCTTTATTGCAGATGAGTGCTTTCTTTACTCAAGTGCATATGAAAATATCATACATATATAAAATGAAATACTTAGATGTAAAGAAAAATTAAATCAACCCTGCCTCAAAAAAACCCCAAACAACAAAATGAAATCATTAAATTTGTAGGAAAATTGGTGGATCTGGAAAGTATGTTGAGGTAACCCAAGCTCAGAAAGGGGAAAAACAAAGCACCAAAAGACAAGATTCTCACTTAATGAGTTTGCATCCTAGCTTACAACATGCAAATATGGAAGTATAAAGAAACAGGTGACAAAAGGATTAAATATAGGCAGGGTACATGAATCCTCCAAGACGACTAAAGCTTTCTTTGGGGGTGGGGGGGTGGACAAAGAAAAAGATGTGGTGGTCGAAGTATAAAACCCTAACAGAGCTGGCTATGGTGGGGCAAGTCTTCAATCCCAGCACTTGGGAGGCAGCTAGGGAGTTTGAGGCCAGCCTGGTCTACATAGGAAGTTCTAGAGACCCTGCCTTAGAAAAACACTACAACAACAAAACCTAAGCAAAGCTCCAGAATGGTCATCTATCGGATCGCTCCAATGTAGTTTTGGGCTGCTCAAGAGTTTTTTTTGAGTGCCTTTCTTAAAGTAACTGAAGTTTTGTGAGTTAATGAGAATACTGTTATTTTATTAAAATAAAACCATTATTAGAAAGAATAAGGGTGCCTGGCCTTGGGACTATACTTTATCTTATACAGTATCTCTTATTTGAGTATGTCTGAGAAGTTGGTGAGATGCCAGTGAAGGTGCCTGCCACAAAGCCTGATGACCTGAGTCACGAGGACAGAAACAACCCCTCTAAGTTGTCTTCTGACTCCCACGCACACACTGTACATAAGTATTTGAGGACATGTGAAAACGTTACTTACTGTTTTTGCTTGTACTATCCATCTTTAAGGTAGAAGAGCCTCTGAAAACTCCTTCAGTTAGTAAAGAAAGGTATGTGTATTTCTTCCTTAGCTACTTAGTGCTGCTTTGTGGGATACAAAATATCCATTCAGAATCTGGGTGACAGTTCCATATGCAGATGGAGGCAGTAATAGGAAAGAGGTATGGCTTTCATTGGTTGGGTAAAGGCTTTCCATATCTATTAACAGTAGAATAGGCATTCAGCTTGGATAAATCAGACAGGGAAATAGATTGGTGAAAATGGTTATAAAAAAAAAAAAAAAAGTCAATTAGGCGGGAAGTTTATACCAGTCAAATTTTCTTATTCTTTATCCTGTGCAAACAGTGTGAGACTTGTCTGAAACAGTAACTTTAGTTCAGATAGCACAGGCATCAATTTATAATAAATCATATAAAGAAAAATGAGGTTGAACCCACCCAACGTGGATGACTCTTAGAATCTTATCAGTTTAATTTCCCTGCCCCTACTGGAGTCTGTGTACACAACACTGCATTCTATTGTCCTGCTTTATGAAGTTGTAGACCTTAGACTGCTACATATAGTATTCCTTAAGGTAGACCATGCCCATCTTGAATGGACTGCAATGGATTGATATGTTTAAAAGATGCAGTTTCCAGAGGCCAGAGAGATGGCTCAGTCTGGTTAAGAGCACTGGTTGCTCTTCCAGAGGACCTGAGTTCAGTTGCCAACATCCACATGGTGGCTCGCAACCATCTATGACTCCAGTTCTAAACATGCAATTTCTTATTAAAGTTTGTTCATTTTTTTAATAGGTTTCAGCCATCACCGGCAGTAAAAAGCAGAACTCAACAAACTCAGAGTAATATATTACACTTACCGCTAAAAAACAGTGACTATGAAAAAGAGACTCTGACCTTAGGAGATGGTCACACTAAATTATCAGATGAGATGTCTGAGTCATCCCATTTTATTCCCTATGTTCGAACAAACGAGATCTATTACCTTGATCCAGAAGCACCCTTGTCTAGGCCTTCAACCCAGGAAAACCAATACCAAAAATCTCATGGTAAGTTAAGGCAAACAAGTTAAGGCGTTATAGGCAAACAAACAAACCTGAGTGACCTCCCAACCCTAAATTTGCTTCAATATTAATTCGTCTATGCTTTAACTCCTAGTAATTTATTTGACTATTATAAAATTTATCTGTCCTTCAGATTGTGTCCGGGAACAAGAGCTATTTGACTCTGACCATATCAGGGATCCACTTCTTAATCCTAAATTGGTGAAAAACAGGGACCGACAGCAAGCTATCCTTAAGGGACTTTCAGAACTAAGACAGGTATGCGCTCTTCACCAAGTTTGTTCTCTTTATATGGTGGCAGTGTTTGCATCCCAGTTTATAACAGCCATTTTTTTTTCAATCATATATAATATTAACCTTGAACAGAAATCAAAACCTTTTTCCTTGAATTTGCTGTGTATACTCAACATTTGGGAAGCAGGGGAATCCCAGACTAGGCCACATACAGTAAGCCTGAGAATCAAAGTCCTGAGACCGTTTGCATATTAAGACAACTTTTATTTAAAAATATGTACATTTAAACATCAAAACACAATAAAGTGCTAAAACCAAGAAACAAATATACAATTATGCTTTAGTGAATTTTAACCAATATGGTCCACTTTTTAAAGTTAAGAACAGAATAAATAGATCTGTTCAAAGGATGAAATTATACATGGGATTTCCCTCCTAGACTCATTCCTGTGATTTTGCATAAGCTTTTGCTACCTTTTACACAGGCAAATATAAAACCTGGTAATGTGCTGAAACCTATCCTGGGGCTACTACACTGCGTTTGGGGTTAATTTGGCTTGTGTGTTGCTTACCCTTTATTACCCCTCCTAAAGCTAGAAAACCATTTACTTGTGTCCTTTAAGAGCTCCCTCTGCTTACATATATCTAGCCTGAGCTCAGGACTCAATCCAATCAACCTGGGCAAACTCATACAAAGGAGCAAGAGAAGGAACGTGATGTTACACTTTACTCCACCGTAACCCTTATGCTGTTCAGCAGAGCCAAGATAAACACTGGGAATGTTAAGACTCTTTCTTACTGTGTCTTCTCATGATCTTAAGAGCACTTGAGAATAGATTTCATTTTAGAAATCCAGTTGTGCTAAACCAAAAAAAAAAATTGTCCCTGTTCTTTTCATAGTAGAAAACATTCTAGCTAGACCACACCCAAATGAGAAGGTCGTATCATGGACTAAGAGGAATATGAAAGAGAAAAAATATTTAAGTTGGTTATATACCTTCACTAAAATATCAATGTGATTGCAGGGTCTTCTCCAGAAACAAAAGGAGTTGGAAACGAATCTCATAGCCTTAACTGCAAACCAAGAAGATAATTTTAGTTCTTCATTTTAAATACGCTCACCATGCAACAGCCTTTTTCAATCACCTAATGAAAAACTTCACATTGTGTAGTGAAATGATGTATTTTCTAAATATAATAAAAGAAGTTTATAGTTTAAAAAAAAAAAAAATCTCTGTCGTATTAGGGTGTAAACATACTTTCTACTTACCACAGTAGAATCCGGAGATTCCTGACCTGTTAACAGCATTGCTCATTTGTTCTGTTTAAAGCTCTTTTAGGGCATGAAAAGTACTGTTAACACAAAGTAAGATTCTTACTGAAATAATACAAATTCATCTCACTCTGGTTTTTCTCTTTAAGTTTGATTTTCATCATATTAAAGTGGAGATTCTAGTTTTCACAGTTTTGAAGTTAGCATTAGTAACAGCAGTCAAGAGGCGAGGGTTTAAATCCATCTCCACCACATATACTTTTAGCAAAGCACTAAAGTACCACCTAGTTCTAATTAAAACCACTTCAGATCTGTTCCAAATTATCCAATACTATTGAAAACAGAAGCCCCGTTTTTAAAAGTTCATTTAACTAAAGAATCACACAAAGTAGTATTTATCAAAGATCTCAAAAAGTTGACCAAAATTTAAATGAAGCAAATTTTTTTCATAGCTAACCTAAAGATTGAGAAAATGCTACTTGGTATTATATACATAGGTTTACTACCTAAAATGCAACTGTACTGTTAGGTATAGCTTGAGATACTGAGCCAAAAATCCTATAAATATTTACACTGCTGGCTTATACCTGTGTAAAAACACTATACAAAAGCTTTAATCAAAATAAATAGTTGACATTTCAGCAAAATTAGTTATCATCTGACATTAAAGAAAGTCATTACTATTTACCATTCTTTTATAAACATCAAATTTTACATATAAAACAGACTTCAATTTGAAGCCCAAGTACAGGTAACAAATGTAAAACTGAAAGGTGCAAACATGAGATAGTCTGATTACAATATGTCAAAAAAAAAATAATTTCAATTTTCAGATGCTTCAAATGTTATTATAGGCCATCATGATTTAAATAAACAGGAAAGAAACAAATTTCAGAAAGGCCAAGAAACTTGTTTATAAATCATCAATTCACTTTTAAGAAGCTGAAAAAGTCCACAACAACCTATTTTTTAAATTCCTGTAATTTCTCTTTGAACACATCCTTAACTCAATGGAGATTTCTCTGTATCCAAGTTTTTGTAAGCAGATAGAAAGTAATTTTCGTTTTCTTGAGTCTGAGTTGATGAAAGGGCATATGGTGTCCCCAGAAATGTCTGATGCGTGAGAACATTAAAATGACTAAACTGATGGGACATTTTTAATTGATTTTGGTAAGCCTGAGAGTCGCTATAGGAATCTTGTTCTGCTGAATTGCTGTTCTCTCCTTCAGAGCATACTCTGTCAATAGGAGCTCTCTCTTCACAATCAATTAAATAAGTCTTATCTTCTAATAAACTGTTTTGCACATCAAGAGATGACTGCAATTCAATTTGAATATTCTTTTTTTGATCTGTTCCACTTGATCCTTTGGTCTCTCTCGCCAATATTTCTGAATGAACATTGGTGAATACTTCTATATGTGAGATTTCATCCCCTGAATCCAGAGACATATCCTCTTCATCCTTTTCATCGTTTTCTAAAAGAGCTACATTTAAAAAACAAAAAGCCCTTCTCTATTGTAATACACAATTTGTTTAGTTATTAATTATACACTACTCACACAATATAGTGCGTCAGGATCTGCAAAGTCCACAATCCCTTAAAGCTTGGTCTTCTGCCACAAGGTCACTTAGTCACAACACTCACACTAGGTGTGAGTGTCCAGATAATCCGATGCTAAAAGCTTCTGCGAAATGTGTTCACGTTTAATGTTGGGAAATCCCAACTCCCAGCTCCAAAGGGGTTAATGTCAAAACAGCATCTAAAGTTATACGGTAATTCAGTATTTCATAAGACAAATATAAAATAAAATTTCTGACATGTAGCTGCACTGAATTACTAAACTGGCTAGCTCTACTGAATGCTTAGTAATCTTTGCTTTTCACCAAAATTAATTTGAGAACAGCTTTTATTTTAAAGTCTGGAACCAAGCAGAGGCCATCTCACAGAAGACTTGAGGTAAGATATTCTTACTACTTAAGGTGTTACACTAGCACATACATCTAAAGACCTTTGCAGCCCAACAATCCCTCTATCTGGCTTAAGAAAAACTGACAGCAAACAGCAGGCAATAAAGCTTAATTAATATAAGTATATGCTGTCCAGAGTATAGACTAATGACTATATAGCCTATACGGTAACAAACAACTTGTACTAACTGTAGTATAATAAATGAGCAGATCTTGTACATACTAAATTCTATAGCGTTGTCTATTGTTGACACTGAGGTAAATGGTTTCAAATAAACATTTCATTATTGGATAAGCAAAACCATTCCTCATTCTGCCTCACCTAAAGAAAATGAAAAGTTACCTGACTGTGACTCAAGATTCTCATTAGCACCAAGCAGCAGCGGAAGATTTTCTTCTGTGACTGAGTTGTGATATCCCACAAGACTTGTAAAGTTTTGCATAAAGTCTTCAGCAGTTGCAACTACAATTCCGTTATCTGTATAATTGGAAACCATCTTGATATTCTTCTCTAAAGGAAAAAAAAGAAAATGCACATAAACTGATACCTACTCTCAACAACATCTTTTCCACCGTATGTTCAAAATTGTGACTAAACACCCATGCTAGCCCCTTTCCGTATCAGCAAGTGCATGCTCCTACCTGTCAGAAAGACTATGTGCCGCTGCTGTATGTTCTGAGCCTGAAGCCTAATAAGGCAGTCCATTTCTGGAGCATTTCGAGTTTGTGAATCACAGCTGTGATAAGACAAAATCTCAACCAGATGTTTCTTCTGATACACATTCAGAAGAGTCAGCAGACTCAGAGCTTTTGTGTTCATCCTGTGAGAGTAAGCAGAGTTCAGAACCTGAATACTGGCATGTTTCTTTCTTAATTGACAACCATCACAAGCTTGTTTAGCTTACTGTTTGGTGTAAGAATGTTGGTTAAGAGAGAAGGAAAATGGGAACTGTATGTCTGACAAGCATGTTTTGTTGAGGAGGATCTTGCAATTCAGGCTAAAACCTGAACCAGTCATTCTATTTACAAAATTTAGTTTTATTCATTTTAAACTTTAAGGACATAAAAGAACCAAAAAAAGTTGGTCACAGTGGCACAGGTCTGTCATTATGTGACTTCAGGAGGTGGACAGCCATACCACATAGCTTTTAAGCTCTTTATAACAACACTTCAAGGTAAAACCTGGTAAAGGCTATTAATTGTACATAAAAGAAGATGGGGGTCACATTACTAAGGCTGCAGAAAATATAAACCTTTGGGTCTCGGTGTTATGCTCTATACTATATATGAAGTCAATACTTGCCCTTTCCTTGTTTCATAGGATGTGAAAAGACTTTAAGTCTAAAACAGTACAGTATTAGGTATGGTGGTGTACTTTTTTGATTCCAGCATTCAAAGGGCTATACATAACTGAACACTAGAATTATTTAACCCTGAATTTCCTGAAGAGTGTCACAGAATGTCAACGAAAAACCCGTGTGACCTAGAACCAGTTTTGGTGGTATATGCCTATACAGCACTTTGGAAGCAGAAGGATTGCCCATGACTTTGAGGCTAGCTTGGTCTACAAAGTGGATAGCAGATGGCTGGAATTATACAAGAGTCTATCTCATGGGGAAAAAATTAACTTACAAAAACAAACTGGGGACTAAAAAAAAAATGGCTCAGTGAGTAAGAGCATTTGCTCTTTAAACATGAGGACCTGATTCACATCCCCAGCACCCACACGCTGGATGTGTCTACCATCCCAGCAAGGGGGAAGATGGGTTCATGAGAACTCCCCGGCCAGCTTGCCAGTGTAGCATTTGATCTAGGGACAGGCCCTGTCTTAAGACAGGGTGGAAAGAAAGAGAATGGCATCCTGGTCTGGCCTTTGCATGTACAGGTTAAGTATATTCCACATATACATGCTCCATACACAAAAAGAGAATTCTATGACTTAAAGACAATTATATTATAAAGACAGCCCTACTAACCAGATAGAGCATGCCAAACTTCCCATACTGTTTGTGGATCTTTGTAACTAGTGTTCCAAGAAAGTAATCTCCAGACACTAAATCTCATCAGGTTGAGGTCAATCTTTGACTATTTGGTAAGTTATCTAAAGTACTGAATTGGAATAGGGTCTAATTTGGATGACAGATAGATTAGTTTTTAAAAGAATGGCTTAAAATATGTCATCTATAGCACACTCCTTCTCCCCAAGACTCAGAACTATATGAAACAGGGGACAGAAATATCCTAAGAGCCAGGTGGTGTTCAACGCTGTGAGAAAACTATTTTAGACTTTGACAGGTCTGTTGTACTTAAGAATGTACAACACCTAGCTAGAGTTGCTTACCTAAACCTTGCACAAAATCAAGCCAATCAAAATTACAGCATAGGTGGGAAAGACAGGGAAGAAACAACTGGCAGCGATAGGGTCTGGTACGGAAGTGTCAATTTTCTTGAATTAAATGTTTGCCCTGATAGGATGCCTATGTTTCAGTGGGGAAAAAGGAGGGCATGAACTTGGATATGGTAGGGGGAAGGCCCTGGGAAGAGTTGGGTGAGGAGTGGATATGACTAAAATACATTGTGTATGTATCTGATGTTATCAGAGTCAGTTGATATATTCTTTAAAAGGCTTGAAATGTAGCTCCAGTCTACACTTCCGGTGTTTCCAGTCTAGCACCATTTAAAAAAAAAAGTACAAAAATTTCTAGTTCTTGTAACTCTGCAGATCACAAGCAATTCTAACTAAATGAGAACTTCACCAAATTGTCTATGTCAACAAGAATACCACTTCTTCCTTAAGGAGAATGGAACAATTCGGTATCACACCCATTTATTATCTACTGCCATGTGTGAAAACTTCATCACCCACAAATTTCGGAAAAGGAAAAAAAAAACCGCGTGAGCACAATGTTAAAAATCAACAATTGTTCAGTACTTTCTTACCTGCCCAGTTCCTTCAGTTTCTTCTGGAATTTACAGTGGATTTTCCATTGCCATTTCCCCTCTGGAGTACTAAGTTCTTCAAGGAATGTCAAAAAAATTTTAAGGCTCTCTGTTAGAGGCAATGAAATTTAGTTTTTAAAGTTAGTATTAAATATTTTTAGAAGAAATGCTTGTTTGTATTTATAAAGAGCTCTCTATTTTCCTATTTACCATAGACTTATCTTGCTCTGAGGGGAAACTTAGAAGTATAACAGCTACAAACAACCCAGTATCAATACCATTACTAGAGGAATCCAAGTGCCATGGCAGGTAGTACAGACCAGATTTACATGAAAGCACTGATATATAAGAATAAGCCAGGCAGTGGTGGTGCACGCCTTTGATCCGAGCACTCAGGAGGCAGAGGCAGGCAGATTTCTGAGTTCAAGACCAGCCTGGTCTACAGAGTGAGTTCCAGGACAGCCAGGGCTACACAGAGAAACCCTGTCTCGAAACCTCCCCCCCCCCCCCCAAAAGATAGAATAGAGAAGAATTGTAAGGTAGCAGAGGAAAATACAGAAATAAGCCCGTTTCCCATGAATGGCACAATAATACATTTCTTAATCTCATAATTTTAATTTTCCATAAAAACCTAGGGCAACCACACTTCACAAATCACATGCTGAAAATACTGTATTCATTCTTACCAATTGTGACAACCTCTGGATTTAGAATTGATTCATCAGACACAATAAAGCCACCAGATACAAATAACTCGTTGTAAGTATGGTTTTTAACATCATCCAGGCTATCAACACCAGCAAAGCTAACACATGGGAGCTTCTTTAAAGTCACCAAGCCAGGTACCTGTTAAATACCAAATAAAACCAGAAATAAGATGGATAAATGAGCTAAAAAATATATTTAAATATAGACTTACCTAAGAATAAAGTCTAAAAAAAAAATGCATTGCTCAGTATTGGAAAGTCACACATTTTAAGTATTACCGCACAGTCGTATAAACTAACATTGTGAACAGAATACTAAGGGAAAGGAGTTTACATTAGGCTGAAAACACGAAATGGATAAAGTGCTAATTTATCTCTCACCCACAAAAAGCCAGAATTCAAACCTAGGAGCCAGGTGTGGTGGCACATACCTGTGGCCATACCACCTGAGCTACAGAGGAGGGAGTATCAGGAGGTCAGCCTAGGCTACAGAGGGAGTCTTTCTAGGCTACACAGGACATTGTCTCAAAAAGATGGGGTGGGAAGAGAGCCTAGAGTGCAAGAATAGTAGTGAAGGCCTGGCTGAGGCACGCTCCAAAAGTCAGGATAGCATACCTCAAATCCACAAGGTTTGTCTGCACATTGAAATATAGAAAACAGTCCAAAGAGTCAGAAGAACACTCCTCACCTCTACAGTTAAGAATCTGTCACATCTTAATTAATCTGAATGCCAGGGAAGATTCCTAACAGACAGTAACTTAAAAGTTTTGCAAATACACAATTCTCACAAGCTGGTTCCTGGAAAGGTACTTAAGAATTTATCTTTATCTTAAAAACAAAGTCTTTGTTCTCAGATTAAGACTTAACAATGAGATAGTTTTAGAAAACAAAATAGTGAACTGGACTTTGTCTACCTTGTGAATGAAACCTGCAATGTCTTCATTTTGAATAATAATCAATAGTTTATCCAAGTTTGATCTTCTCTCCAAAAACTGATCCGGATGACATTCTGTATTGCCTAATTTGGTAAGATACTCCTGTCAAAGAAAAACAACTAAGTCAACATTGACAACCTTATGCAACATAAGCTGGTAAGTCCACATAGGACACGACGAGCTTTTACTGTAAAAACATAGAGAGGCCGTCATACCCACTCTGCGGTTCCAACAGACATTTTCACAATGTTAGAAAGCACATTTAATAAAGCTTAACTGCTGTTAGAACAATGGGTTAGTCCAGACCCCTGACCCACTTACTTCCACTATTAGCATAAACCCAGGACACCCCCACTGACCTCCAGTATGGTAAACCAAGGACCTGATATTAGCTACTCCCTTGTTTCCTGTTTTCTTTCCTTCGGCTGGCTTAGGTATTTGGAATACTATTACCAGAAATACTTCCTTTCAGGGCATGTATATGATCAATGGTATTCACAACTACTTTTACCATTTCTGCCAAATTTACATCTTCAAACACAGCAGCCTCAACCATCTAGCTCTCCTCTCAATGTTGGCAATATACTACTAACTACCTTTCACAGGCCATGGATAGTAAGCCCTTGAGTTCCCTTGTACTTTGCCTCCTGGTGAAACTCCTAGCCCTTATAAGCAAACTGTATGACCCTGGAGGAGACATTCTTCATTCCACAGACATAGGAGATAAATTTTCTCAACTGTAGCACACCTGGTCAAATAGCATAATCAAAACCCAGGATGCTTGACAAGTGGTCTACTGCTCGTCAAGACATTTTTTAAAAGGGAGAATTACATTGAACACATTAGAACAGTGTTCAGCTTAACTCTTACCTAGCACTACACCATAGTGTAGCACCTAGCACTACAACATAGCAACATACAGCTATGGACTGTGTACAGATTTCTGTGTTAGAAATGTTTCTAGAGTGTGGGGAAAGTCCTGTGACTGAATGCAGAGCTTCCTGACTTCTCCCCCACGTTCTTTGTGTATTACTTGGGATACCACATCAAACAAGCTAACATGAGATACCTTATAAAAGATAAAAGGATTCAACATGTTATCAATACTGAGTTTCTGAACCATTTTGTGTTTTAAATCATATTTAATCCCTCTGCTTCCTCTAACAAAACAGGCAGAAACTTGTCACAGAAAATAAATTCCATAAATAGGAAATCTGCAGTATGATCAGAGGTTTCTTCCTTATCCCCATGATAGTGGGGATCAAACTACAGCCCCAGGAGGCCCTTACACTTATATATCCAAACAATCTAAAATTCAACAAAAAGTACTTACTTTAAAACCCAAAGATCAAACACCTGAAATGGTACTCTATAGTAATGGGAATCTTTTGGGACCATCACACTTTTTGATCTTTAAAAACTCCAACATGGTCAAGATATCAAGAAATGACAAATAAATGTACCATTATGCCATTTATGGACTGATAAAACCCCGTATGAGATGAACACCAGAACTTAATTACCTCTCTGTAATTTTCCTTCTCATTCATCAAAACAAAACAAAAAACAAGTAAACATGGAGTTATTTAAAATCTCTAAATCAAAGGCTAGCAAGATGGTTCAACAGGCAAAAGTACTTGCTACCAAGCCTAAAACTACATGAGTTAGTTAATCTCCAGGGCCCACTTAGTAATGAGAATTGATTTCACAAATTATCCTAGGACTTCCATACCTGCACCCTCTAATAATAATAATAATAATAATTTAAAGTTTTTAAAAATTTAATCTCAGAATCAAGTTTTAAGTAAATCTGCAGTATGATCAGAGGTTTCTTCCTTATCCCCATGATAGTGGGGATCAAACTACAGCCCCAGGAGGCCCTTACAAAGAGTCTGACACCCACAACATTGAGATCATAGGTTCTATGTTTAGTTCAATGCACTCCTTCAATTATGAATTACTAAATTCAGAAAATATATTATGGCCACCTTTAAAATTCAGTTTTGCAGAGTTCAGACCATTGAAAATATAAATATAAATATATATATATATATATATATATATATATATCACTATGATTACCTTCTCATTAGTTACCTTTATTTCTTTGCAAAGCACACTCTCCTCTTCTTCATGAATGTAAAATTTCACGGTATTTTTCTGAACATCTTTCATGATTTTAACCAAACTATTAAATACTTCAGGTTCTAACTGACTTATAAAATTTGAAAGTGCTGGTTGTGCAGAAATGGTTATATCACTGGGTGATTTTGTTGTTTCTTTTTCTGTGGGTTCCAGGACAGTATCACCAGGTACAGTGTGATCAGAAGTCAACATTAACTCTTTGCAGTGGCACGGCTGATTCACTTCCATTGAAGAGGTATACTGTTCATGAGAGCTGTTATCTTTTAAATGTTCAGAACAGAGTGGCTCAAAAAGGTCTTTACTGTTGAAGTCACTTGAGGAAATGGATACAACATGCCTTCCCAGAGAACTCAATGCCGCTGTAGTATGAGAGTGATTAGGGCTTACTACTGGTGGCAAATTCACACCCTTAGCTGATGCTTTAATAATAATAGTATTTAGTTTTTCATGCAAACCATCTACAAATTCTTGTACACCAGCTTTAGTAGTCTTAGAATATATGAACTCAGAAAGACGATTCATCTTCTCTTGTGCTGAAAAGATAGGTGTGGAAATTGTGCTAACATATGAAACATTCTTCTGCTTCAAAATCTCTCCTATCTTTCTAGAGAAGAGCTGGAACTCTCCTAACACTGTAGCCTCTGTAGTCTCACTCACTGCAGGAAGCTCTGCTGCTGGCACACACTGCTCTTCTACTGTCATTGCCTGACCTGCTACAGCATCCTCCTCAGTGGTGCCTTTTCCAGCATCTGTAGGCGGAGAGGATGGGAATTGGTAATCACAGCTTCTCTCTCTATTGATGACCCGGGGATCATTAGGAAAAGCCTCCGCTGGCGGCAGACACACCAGCTGTTCTCCTGGTGATTTCATTCCTATACAAGAAGAGTTTATTATATGAGCGATCCAAATGGGAATTAAAAAACAAACAAAAACTGAGTTAAAAACACATCAGCTCAGGTATATATTTAAAAATATCCACTGAAAAGTACATTTAAACTCAAAAAAAAAAAAAAAACAAAAACAAACTGTGCAAACCCATGTCCTATCTGCTGTCCTTAGGCTAGGTTTTGGATTTCAGTATATGGAGTAACAACACTGAAAGTTTCTTTCCAAGTATTCAAAAGTGCCTCTTTAGAAAAAGGTTTAAAAACAACAACAAAAATAAACCAAAACAAAAAACAAAACCCACCAGTGCCTGACTGGCACAAACAAATGTTAACTCACTTCTATTCTTGCTTTCCTGCCCTTCTACCCATCTGATGTTGGCAGACTATCATACTGCGGTAATCCATGGCCAGTGGCCATACCATGTTAGTGTAAGAATGGAGTCTAAGGCAACTGGAAGAAAGCCCAACAGAAATAGTGCAGCATGTAAGATCTTAGAAAAGTAATTGCCTATTTTTAGCTGGCCCTCACATGTAGGTGGGCTAACGGCTCACCTACAGCCTACCAGACTCATTCTGTCAGGAAATTAAGGCTCAACAAAATAGGAATTGAACACACTTCATAGTTGTATTGAGTAGTACCTTTGATAATGTCCTCAATTATTTTCATTTAATTTGTAAATAATTCCATAACAAACAGTACAGCTACTAGGAATTTTGGATTACAAAGTCTTTGTGTAATCCAATGGTAATGAGAGTATAACTTTTGACTTGTGATAAATAAGTGGCTCAGTCTATGAGATCATACTCTTGTTTTCCCCACAAACTTTAAATTCAAATATGATTAAGTTTTTAAAATTACTTTCAAAACAAGCATCCTAAGTCTATTTTTAAATACAAGAGGAAAAAATCTTTAACATTATTTTATAGTAATATAGTTTTAAAAATAAGTCAAGATATTTGCCTAAAAATCTATCACACAATTTTAAGATTGAAAAATGAAAAAAAATTTCCTTAAGTGTTAGCTAACACGATTTCTGAATATATCACTCTGTAGTATAGAAAATGGTGACTCTAAATCAGAAAGTACATTTATAAACTTTCAAACCTATAGTACCTACGGTAAATTTACAATCCAGGTTATGCTGGATGTAGATGTGCTTTCTACAAAACATTCCATTCTTATTACCCCATACTTGCACTTTTTTCAGTGTCATGACCACTGCATTCAGTTACTGCAAAACCACTTACAGCAAGAACAAGAACAGCAGGCACCAATGTCAAAACAAGAAAGCAAGCAAAACATCCAATTTGTCAACAATTAAACTGTATGAAATAGAAAGCTCAAGTTCTTTAAGACTGAGGAATACTGAATGTTCTACATGTAAATTTACATTCGAAATGTAGTTTGAAATGCATATAAAATATACAGACAGGTATATAAGAAGTTGGTAACCAATGATTGACTTATTGAGGGCAGAGTAAACATACTTAATATTTTTTTTTTTTTGCTTTTTGACACTCTTCCCCCATTCCCCTTTGTTTTTATGAGGTGGGGCCAGGGTAGCTTTGAACTCATAAATCTTCCTGCCCCGGCATCCTGAGTACTAGATAAATTGAGGCAACTATTTTGATTAAAATAATAAAAGTTTTAAAATATAGGTGGTTTTCAATACATTTATTTTATGACAATAGTTGTATGTCTTTAACATATGTTTGAAATAAGAACTAGGCTTGAGCCACCATACCACTGGGGGGAAAACCCTTCAAGATATGAATTTCTTTTCTTTTTTTTAAAATTAAATGTAACTTAAATACCTATGTAAAGTTTTCCATATTAAAATTTTCTAGGGGCAAGCAAGGAATGGAGCACACTCCTTTAAATCCTAGCACTTGGGAGGCAGAGGCAGGCAAATCTGTGAGTTCAAGGCCAGCCTCATCAACACACCTAGTTCAAAGACAGCCAGGGCTACCTGGGAAACCCTGCCTTATACAGGGTTTCAACAATAGTAACAATAACAACCATAATAATTTTAGACAGATGGTCAGTGGGTAAAAGCACTTGCTATGCAAACATTAGGACCATAGTTCAAATCTCCAGGTTACATGGAAAAAGCCAGGCATGGATGCACATGCCTGTTACATTGTGGGGTTGAGAGAGGTAAACCTCAGGGACTTGCTGGCAAAACAGCCTAACTCAAAGGGCAAGCTTCTGGTTCAGTGAAGACCCTGTTTCAAAGCAGTAAGGACAACGGCAATAAAGGAAGAAAGCAAAGTTTTCCTCTAGCCTCCACTTATATGTACTCACATTTACACAAATGTACTCCTCGTGCCTAATACATACCCACAAGTCACTTCATTAAATAAACAAAGCAAAATGAATTTATTCAAATTGTGAAGAAACACAATTCAATTTTATTTTGTATAAATTACTTCAAATGATTCTAAGATCAACACATTTTAAAAAGCTCATCTTCATCAATAAGTGATTTAACAGATGTCAATGTCTATAATGTGTGTTATTTTACTGATTATTGACAAAATACCAGTCATTTGATTTAAAATGTGAAGAGAATGAATTACTTCTCATATGGCAATATCACTTAGATCTAACTTTCAATTACCAAATATAAATACAGTATCTCAAGGAAAAGAAAAGTGTATGTCTATAGAATATTATGAAGTTTAAACAAGGTAGCTGTTTCTTCTACAAAGAATTACTGATAATACACAGCATAGATGAAACCTTGTAAAGTTGAATGAAAGAGCCAAACAGACACGAGTGGATTCAATATATCAAGATAAAAATTAAAAATATGGTGAAGAAAGTGAGATTAGTGGCCACCTGTTGTGAATGGAGATATCATGACCCAAGAAAATATAGAAGAAAATAGAGAAGGGTCCTGGGATTCTTGTACATCTTGACTTGGGTAGCAGTCACACAGTCTATACCTATATGAACATTATTAAGCTATACACTAAAAATTTGTGTACTTTATTATATCATGTATTTTCAAAAATAAGTCATCTTTCCTAGGAGATAAAAGATCTTGAAGAGAATTATGAGACGGGTTAGTTTATAAAGCAAGCCATTTAGCTTTACTTATAAATTAAAAACCTTCAGACATCTCCAAGAATATGGAAAAAAAAAAAAAGTCAGGTACCTTTCTTCCTAAATTAAAATAACCAAAAGACTCATATGATTTCTTAAAGAGTAAGGTATTAAAACAAATGGAAACATTTAAATATTATCACTATCAATCTCAGGCAAGAATATGCCACAAATACACACAGTGAAGTAAAATTTGAGTAAGCTTAGTCAAACAAGGCAGACTATCATCTATGTATCTACTACAACTAACTAATCAGTATTATTTTTGTTTTTGGAAATTGTTTTCAATTGCTTAAACCATCTGTAGAGGTTAGCTATCTATCTATCTACCTACCTATCTATCTATCTATCTAGATATCTACAGATATCTATAGTTTAAAAGTAGGCCAAACAATTTTCAAGATTATGAACAGAGTATGAAAAGGAAAAAAAAAATGGTTTTTACATTCTGTTATTTTACATTCTGTTATTTTAAAATAAAGATTGGTTCTTGTAGACTATCTGAAGAAATGTATTAAGAAAAACATTTTCATTTTCCTAAGTCACCCGATCAGATAGACAAGAACACAGATGTGTGTAACAAAAATACCTGATACAATTAAATTAATTTAAAAATGATAGTTAGGAGAACTTGCCTAGACTTCTCTGTATGGAACACAAAGTAAATCCATGCCCTGCTTGATGAACCAGATTGCAACTAGCAATTCTGAAGAAGGGCACATTGGGAAGAAAAGCAAAGTGAGCCTTCTCACCTGGTGTTTGTTTCTCACCATGTTTCCCATGCTGGTCTTCTGGACTTCCTGCATTCCCTCCTGAGGAAAGCATCCATTAGATTTGTAGACTCTCTTCAGATACCAGTGACGCCCATTAGGCACCATTCGGACAACCACAAATGCTAACAAAGGAATATTCCTTCTTTTGCCTAAACATTTTTGATAGGTCATTTGGAAATGGGAAGTTGTTTCCCTTTCCACTGGGGTGACGTGGAAGATCAACACCTGTGTTACTTCTGTAAACAACTCAACAGCAATTATGAAGGTGCTTAAATGAAGAAAGGTGAAGATATCCACCACCTAAACTACTTTCTATTAGATTTCCAAGCATCACTAGGCCTCCAATCTCATAAGAGTATCGATTCCCTTTCTGGCATCAGGGCTAGGGTCTCTTGCCTTCTCCAGTAAGGTATGAAGCAGAGAACAGTGCTGAAGCCCACAGAAACTCATCAAGTTTTAGAAATTCTTCTCAGACTCCCTATTGGTCTCACAGATTGTAGGTCACAAGCCATTTACTTTCAGCAAGTCATTCTTCCTTCGATTTCTTTCCAAAGGCTAAATAAAGGTACAGGAATAGAAAAGATGTGCCCAGAAAACAATTCCAAACATATTGAACTAGCAAACATCAATAAGAAGTTGGAATATTAAGAGCATGTAGTATGTGCATGGACAAGTAAAAATATTACAAATGACAATCTTTCAACAACTGTCAAACACCAGAGTTCAATAAGCTTTCATTAGCTATTTGCATTTGGTCTTTTCAGGCTGTGCTCCAGAATGAACCATTAGGGAATCAAATTTCCTTCACACAGAGGAGCCTCAACATGACCACATTCTAGATAACAGACAGCTAGTTGTAGTGAAGTTTAGGTTAGTAAGTTGAAAAGTAATGGCTACCCGAACAGTATCACTTCATTCCAATACCTACTTCTACAAGTTGCTGTCAACAGTTTTCAATTGATAATAGGCACACTAAACTCCAAAAAAGTAACTATGTCCTAAAATCCTATATTAATAAGCCCTTTTGCAGATACTTGCTGATGTCAATGAAGAATAGTGATAAGCATTATATTGCTCAAAATAAAGACTCATGGAAGAGCCAAGTAAAATAGGTACCTCGTGACCCAAGACTGGAATCTAGAAAAGATGAAGCTCTCCGAGAAACTGGTCCTTAAGTAAAAGAAAGCAAACCTATTACCGAATGAGCTACTACTCCTTACCTGTAATTGGAATCAATTTCCAATGTATTTCTGTCTCTTCATCATCATTTGACTTAGAATGCTGTCTAAGGAATCCATGCTCAATGGAAACAGTGGGACAGAGACTGCACTCTTCAAAATTATTGACATTAATTAAATTTGGATCCTAGAAATAAAAGTACATGCATTTAATAGTTTTCCTTTTAATTTTAATGTCAAGACTGCAATACTTTCTCACAGCAGATGTACAAACTTCAGACTATACATTCCAAATGAGTAAAAGCAACATGGTAACACTGTAATACTCTAGCTTCACATTAAAATATATTTTGCCAAGACCAGGAATGGTAGCAATTGCCCATAATCAGGATCAAAAGGCAGAGCAGGAAGATCAAAAGTATGAAGCCAGCCAGGTTTATATAATGAGTTACAGGCCAGCCACAGGTTCAGAGTAAAACCCTGTCATAAATAAACAACCCCCCCAATAAATAAACAAAATAAATAATATATATAATCCTTAAAGGTTATCTGGAGACTGGCAAGATGGCTTAGTGGATGATAAAGGCACTTGCTATACCAAGCCTGATGACCTGAAGGAGCCTTCTTCAGGATTCACACAATGGAAAGACAACATGAACTTTCAAAAGTTATCCTCTGAATTTCACACACACATACACAAAATTAAAATACAGTAAAAAAAATTTTTATACAAAGATATTTTGGAGCTGGAGAGATGGCTTAGCAATAAAGGGCACTGTTCTCACAAAAACAAGGGTTCAATTCCCAGCTCACAGCATCTTATCTCTAGTTCTTCCAAAAGATCTGACAGCTCTACTGCTCTCAGAGGGCACCAGGGGGGCATGTGGTACATATACAGACATGCAGGCAAAACACTCATATGAATAAAATAAATAAGTCTTTAAAGGAATAGACACACCACACATTTAAAATTGGTGTTGATTCAAAGCAGTAACTGGTAACCTCTTATATTTTAAATTTTATATGTGATATATTTGTTACTGTAATTTAAAAATATCAACAAATACTTAAATAAGTAGGAATAAACCCTACAGTTACAAAAACAGGAAGCAGGCAATGCTCAGCCCACCACTCTCATTAAACATACTGAGAAATACCAACAGTGCAACTTAGTATTTCAATGCCTACCACATAACCCTCTTACCACCATCTTCTCCCTAAAATAAGTATCCACAAACTACATACATACACACATAAATTGTGTTAATTTACTCAAAGGCACAAGAATAAATTAGCTGTGAACTCTTAAGAATATAGTGCCCTCCTGTCTTACCCAATGATTCAGCTACTCATTAGGAAAGTACTAATGCAGGAAATGACTTGTCTACTAAGCACAAACCATACATAAACGAACTGAATTCCTTAGTAAGCAAAACTAAGAACTACCTCAAAGATAATCCCAAAGGCCATTCATTTGTATTTGCACAATATAGAACACCTAATTTACGACACTTTGTTACAAACTTCAGTTGCTTCATCTGCCTCACCTTGATTCTGTTAAAGCATAAAACAGCCAGAGTTTCTAGGACTTGTCTCTTTATAAAGTAATATGAAATTAACTCCTGCTATACTAATCTAACAATCTAGTCCTAGTTTTATCATAATAGGTAAACTTTAGAGTATACAAAGCACACAAGTATATAGGAAAACAATTACTTCAGTGTTTACCTTTTTCAACAAGAATAGCTTAAAATCACCTTCCTGGACTTTTACTTAGGAGTATGTCTTTGTTCTTTTAGAAAGGAAAAGCCACTCCCCGAAGTATGCCTATACTCTCTTGAGGACACACACAGTAACTAGAAGGCTATGTTTACTCTTTCAAATGTAGCTTATGGTTAATGCCTACCTCACTGCTAGATAGAAGAGTAGGATACTTTACAGATGCTGCATCAACTTCTAGCAATGGGCTCTGAGCATCCTTAAAATGCACATTTTCAATTTTTGTACAAGCAGGCTGCTCACATTCTTTTTTATCTAAAGTAGGGTTCAACTCATAATCACACTTTTGCTTTAGCTCTTCATAGGTACCACTGCTACTCAATCCTAAGGCCTTGTTGACTGTATCTGTCAGGAATCCATCTGAGTGTCGCGCATTGGCTAGTGCTTCGGATAGCCAATTATAAAGCTTGTGGATGTCTCCAGTGTTGCATGCATCTTCCTGCTGCAGTCTCAAGCTAGGATCATGTCCAAGTAAGCCAATGGACTGTGGAGATTCTGAGGAAAAGAAAGAAAAGTCATCTCTTGTATTTTAAAAGCCAGTATACTCATTTTATGACAGAATGACAAAATGTAATATATTATAAAAATCAAATATATCTTAAAAGTCACTTGTAAGACATTTATGGATAGGGACTAAATTTATTTATGTACATTACTGTAACGGTTTCTGAACATTTGAAGAACACAGGGAAGAGCAACAAGCATAGCCAGACCCTTGTTAGTCTGAAACAGTCTTGAAAAGCCAAATACTGAAAATGAAATTTATCTTAAGTTAACAAAACAACACAGAGAGGATTCTGAAATGATTAAGGAAATCTAAAAACCAGGAAGGACACAAAAGAGCTAATACATAGAGACTGAAAGTAAAAAGACTCAAATCAAATACAGAAAAAGCCCTGAAAGTTACATAAAGCAACAGCAGTCACATAGAGCTTGCTTCCTGTGATGGTTAAGTGTTCCTTTCATTATGTTCTAATATAGTTGTACAGCTGGTGAAATATATTTTTATTTCATCTTAATTAATTTAAAATTAAAAGGTATCAACGTAATGACTACCACATAGATAATTCAAGAATTAAAAATAAAGGTCCCAGGTCTGGTGACATACACCTGTCCCAAGTCAAGGCAAGAGGAGGACATGTTACCTCATTTCTGGCCTAAGGAATGGGTAACTTAGTATAACACTGCTTCAAAAAGAGAAGAGATTTGGAACACACTTATCAAGCATGAGCAAGGCTTTTGGTTCAATCAGAGCATACAAGTCAATAATAAAGCAAGGACATTAACCTGTCGAACCTAGTAAGAGACAAACGCATGTGAAAATCAGGCAAGTAAAGTGTTCAATAAACAGTGGAAGAATGGAAGACTGTGAATGACTACACAAAGATTCCTGAGCACAAAACGAAACCTCAAACCTCACATTTCATGCTTCTGAACTAGCTGTATAAAAATGTTAAAACACTAAATAAATATCTAACTTACTTGGAATATTTAAACACACTATGACAAAAATCTCTCATTTCTATCAACTGAGAAGGACACAGCAAAGCAACAAACAGGAATTTTATGCCTGAATATAAGAAATTTGATTTTAATTTAGAAGGGTCCATTCATTAAGCAATAACCTAAAATAAACAAACATGTCTTGCTGCATAAACAAAACTTAAAGCATAGGACCTAACTTCAAGCTCTGATTAAAAGAGATGAATACACTTTATCGTATTAGCCCAAACTAAGCAAATGGCATACCAGAATAAATGTTTTCTATATAGGATCAGACTGTAAATATTTTAAACATCATGGGCCATACACAGTCTCTGCTGTAATTCTGTCATCTCCGTGTGAAAGTAGCTATATAAACACAAATGAAAACCTGAGCATATGACTGTATTTTATCATAATTTTCTTTACAAAAACATGAGATATCACTTTTATTCTTTAGCTGCTTGAGGATCTGTTTTAATCACAAATAACATAGTAATTAACTGGACCAGAAGTTTATGACCAACCAAATACTTCATCAAAGGAAATAAATGATTATTAAGTCTGTCACCCTCAATAGAAGAAATTCGGGAAACATGAAACATACAAAACCAAACCAGAGCCCTGTATTTGGATTCAGAACCCATTTTGGTGACGGCAAGGTAACTAAATTCAGGATGGTTTGTGTTTTCTTGGATTATAAAAGAAACACTGAGGGCTAACACACACTCGAAGAACATAACTTGTTAAAAAAGAAAAGGACCACAAGCAAACAGCAAAAGGAACATCTGAGCGGAAAGAACATGGGAAGTTGGCAAACTGCAAAGTTTACTGCTAATACTAGCAAAAAAGTAAGCTGGGAGTGGATAACAGGAGAAAGTGTAAAGCCACCGCAATGACTCCCCTGCTGTGACAATGTAATATTTCTAAGGACAGGATTAATAAACTGTAAAAACTTCACACGCCCACCAGGCAATCTTGAACACGCCAGGCAGGCATACTCACACCTTTAATTGTGTACTCTGGTAACTGAGGAAGGAAAACTGGTGAGAATCCCAGGCCAGCCAGAGCTTCGGTGTGCAACACTGCATCAAAAAAGATTGGAGTGGGGTGGGGTGGGGGGTGTCTGTGACGGGAACAGGATGGACACACACAAAAGCTGAACCTAACCAAATACCCAGGACATTTTATATTTGGCTCTTAGGCTTAATTTGAGTGTCTTCTTAACATAGGAAGAACAGAACCAAGGTCATGTGGTTTTACTTTATCACAAAAGTAGGGTGTTATTTTACCTTCATATAGATGGTAATTTTCAGATGAATTACTTGTTTTGGCAAACTTTCTCATATTTTCAGGTAGATCTTCAAGTTTCCTCTTTAAGACATTTTTGCTTTTTGTATCTTCTGTATCTGGATCCCCACCCACATTTTTTTTCGTACACTGAATTAAATTAATCAATTCTTTGACTCTATCCTTATCATAATCCAAAGAATGAGATGACTTCTGCTGTTCGGGTTCAGTAGTTTCACCCCTTGAGTTATTCCGTTTTCCAAATTTCACTTTTGAACCATTCAGTTCTTCTTCTTGACCTTCATAATCTGAAAGTGGACTAAATTGTTGACGTCTCAGATTCTCTTCAAATAACTCTTTTAATTTAAAAATAGGTAACTGATACATTTCTGGCTGATAAATGTAGGTATGTAAGCAGTCATCAATATGGGATTTATTTCTTGGTGCCGAGTATAGGAATTTTCTATCATCTAATCGTGAATCATATGAAAACATAAAAAACTCTCGCTTACCCGAACCAAAGCCTCGCTTAAAAAATTCACTTACATACTTTTCAACAACAGAATGAAAATTTATAGTGTTTATAGTTTTGAATTCTTTTCTACATTGAATCAAAGAATACTGTAAAAACTGAGTTATTTTTAATATATCTGGTAAATTCTCATGCCTCTCCAGTGGCGTTGTATTCATTACACCTTTTTGTGCTGCAAATAAACAAAAAAGTAAACCACATTAGTAATAAGGAAACTAATAAAACATGTATTACTGAAGTATAAAAACATTTGAACGTTAATGCTGAGCCAGTGAGCATCTGCTTCTGATGTACACATAGGATAGCAAACTGATGAGCAATATGCTTCTGCTTAAACTAGGCCAGGAAGCAAGTGAAAAGGGAGAACAGATTTTTAATGGAAAGAAATCCACTCACTAATGATTGTCACTTCTTTCACCCACATTTAACACAAATGGTGGCAAGCAAATTGCAAGGGATGGGGAGAAAAGCAAGCTGTGAGACTCTAAGCAGTATCAGTTAGCAAATAACAACATCATTCCTTTTTCTCATACAGTAACAGCTTTAACTTTATATAAACGCATTGCCCCATAAGCACATATCTATGCACTGAGTAGTCACAACTGAAAAAATCCAGGCTTCATTCAAAAGTAAGCTCATTAGCGAAGTTCCTTATATAGTATTCAAGTTTACTGTTAGAAGGCAAACAGCAAAATCTTCTCAAACATAAATATCCCAAATTCTAATTAACTCTGAAAGGCCTCATGTTCAATGTGGTATATGACACTTTAAAATCACTAAGACTTGAATGCACAAATGAATAAAAGAAAATTGTGTCACATAAAACATGAGCTGCAGTACTGAAACAATTATAATAAAACATCACTAATGAAAGCGCTGAAAAAAACAAACAAACAAATCAAAAGAAAGTTTCACCATTAAGAAAAAAAACTTCAGCTGGGCAGTGGTGGCGCACGCCTCTGATCCGAGCACTCGGGAGGCTGAGGCAGGCGGATTTCTGAGTTTGAGGCCAGCTTGGTCTACAGAGTGAGTTCCAGGACAGCCAAGGCTACACAGAGAAACCCTGTCTCAAAAAACCACAAAAAAACCAACCAAACAAAACCAAAACAAAAAAACCAAAGTCATGTTTTATATTGCTAATTCCACAAAATAATCCCAATATTTCCAAAAATAAGATGTAAAAAGGATAGAATGTAGCCTTACTGAAAAGATTTCAATAACTGTCTACCAGCAAACATACTTCAACATAAAGAAACGACTTACTGATAATCAGGCATCTAGGTTCTTGAAACAGAAACAAAGCATGTAGGATTCGTGACTTGACAGTCTGATGTTCTAAACGGAAAAAAAAAGCCAAATTCATCATCAAAGTATTTTAACTTTTTTTTTTTCTTAACTTTAAAAATTAAAGCCAGACTACCTACCATATGGAGAAACCATCTGGAAAGGAGAAAGAAGAAAAAGGTATCCTCGGTCTCTTAAAGGTTTAACAAGAACCTGTAGTTTGGGGAGACAGAAGTTATACATACCTTATTATTATTACTACTTTTAAAGAGACACACTTTCTAGTAAGTATAAAGAACTATAATCATTGTTTTAAGAAAACTCTTAAAACTCCTCACTATGGCAAAACAAAAATAACATTAAAACCACCAAACTAACTGCTAAAGATTCCAATCAAGTGAAAACTTATTATTTATAATAAATATACTGAGAACATTCTTGTAATAATTATTTGTGAAAAATAACTTGATGTTAAAATATAGAGACTTCTATTATTTCTCATTAGTGCAAAAGACATTAATTGCTAGGCAGTATGCTGGACATTGGCTATAAGGCAGGCTTTGAAATAACTTCCTATGAAAATTCAAGATAATGTTCAATGAAATACGTTGTTAGAATTTAATCCTACAGTTAATCAATAAGCATCATTCATGTTACATAATTTTACCTGCCAGAGATGACCTGAAAGGTAAACAGTACAAAGACCTTTTAACTATATGGAGGAAGTAATGCACAAATTACCAGTAATTACAAAAAACTGAAACATTCCCCCAAAAGATTTACAAACCAGGAGCAGGAGAAATGGATCAACAGTTAAGGGTCCTTGCTGCTTTTTTGTTTGTTTGTTTGTTTGTTTTTCAAGTCAGGGTTTCTCTGTGTAGCTCTGGTTATCCTGGAACTCACTCTGTAGACCAAGCTGTCTGTGAACTTAAGAGATCCGCCTGCCTCTCTGCCTCCAGAGTGCTGGGATCAAAGGCATGAGCCACCATGTCCACTAAGGGTACTTGCTCCTTTTGCAGAGGACTAGGGTTTGGTTCCTAGTACTCAAAAATGGATGCTCACAGACAGTTCTTGGGGTTCTAATGCACTTTTTTCTGGCCACCAAGAGCATCAAACATGTACACACATATATACACAGAAAGCCACATCTGGTGGCACAGGCCTATAATCTCAGATACTTGGGAGGCTGAGATAAGAATCACAAGCTGAAGGATAGCCTGGGAATCTCCAATAGTTACTTTTTCAGAATATTGAAGGAAAGGGCTGGGAATTATAGCTTTGTTGGAGAAGTGGTCTAGCACATATGAAGTCCTAGATTCCAGTTTCAGTACAATAAGGGGTAGAGGTCAACCTTCCAACAAAAAATACTGAAGACTAAGAGCTGACCCATAAGACAAGAATCTCCCACTTGTACCCCTATTTAAGCCTTCTCTTGGACTAGGTGAGGTACCCTACTAATCATAGCCTTTGGTAACCAGAAGCAGGAAGAGATCAAGGCTAGCCTGGGTCTACATAATGAGCTCCGGTCCAGCCAGGGTTACACAGCAAGACCACATCTCATAACAAATAAAAAAATTTTTCTTAGTAAACTCTTTTCCAAAATAAAATTTGTCAAGCTAGAATAATATATCTAGCATTCAACAATTACGGAATATATACTTATGAAGAGAGGATGCATTAAAAAACTGAGCACATAAGACATAAATCTGAACAAACATCAAACTAACATCTAATCAGATTACAATGCAATTCTTCTAATTTAAGAAGAAAGCAAAAGTATTATCATACATTTACAAATTAAAATACACATTTCTATATCAAAGTAAAAAAAAACAAAACAAAAACCCAAAAAAAAAAAAAAAAAAAAAAAAAAACAACACGAATGAGTATCAAATCCACAGGCAGGAGTGGTTATGCACTTAGGTCAAGGCGAGGTTTCAAGAATAGTTCAAGGAACTCCAGGTTTCAAGATTAGTTTCACTTATGTGCTGGGCAGTAGGTAGTTCACACTGTTAATACCAGGACTCGGGGGGCACAGACAGGCAGATCATTTTCAAACATAGAAGGAAAACTTTAACTGAAATGTGGCTACAGATATAGCTCAGAAGCAAAGTATTTGCTAGAACTCAAAGCCTAGGATTCAATAACCAGCAGCACATACACACTTACACACAGAAAATAATAAATATGGATTATTCAATAAATGATTCAGGAAGTTATCTACATAGTTCGGGGAATGAAGTTTGAGCCCTATATTACACAATGAAAGAATAAAGACAAAGTTTAAATTAGCAAGAAAATACAAGCCTCTCAAGAAAAATATATGAAAAACAAAAGTAATGGGTACAAGGGCATTAACAGAAACTAATTTACACAATTTATTTCATTGTTTATGGTGGTTGAATATGCTTGGTCCAGGGAGTGGTACTCTTAGGAGGTGTGGCCTTGTTGGAGTAGGGGTGGCCTAGTTGAATGGAGTGTGGCACTTGGGGGTGGGCAATGAGATCCTCCTCCTAACTACATGGGAGCCAGTCTTCTCCTAGTAGTCTTCAGATGAAGATGGGCAACTCAGCTCCTCCTGCACCATGCCTGTTCCCCACTGGGGCCTTGATGATAAAAGACTGAACCTCTAAACCTGTAAGCCAGCCCCAATTAAATGTTGTCCTTGTAAGAGTTGCCATGATCATGGAGTCTTTCACAGCAGTAAAATCCTAACTAAAACATTATTTATTTTTGTGGAGTTGTTTTGCTTTGTTTTGTTTTTAGACAGGGTTTCTCTGTGTGGCCCTGGCTGTCCTAGAACTCACTCTGTAGACCAGGCTGGTATGGACCTCAGAGATCTGCCTGCCTCTGCCTCCTGAGTGTTGGGTTTTAATGGCTTACACCACCATACCACCACCACTGGTTTACCTATTTAGTTTTTAATTTCAAATAATCATGGGACTGAGTGTGGCAGTGTATACATGTAATCACAGAACTCAGGAGGCAGAGACAGACACATCTCTAAGAGTTTACTAGTTTACACAGTGAGTTCTTGGAAAGCCAACGTTATGTAAGAGAAACTCTGTCTCAAAAAAAAAAACACCAACCCAAAACAAAACAAAAACCCCATAAGCTAAAAAACAAAAATCACAGTGAAATACTATTTACACCTATGAGCTTGATAAATGACTGCAAAGGTCTGATTTTCAGAATACAGCAATCAGTGAATTAGGTAGCATGTTCCTTGCAGGTTGCCAGTGTCCTGTTAAGATCCTAACAATTCTACAAAGACCCAGTCTTTCAAATCCTAACACACTTGTTTAGGTGAAGCCTAAAAAGTCATCGTTCCTACCCTGACTTGTATTTTTTAAGGAACTGAACAGACACCATAACCTTTTACTGTACAAACTCTAAATGTTAGCTTCTGAGACATAGTATCTCTACAGACCCAAACCTACTATTTAAAATTTCACTTTCTCAGCTTAGGAACACAATAGAATTTTCATTATGACGAATAATTATGTTGGGCATTCAGAGGCAAGTTAGAGATCTAAATACAAAGGTATATTCACAATAAAAGCCAGGAATGGTAGTAGTGGTGGGTTACTACAATTCCAGCACTCAGGAGATATAGGCAAGAAGGTCGGTCAGAAATTCAAGGCTATCCTTGCTTTATAGTAGCCCAAGTTATATGAGACCCTGCCTCAGAAAACAAAACCAACCAATCACAAAAAGTGTATTCACAAGGAAGAAAAGATTGAGATTACTACAAGACACCTATGCCAAGTATTTCTATACTCAGGGCAAAAGTTGTTTAATATTGTACATATAGGTTTTGTATATAATCTATCTCAGATATAATTATACGAGAGACTGATTAAATCCATATGTATGCACCTAATCAAACTCTATACACCCACTATAAATGAAGTTGTCTCCATTTGATTACCTAGAAACCAAGGCTCAATGTGAGGAATAAAAAATTCACTGTTGAAAACTTGTATTTAATTTTTAACTCACTATTAAAATAAAAGTTCTACAGCTCATGAAAAGAAACAATTCCCTTCTTTGAAACTTCACTTTCAGCTAAACCATACGTATCATACTGGCACTATATATTCATTCTCCAGTCACAATCTGACATCTAACCTGACTCTACCAAAACTAGGGATTCTCTCTATTACACTGGATACTAGCTGCTCAATATCCCCTGCAATCGTCAGCCTCACTATGATCGATTTCTCATTGAATCTACCACTACCCTTTGATGGACTATTACTCAACTTATCTTTGACTTATCAGTAACCAAGGTAAATGTTTAAAAAAGAAAATGATAATGTATACACATTCAAGGCCTGATCCCTACTCTATTTCCTCTAAAATCTACTGTTCCCAGGACGAAATCCAAATTCCCACACCAATACTGGCTCAAAGGCACTGAATGAAATAGCTCCCTACTACTTCTTCCTCCCAGATATACAATGTTCTTGTATCTCTTAAACATTCTCCAAATGTCTCATTCTTTTGAATCTGTAAGTCTCTCTATGGCAGACATAGAGAGATGGCTCAGCAGTTAGGAACCTCTATTCTTGCAGAGGACTTGTGTATGATTTCCAGCATTCACATGGAGGTTCACAACCACCTGTAACTCTAGTTCCACAGGATCTGACAACCTTTTCTGGCATCCACAGGCTTCAAGTATATACACAGGGCACATACATATAGGCATACACACACACACACACACACAAAATAAAAACAAATTTTTTCAGAAACAAAGCTACTGTCTCTCCTCAACCAAACATATTTAAATAACTTTGTTCAAAAGTCTGTCTCATTCAGTTGTCAATAAATATTTTTCATAATCATACAACATTTATAATCACAGTGTATAATAAAAATGGGTCTAAATAAAGTCTACTGTCCTAGGTAAACAGAAGAGTACTATATCTGCTTTCCATAGCAAACTCCAGGCCAGGTAAGACTACATAACAAGAACCCATCTCCAATGTAAAACAGTACTACAACTACGAATAGTAAAATGCTACTAACTAAGTGAGAGCATCCAATAGAGACCACATAGGAATTCCAAATGCAAAAATAAATTAAAGCATTAATAATAACATATTTTCAAGGGATAATGGGAATATTTAAACTTTTCACTCACAAGTTTTTCTTTCTCCAGTTTTTGCAATAAACACTCCATGTTACTTCCAATTCTTGTCTTTTCTACAACTTCATAAAGGCTACAATACATCCCATTCTTTAAAACTGAGACAAAGAAAAAATACACAGTAAAATATAAAATCAGGTCTGCTTCTTACATATTTCAGTAAAATGAAATTTAATTACTTTACCTTCATTAGGACCCACATATGTGTCTTTATAAAAAAATGAAGGAGGAATTTTCTGTTTCAAACAATCAATACTCATAACTGTTTCAACATCTAACTTCTCAGGACTGAAAGAAAATATAAGAACATGTTTGGCATTCTTGTATTGTTAACTTTGGCAATGTTATCAGACACATTATTAAAATATACTTAATGAGGGTGGGGGCTGGGGACACAGTGCAGCTGGTTCAGTGATTGCCTAGCATACAGAAGGACCTGAACTCAGTCTCCATGATCATATAAACCAGGTGTGGTGGCACATCCCTTTAATGCCAACATCTGGGTGGTGGAGGCAAGAGGATCCTAAGTACACAGTGAATCTGTGGCCAACTGTTACCTGAAACCTTGCCTCAAAAACAATAAAATAAATACACCTGATGGGAAAATATATTTATTGATAGTTCACCTTATTCTAAAGAAGACCTGAGACAGGAAGCTCAGGTACATACACACAGGTAAGTAGCAACTGGCAATATTGCCAACCTTAGATTCTTATGTCAGAAGTTAATCATATATGCCAATTTTACTAACAAAAAGAGTACAGTTTTACAGTTAAAGTATGAGCTGGCATAGTTTAGCTTTTGGAGATGCGGATTATCAAACCCAAGGGTTGTATGGTAGGTAAGCATTTGACCACTAACTTACATCTTTAAGCATTTACATCATTTTCTGTGATATTAACAATAAATAAACTTTTAATTCTAATGTATGTTACATGAATAGTGCATATATATTAATTTACCACATCAAAGCTCTTTTCAACAAAGAAATGTTTAGCCACCATTACCACCCCTTTTTTTGTTTTTGTTTTAAAACAGGATTTCACTATGGTCTGCAAAACAGAGGTCTAGATGTCACTATGTAGCCAAAACTGCTTTTGAGCTCAAGATCCTCTGCCTGAGTCTCCTAAGTAGTAGGTATGTGCCACCATACATAGTTAAGACTGGTCAATTTTTGAGTCTATTATACACAAACAGCTAACTAAATCTAAGTAGAATAAAATGTTAAACTCATCTTTCAGACTTAAAACCACTCAGAGCACAATATACATCTGACTAGCCGCCTTCAAAATAGAGTCAGAACTTGTTTGCTAATTAACTTTCTGAAGTTACATAATCAATTATTTTAGAAACACATTTAACGTTTATATTTTAAGTTTTAAATGGATCACAGTAAAATTTAAAATTGACAAAAGATAAACAGCAAGCAAGCCAGGAATAGTGGTGTATACTTAAAATCCTATCATACATAAGGCTGAAGCAAGTAGACTGCCTGGGCTATATAGTGAGTTCCAATCCAGAATGATAACCTCAAACAAAATCTTTTAAAAAGAAACAAACAAACAAACAAAAAACTAAAGGAGAAACTGATAGTCCCCTTTACTGTCAATTACTATTTTCTTTTTAAATTTTTGAAATTAACTTTTTAGATTAACATATGAAATAAAGACTCTGTGTGTGTGTGAGTGTGTGTGAATGTGTGAGATTATACTCTGTTCTCATTTACTCCCCCTCCCTGGGATCCTCCCTCTGCCCCTGCCACCATTTTCTTTTAGTGCAATATACTTACAGCTTCACAGGTAAAAAGGCACGATTGGCCGACCTCAAAGAAATATAACACAGAAGCTTTCCTTTATTTAAAAGTTGTCCTTTCCACAAGGTATAGTTAAACTTATCTAAACAAAAGAAATAAGATGCCAGTTGCTTGACAGCCCATAAGGTAGTATTTACTAGAAATAAGGTTTTAAGTACAAATTAACCACAGAAGTGACATGCCCTTCAGGGAAAAGTTCATATGTTAAGTTTTTAGTTTCAGGTATGTTTTCCCTTTAACAACAACAAAAAAAATTCCACCTTCAAGGAAGAGCCAATCTAAGTGCCTTCTTTAGAAAGCCGAATACAGTCATTATTCCAAAGGAGACTATATTAAACCTGATTAATGTCTCCCATCTTCCATTTGTTTATACTTTGTTGTCATTTTTGTGATAAAGAAACAGAAAATAATACAGTTTAAAATGTTCTTTATCAAAACCAAAACCTCTGCTTCAACTGTAAAACCAACTTCTCTCCCCCTCCCCCCAATTCAAGTGCTAGAAATTCTGGTCTATCTTCTAAAAGGAGTGCTTATGTCTGAATGCTCACGTACTGATGCTGCATTTTAACATGGCCTCACCTGCTTTATGTTTCATATTTTTTATTATGAAAATAAAGCAAAACACTTAAATCTTTCACTGTTTATACTTTGAACTTATAAAAGTAAAAAAAAAATAAGACTCTTACCTATGTTTCTATCTGCATTAAAGCTGTTAGATCTACAAATAATTTTTTAAAAAGAAAGGGAAATTATTACTGGTTGGAAACAACATGAAAGTTAACATTTAGGACCCTGACACACTATCTGTGTTCGGTCGCTGCTGTATTTTCCAGTGCTGAGGATGAACTCCGTCACCTCACACATGCACAGCAAGCATTTAAACCGAACTGAAGCACCAACCTCTAAGTGCCATTTCCACTGGATCTACAGAAGAGAACAAAATCCTTCCAAGTAAGAAAAACTTATCTTTACAAAATTTAGTAAACCTAATTCTTAGACATACTTACTCTTTTATTACCAAATTATCCCAAATTTATGAGAGCTGTTTTATACTTCAAAAAGTACCCATTAACAGATGTAAGATTTATTAATATCTGTCGACTATATCTTGGAAATAAGATTAGAAAAAAAGACTCTCTTTATAAATTCATCCATAGCCATTTAATAAACATTTAACTTTAAGCTCTTATTATTTACCAGGCATAATTCTAAGTAATAGAATTCTAAATATAAACAAAAACCAGTTCCTTATATTTCAAAGAATTTATATCTAATGATGAAGAAAGGTAATTACCAGCAAGTACAGTTTAACAGACGATGACGGTTTCAAGAGCTGTGCAGAAAAAGGCCAAGCACAAGAACTTAAGGAAAAAAAAATCAGCGCACACCCAATGAGGAAATAGAAGAAACAGCTATGACCGAGGCCCCAGGGAGGGGAGAGGCCTAGTAAGGGTAGCGACATCCTCTTGGAGATGGAGGCATGGGGGAGGATGAGGGACTGTCAGAGGGTGTACCAGGATGGGGATAACGACTAGACTGTTAAAAAAAAAAAGATTAAAGAAGAATAATAATAAGGAAAAAGGAAAAATAATTAGCTGTGCAGTAACAGGGAAAAGGAAGATCAGTAAACACGGGGTTCCGAGGCGAGAGTCCTCATGGTACACTCATATTATAGGATGGGCATTCGCCAATGTTTGTTTAAAACAATCTGGGGCTCAACAGAAGGGATTCAAAAAAGTAAGAAAGGAGCAAAGGAAGGTGGATCTCTGTGAGTTTGAGACCAGTCTGGTGTATACAATGAGTTCCAAGACAGCCATGTCTACATAAGAGACTATGTATCAAAAGAGACAAACAGACAAGACAGAGACAAAGACAGATCACTTATGAAAAAAATGAATGAATGTCAGCATTCATAAACATAAAGCAAAAGTGAGAAACCCACTCATCTCTGCATTATATGAATTGGTACTGGGAGAAGTTTTGAAAGCTTATTAATTAATATGAAAAAAAAAAGTGCTGTATCATTAGGGTTTGGTGGCTCATATCAGCATTCAGGAGGCTAAGGCAGGATCGTCTCACCTGAGCTATTAATAGTAAGCTACAGGCCAGCCAGAACAACTTTATCCACAAAAAAACCAACTAAAATACCCTTTATCAAGCACATTTAACTTTAAAAACCAATAGATGTCACCCTAAAAAAATATGCATCATTAAAGATAAGTGGTATTTTAAAACAGTAGTTTGAAAGTTACTTTAAGTATATTTATGAATTTCTGAGTTTGAGGCCACCCTGGTCTACAGAGTGAGTTCCAGGACAGCCAGGGCTATACAGAGAAACCCTGTCTCGAAAAACCCAATCCCCCCAAACCTCTCTCCCCCCCCAAAAAAGTAAGTATGTTTATGAATTTAAAAAGAAAATAAATATCACCTCTTAAAACTAGGAATGCCTGGATATCTGACTCAATATTTCATTGGTTTGAGATAAGAGTATTATAGAAACTCAATTTTTAAGAGAGCTAAAAACAAAATTTTTCTGTTTGGGGAAGTTAGAGACTCATGGAGCAAAGATGGTTTCAAACTCACTGCTGACCTCTATGTCCCAAGTGCTGGAAGTTCAGGCATATCCCACAACAACCAGTTAAAGCTTCTAACCTTTAAAAACTGCTATTTATTAAAGTACATATAAATGCTGAAAAGAAAAGAAAAAAAGTTCTACAACCTAGCTAGGTGATGAGTCAAAGCAAACTTTAGTTCCTATTTTCACAGTAACGGTCTACCCTGCTTATCATGAATATGAAAACATCTAGTTTATGTCAAAAAAGTTGAAGAGGACAATGGTCTCTTCTGAACTATTTCTTTGTGTAAATAAAACTGACTTACCTCAATGAAGACACAAACTTTGGAGTTTGTAAATCATCTTTGTAAGTAAAAGACACAACTGCATATGGACAAACATGTCTTGGTCTCCGTCTTACTTCATCAAAGCCGTACTCATAAAAATAATACTAACAATAAAAAAAGCACAAAATTATCATTTTAGAATAGGCAAGTAGTAGAGAATAATATTTTACTGATAACATAGAACCATTTAAGCAGCTTTGACAGGAAAAAAAAAATTTCTTGAGCTTGTCCAATTAGCCAAAAAATAAAAAATTTTTTTAAAAAAAAAGTGTATTTTGTATGCATTTTATGTACCAGATACCAAGGTATTCCAGAAGTTTAATTCAGAAGAGTTGACAGCAGGAATGTGCAACTAACTTCCTAATGAAAATACTGGCCGGGCAGTGGTGGCGCACGCCTTTAATCCCAGCACTTGGGAGACAGAGGCAGGTGGATTTCTGAGTTCGAGGCCAACCTGATCTACAGAGTGAGTTCCAGGACAGCCAGGGCTATACAGAGAAACCCTGTCTCGAAAAAAACTAAAAAAAAAAAAAAAAAAGAAAGAAAGAAAATACTGTAAAATGGAGCCTAAGCTAGGTCACCCCAAAAAAGCCAACTTGATAAAAAAGTAAAATACTAAGGACAGAACTTCAACCAAAATCAAATATCATTTTCTGTGTTAGTGCAAAAGGCAAAACAGAACTAGAACTCAGCTGTGAAGAATGAAGCGAAGGAAGTGAGGAAAAGACTATACAAGTAAAAGTTCAAGTAGATTATTTTTTTACCCACAAGCCTCTTCTATTCCCCTGTTCACGACAAGCATCATGCTGGCCAGCAGAAAAGTGATTTCTATTTTAGGGTTTTTTTTTTTTTTGGTTTGTTTTTTTGTTTTGTTTTGTTTTACTTAAAATAAGTATAGGAGTACACTGTAGCTAAGAGGGCATCGGTGGTTGCTGGGAATTGAACTCAGGACCTCTAGAAGAGCAGTGAGTGCTTTTAACTGCTGAGCCATCATCTCTCCAGACCCCTGATTTCTATTTAAAAGAATGTCTGAGTCTATAAACCAAGTCCTTTCCCCTGGGAAATTACTGATATTAATAATGTTGTTTCTCTCAAACTTCTTCCAACACATATTTTTTTAAAAATATAAAGCTGGGCTGGAGAGATGGCTCAGCGGTTAAGAGCACTGACTGCTCTTCCAGAGGTCCTAAGTTCAATTCCCAGCAATCACATGGTGGTTTATAACCATCTGTAATGGGACCTGATGCCCCCTTCTGGTGTGTCTGAAGAGACAATGTTGTACTCACATACATAAAATAAATCTTGAAATATAAAGCTCTGGTTTACAAGTTCTAGAGAACCCAGTAACTAACTACACTTCAAATCTATTGATAACACTATTATCTAAACGTAGTGAGCTGAGGAAGCTCCTGATGTCTTACGTAATATAATTTTTCTTCAAATACCCAGCCGTATGTCTTCTCCACTAAGATACCCTAACAAAGAGCCAAACTATTTTCCACAAGTACTGCAGAAAAATTTTGTTTTTATTTTAAGAACATTTGCCTACATATATGTTTGTCTGAGGAAAGGGGGCATCTGATCCCTTGGAACTGGAATTAAGACATTTGTGAACTGCCATGTGATGCTGACAAATAAATTCAAATCCTTTGGAAGAGCAGCCAATGCTCTAAACTGATTTGCCATCTGTCCAGCCCCATCAAAACTTTTTGATGAGTATTTACTTCTAGGTTCATCAAACAATGGAAGAGGACAATGCCCACAATTAGACATCTTACGCTGCCAAGTAAAACCCCCAGTGCCAAGAATGGATTATATTTTGTTGAATCACTGGCTGAGGGAGTCTCACAGACCTTTCTAAATATCACAGGCTATTGCCATGGTTACTGGTTACCCTGTACAACCTGATGGTAAGACCTTACCAGTGAAGACACTGTCCCGAGACATGGAGAAATAAATAGAGCTGGTGCCCAACAAAGCTTTAGCTCTACTGACTACTACTCATAGTGCTAGAAAGTAGTATGCACACTAATAGAGGAGAAAAGTAATTATCAATATTAACCAGCTATAAACTCTTTGGCCAACAGCAACCTGCCTGCAAGATATGCTAGTACAATAGCACAAATGTTGTAATTGCAAATGGAGTAACCAAACATTTTTCAATTCGATTTAAGGTACACTCCATGAAATAGAGCCCCTATCACTGCTAAAGTGGCCAAGAATCTGAGACTAAACAGGTCATGGCCCTAATGGAAAACCTAGTACTATTATTCTGCTACTGCACCCATTAATAAAATCCCTCTTAGTGACCTACTGCTATACCATACACCAGAGCATCAATCAACCCTCACAAGAGAAGCTTCTTGCAGTACATGACAGTTTAATTAACAAAGACCCACAACTGGACAACGTGAAGAATGACTTTGTGGCACTCAGTCCTAAATGTGATGTCTTTATCAAAGCCCTCCTTCCACACACAAGGCTCATGGATCTATGGGAAAAGGATACAGAAAGATTAAGAGCCAGAGAGGTAGAAGACTCCAAGGAAACAGCATTATCTAGCTACAACAGGAATGATACACATACGAACTCAAGAGAGACTGCTAGCATATAAAACATCCACACAAATCCACACACAATATCCCAGCACAAAGAACGGGAAGTAGACACAAAGCAGCACCACTAATTAAGAAACTATTTGCAAATGATACCTGTCAGAGAAGGGAAAATCCATTTTCCCCAACGGAGCAATACTATGTACTCTAACAACCATACTCCAAGGCAAGTCCCATGCCTAGGATCAGCTGTCCAACACAAAACGGTCCATGCATTTTGTTTGGGTTTGGTATTTTTTTTTTCTTACTTGGGTTTTTTGTTTATCTTATTTTTTTGAGAAAGAAAATGCAGCCAGGGCTACACAGAGAAACCCTGTCTCGAAAAACCAAAAAAAAAATAAAAGAAAAAAAGAAAAAGAAAGAAAATGGACTTGGGTGGGTAGGGAAGAGGAAAAGATCTAGGAGGAGTTGGAGGAACAAAAAGAATGATTAAAACATAATGTACAAAAATTTTAAAATAACGTATTTTAATATAAAGTAGATTAACATCACTACTTTTAACATATATCTTTTACATGCTTGTTACAGGGGAAAGCTCACAAAGCCTCAACCCTAAATAAAACTACAAGCAACTAAGAAATGCTGAGAACAAGAAAAAGTCTTTCCTAGCACTCAAGATTTTCCCAAGACTCAGGAGGTTGAGACAAGAGAATGATGATTTTGAGGTCAGCCTAAGCTATATAACAAGGCCCAGGATTTTATAAATAAATCAATAAATAGACCAGACAAGGAGAAAAGGAATATCAGGAAGGAGCCCAAAACTAGCCTCCAGTATGTAGCAAGTTTGAGACCAGGATGGACCTACATGAGACCCAGTATCTAAAAATAGCCCAGTGTTGTGGCACACAACTTTAATCCCATCACTTGGGAGGCTGAGCCAAGAGAGATCTCTCAGTGAATTCTAATCCAGTCCAGCCTACATAGTGAGACCTTGTCTCAAAAAACAGAAACAAACATCATCAACAAAAAGCTAAACATGTCAATACATTCCTTTAATAGCAGCACTAAGAAGGCAGAGGCAGGCATATCTTTTTGAGTTCAAAGTCAGCCTGATCTACATAAAGATATGTACTGAGATGATGTCTCAAAATAATTTTTTTAGAAAAGAGGAGAAAACTACATATAGTTTTCTGAATATCCATTAAAGCTTAAAAATATTCTAAGTCTGCATTCTAATAAATCAATAGAACAAAGAGTTGTGAATTAAGATAGTCAAGGGGCTTGACTTTTACTTTGGGGGAAAAAAAATGGTATTTTAGTCACCAATAAGGTATTCCTAGGGCCCTAAAAGGCAGGCATTTCAAGAGGTGATGCTATGAGATGACTCAGCAGTTAAAAATGCTTGCTTGTTTGACCATGAAGACCAGAGTTTGGGTCCCAGTACCCTCTTAACAAGCCTAGTGAGTATCCTATCCTGTACCTCCAACTCTGATCTGATCTGATCCCCTTTTCTTCCAGCCTCCAAGCCTACAAGTGCAAACACCTGTATGTACACGTAGAAAGACAGACAGACACACATAAAGACATCTTTTACATTAAATGGATCCAAGTACATACCTGAGTAAGCTCATAGGCTCTATATGCCAAAAGGGATGTAATTCTACTGGCATTTTTAGACACATGACATTCATGCTTTGGTGTAGGGTCCAAAGCATTTTTACTTAACATGGATTCCAAGCTTTTTACACTCAGAGGATCATAAATACTCTTTATTTTACCCTAAAACAAAAATTAAAAAACAAAACAAAACATTTTAAGTGTCCGCTTAATCTGATTTTTACTATATGCTTTAATAAAGAAATACAAGTGCTATTAAACTGTTAACCTACTTGTATCACCAACATGTTACTCTCACTTTTTTTTCATTCTTTCCTTTGGGAAATGGGGGTAGAGGGATCGGGGATGCTGGCAGTGAGATAGCTCAGCAGGTAAAAACACCAAGCCTGATGACCTGAGTTTGTGTCTCAATCATCCACAAGGGCTGAAGGTAGAACTAACAACCCCAAGTCTTCCTCTCATCTTCACATGCATCCTATGGCATGTGTAACCCAACATACACATTAACTAGTAAATAAACACAATCTAAAAGACAACAAAGCAATCGCTAAGATAGTCTTTTAAGATAGCAACTCTTCATATACTACCAAATATAGGCTTATAACTCAAACTCCTAAAGTCATGAGATCACTTAAAATTAAAGTCCAAGTTAAATTTGCCTTTGATATGTACAAATACAAGTTAAATTTACCTTCATTATTTTAAAAATAACAACATCGCCTACTGCCCCAGCTTCCAAAGGATTAGACTGTAAGAGATCCGCATACCTGCAAAGATAGACACCTAACAGAAAGAGAAAAATAATTTAAATGTAAACAATCAAGTTCAATTTAAAAAAAAAAAAAAAAGCAAATTATTTAGCCAATATTAAAAGGAATAGGAGGTATGACAACTTTTTAAAAGCAATATTAAAAACAAAGATAGCTGATGTTGGAACCAGAGTAAAGCATAAAATTAGTCAAATTTTTCAAAATCATTTTGACCAGAATAAAACCTTTTAAATAGTAACATTTGATCATTTCAAAGTATGTAAAATCAGAAACAAAGAAATAAAACCAGTGTTATATTTCAGAACTTAGTACTAGTCTCTTTATTTGAAAACATGGAAAGCATACCAATTTAATTAGTGACTATAGGCAGACTACATTTAGGATTTTAAATGGCAACTTAATAGTTAAGTACAAACGAGAAACAAAAAAACATTACCCATAGAAGGACTGCCAAGAACTGTTATTTTGGATTGGCCCACCTGCAATCCTTTTTCACATATGCTCTGAACCTATGTAAACAAAACATTTCAGTTTAAAATCAAATTAACAAGAAAAGTTAATTTTTAAAACTTCAAAATGTTATCTTCTAAACTATAATTACAAAATTTCACACATAGATTTCAGCTAACTAGTAAGTATCAGTGTAAAACTGGCTTAAATTTCTAAGGTTATCCTATCAGAAATTCATCTTTATGCTACTTGTCACAGATACTCTCAACCAACAAAAGAGAATTAAGACCAGCAAAATATTTACATATACTTTTTAAAGAATTTTTTTTTTAATATTCTTAGTTATGTGAATTATGTATTTGTGTGTGGCAGTGCCCTCAAACACCAGAAGAGGGCAATAGATTCTCTGTAGCTGAACTCAGAGGTGATCTGTCACTATATTTGACCAATATAGTTGCTAGGAATTGAACTCAAGTCTTCTTGAAGAGCAGCAAGTGCTCTTAACCTCTGAATCACCTTTCCAGCCTCAAGCAAAATATTTAAAGAAAACTTTAATTAAGGGGGAAAATGGCTATAAGAACATGGAATCAGCATTATATAAGACAGTCTTGTTTTCATTAAAAAAAATGTTTAATCAAGTATACTCTAGGGGAAAAAAAACAAGTGATCAGAGAAACAATGATTACACTTGAAAAAGAAATTACAAAACGTGTTTTGCCCTTGTGAATTATTTCTTCTATTTATATGTTAGTAAAAAGGTTAGGTTACAGTGAGTATCTATAAACCCAAATGACTGGCACTAAGATACCTCTAAGTTCAAGGAAAGACAACCTGAGATACATAGCAAGACAGCCCCTACTCCTCCCAAACAAACAAACAAACAATCAAGGGCTGGAGAGATGGGTCAATGGTTAAGAGCTCATACTGTGTTGCTGGAGAACTCATTGAATTCCTGGCATTCGTGTCTGGCAGATCACTACTGCCTGTAACTCTAGCTTCAGGAGATTCAATACCTACCCAAACTAATGTGCACACACCACGTACTTTATTAAAAATAAAGATAAATCTTAAAAAACAAACAAGAAGATATAAAGTGAATAAAGAAGGAAATTAATGAAACAAATAAACAACGAGTAAGATGCTTAGTAGGTAAAGGCACGTACCAAGACCGACAACTTGAATCCAACATTCCCACTCTCCTCCCTCCTCCATGGAAAACCAGAAAGTTACCTTACCCTTATCACATGAATAACTGGGAAATAAAGAACTTCCAATGAAGACAGAATTATCTCACCTGATACCGATCAACCATGAGGAATGCATATGATTCTGAGAGCTCCTTATCTAAACGACCATCAAACTTCAATTCTCTTCTCTTTTCTGTAAACTAAAAAAAAAAAAAAAATGAAATCTATAACTTAGCATGAGTGTTTCATTAAGCTTAGAATTAAAGAAATTTTTCTAAGAAATCATAGAGCTATCAAAATAAAAATCTCTCTGCTTTCTGGTATTCAATCTTCAATTTTATTTCTTCCCATTTTAACTCCCAACATCAAAGTATCTAGGTATTTACCAATGTTAGCCAATTTTCTATTAAAAATTTACTATATCCCCAATCTCTCTGAGAATTATTAATTTTTTTCATCTTTTTATCCCCCACTTCACGTGGTACTGAATGTAATAGGTAGTTTAATTTATTTAAGTCAGATACAGTGGCACTTAAATTTAGCAGTCTGGAGGCTGAAGCAGCAAGATCCTCGAGTTCAAGGGCAGCCTCTGTTACAGACCAGAATGCTAACAGTATGTTGCATATTAGTCAAGTAATTGAAACTACTGGATTTACTTTGAGATTCAAACATATATCTACTTAAACTATAGAATAGCTAACATTTTTGTATCTGTATTCAGGCTATCTCAATTATGTAATAAAACGTCAGATAAAATTTCCATATACAACTAACAAATAATCTCTACTAAACTATGAAACTACAACAAACTATCACATTTTTATTTTCTTTAGGAACTGTAACAGTGCCCTTCAGAAAGATTTTCAAAGTTAAATTTTGGTAGCACATCATTAACCAATTGGTATAAAACTAAACTTTGTAATATTTCATTCACATCCATTACAAAGCAAAAAATAGTAAAGATTCTAAAGTTCCATTTGTGTGTTACCTGAGAATTATACATGCTGGCTTTTCCTATATTAAATTCATAAAACATCTAATTTAGATATGAAATTAGTTTTCATTGTCAACTGCTGCCCTTTGTATAGTAAACATTTCTATGGGGGGAGAGAGGGTGTCTTGACAATTTGCCCCTACAAGTACAACTCTTAGAAAGCTGAGACAGGAGGATTTCTGCAAGTTCAAAGCCAACCTGACAACTCAATGAGTTCTAAGCCACTCTGGACTAGGATAAGACCCATCTTTGAAAAATAAAAATAAACCCGGGCAATGGTGGCGCACGCCTTTAATCCCAGCACTTGGGAGGCAGAAGCAGGCCGATTTCTGAGTTCGAGGATAGCCTGGTCTACAGAGTGAGTTCCAGGACAGCCAGGGCTATACAGAGAAACCCTGTCTCGAAAAAACCAATTAATTAATTAATTAATTAATTAATTAAAAAATAAAAATAAATAAATACATAAAAAATAGGTAAAAAAAATTAATTGTAAATTTACAATTAAGCACTCTATAGTAAACTATCCCTATGTGGAGGACTTATTTCGGAGTTCTGGGTAACTACACATTAGTAACAATTTAACACAGTAGATAAACACAGTATAGCAATCAACAAGACATAATTTAGGAGTGGGGATGTATCTCAGAGGTAGAGCACTTGTTTAGCCTTGAGTCACACCCTGGGTTTAATCCTAGCACAAAGAAGAAATCATTTAAAATATTTTCTCCCATTGTTTAGGCTGCCCCCCCTTGGGGGGAGAAAAAAAAATAGCATGTCTAAAAAGAAAAAAAAAATAAGCATTTCTTTCCCAGGCTAAATACATACCTCTTTTTCCAAAAGTTCATTATGTATCAAGCAAGCTCGTCTGTAGTTGAAATTTGTTACTGAGGATGGTTCAAGGTAAGATGAACGGAGAATATTTAAAACATCTTCAAATTCTCGAGAGCCTGGAGTTAATGGCTGGAAAAGAGCTATTAAAAAAAAAAACCAAACAAAAAAACCACGCAAATTATGAGATTATTCTATCATAAATGTAGGTTTTTCTGTTACTGTAGGATTTTTGAATCTAACTTCAAGAGAACAGAGGGAACCAACAGTTACCTTATCTTATGGCATGCAGGAGTCATTAGAATTCACTGAAGACAACCAACTCCACGGCACAACAGGAGAACAATAGCTTGCTGCACAGCCCTGACCAGACTGGATCCCTAAAATCCCTGCAAGAAGTTGTCCTCTGCCCTCTACTTGCATAACCATACATATTCACACAAATTGTTTTCTAACTCACTAAAGAAAAATCAAGACTCAGCTAGACTAACTAGCTCCTTTAAACAATGACGACCTGGCCTCATATAAACCTCAAGGATATAAAACCGTAAGGCAATCTAAATTGCTTAAACTCTCATAAGAACCTATGCATGCACTCAACTTGTCTCAATTCCTATTTACACTGCACTGAAACAGCATGTTTAAGACTACTGCAGTCTATAAAGATTTACCATAAATAAAAGCATAAACCCAACATAGTAGCTCATGTCCTACACTTAGAAGGTAGAGATAAGAGGATAACCAAACTTGGCGGCCACCCAAGTCTATAGAAGAAGATCCAGTACTCAACTAGCTTTATTATCAATACAACATTTAAGTACCAAATGCTAAAGGGCTCTGAGCAAAGCCAGAATCTTTTTTTTTTTTTTTTTTGGGGGGGGGGGTTGGTTTTTGAAAACAGGTTTCTTTGTGTAGTACTGAAACTCCCTCTTTAGAACAAGCTGGCCTTGAACTCTGGCTGCTTCTGCCTCCCAAATGTAGGGATTAAGGGCATGCCCCACCTTATCCTAGCTACTTGATGACTAAGTACAGAGCATGATCAAGGATGGCCTGAAAACTTAGTGAGACTTGAAACAAAAAGTAAAAAGTAATAGAACATTTTTCTAGAATGTTTCAAAAACTAAGAGCAATGCCCAATACTAGCAAACAGCAAAAGAGTTGTAGAGTTTTAGAGTAAAAACTGAAATACCAGATCTGTCATTTACTGGCTTTGTAGCAGATGATCTATAACTTAAAAGCCCAGTTCACTGTAAACTGGAAAACTGCAGTTCTCCTATTATATGCCAAATAAATTATGTAAGGCAGTACAGAGAAAAAGTAGGAGGGCAATAAGAGGGGCTAAGCCAGGCAGACGCCATGACAGGCTCCCAACTGACAGTCTAAGAACTAGGCCTAAGTTTCTGTTTCCTAATACTGGACAAGTCCAAAACAAGTCAAATGCCAGGAAAAAAACCACCCCTCCACGGCAGCCAATCAGGAGCTGCTCCAACACCTGACCTGAGCCAAGAGTACTTAATTAGCAATGGTTCCAGAAAGTCTCCCAAATTCCCCAGAACCTTGACCAATCCCAAGGACACCCAAACCCTGAAAATAGAGCCACCAACCAATCCAGGTAGAGAAAGGTAAAGGCCACCCACTCCTCCCTGGAATTCCCCTAACAGGCTTTAAAAGTGAGCCTGTAAGCTCACTCAACATCTCCACTTTGGTGGATGGAGATCCCTGCATGCTAGTCATTTCTGCAGAGTAATTTCTTTGCCTTTGCATACTATTTGAGTTTGGGGTATAATCCTTCGGTGAAATCAGCAGCCCTTACAAAAGTACTAAGCAGAGTGGAACATGTGTGCGCAGTTAACACAATTAAGTTTGTGTCCTTGTGTTTCCACCAGTCTACAGTCCACTTAATGTTCTTTCCCATCTCTGATAGAAGTTTTCACTGGGCAGTCAAGTCTAACCTCAAATACTTTTTTTCAAAGCCTCCCACATACTGGAAATACAAGCATGTCCCACCACATCTGGCTCAAATGTGTGTGCATGCATAAACATGAGTACACTCATGCCAAGATGTATATGTAGAGGTCAGAGAACAACTTTGGATGGCTCTCTCCATCAATTGTGGTGCTAGGAATCAAACTCAAGCTTGGACAGGTATGGAGCGCTTTTACCAGCTGAGACAGCTCACTGGCACTGGGATTTTTGTAACACTAAAACATTTAGCCTACTTGGTTTAATAATCAAGCATGGTGCAACAAGCCTTTAGTCACATATTCAGGAGACAGAAGTAGGCAGATCTCTGTAAGTTTGAGGCTAGTTTGATCCACTGACTGAGTTCCAGGCCAGCCAGGGCTACATAGTGAGATCCCATCTCAAAACAAACAAAAAAGGCCAACAAATAAAAAGACTTTGTCCTAATAACTTGAAATATCTAATGAATACGTCTTGCATTTAATGAATTTTGAAAACTAAATCTGTACATATAAACTTTCCCCAAATTTTAAACACACACACACACACACACAAAACCAAAACATAACAAAAACCAAACCAGCCTATATTGTTTTCCAAGACATTTCAAGGTCAATAAATATTAAAAGTAACTCTTGGGTTCCACTGAAAATACTGTTGTGCATACATTTGTATTTGGACACAAAGTCCTACAAAAGAAGTTTATAATAGTCTGAGATTCACTATGTATCCATTTCAGCTTCCCAAGCACTGGAATTGTAGGCATGTGCCATCATCACTCAACTTTATATATACTTAGAAGTATGCCACCTAAGAGATAACTATAAATAAGCTGCCTTACTATACTTTCAATTCATTTTTATTAGACTATAAATGGATACAATGTCAAATGACATATCCATTATTTTGGGATGGGGGTGGGAGGGCTTTTCAAGACAAGAGTTTCTCCATGTATCCCTGGCTGTCCTGGAACTAAACCAGGCTAGCCTCAAACTGAGAGATTCCCCCTACCTTTGCCTCTGCCTCCTGAGTGCTGGGATTAAACGGCTGCCACCACTCCCTGGTGACATATCTGGTTCTTTAACCAACTAGGCATATATCACAATAGTAGCTCTAACAATGAGTTGTTTTGATCACACATTATCCGAACAATGTGTGCTAGGTAAAAGCCAATGTATACCTACTTTAAGACCAGACATATACAAGCACCCCGAGGAATAAAGTTGACATAGTTACTATACCTGAAAAATAAGAGTGGCTGGCGAGATGGCTGTGTAAGTCTAGTAACCTGAGTCTGGATCCCTGGAAGCTACATAAAAAGCCAGATGCTGGCAAAGTACAGATGCTGGAGTTCAAGGACAGCCAGAGATACACATAGAGAAACCCTGACTTGGGGGGGGGGGGTCAAGGGTGGGGAGTAAAAAGACAGCTTGTGATAGAAGTCAATGGTTGAGTGCTTGTCAAGCATAGCAGCCCCAGGTTCCATCCCTTCTGCCACACCCAGGTAACACACACACAAAAAGAATTTACATTTAAGCAATTGACAATAGGTCAAAAAAATAGCATCTTTGTTCTTTAATCAAAAGAACATTTTCCTCCATTATCTTTGGCCAATTTACTTTGTGTCAGTGTAGATCTTCTTGTACTACACATACACGATATGCTAAACCTTAGAAAAGGCGGTTTACTACTATCAAAACATGTAAACAATAAGAATGTAAGCTTTTGGATCTAAAAGTAATAACAACTGAAGTAGCCAATGGGTGGGACTCAATGTTTCTCAGTAGTAGAGCATTTGCCTGACAAGCAAGAAGTCATAAGTTCCATCCTCAGAACCACAAGATCACCACAAAGAATACCAGTTGAATGTGGTAGCATATATCCATAATTGCCGCATTTAGGGGGCTGAAACGTAAGCATCAAAAGTTCAAGGCAAATTCATAGAATAGTGCTGTTGTCAGCTCTGGTAAGAGAAGCTTCATTTTGCAGTAGGTGACTGTTAAAGCAGGGAATAAATGACTGCTGCATGCTAACCATAAATGGAACACATCACTCCCTCCAACATTTAGCAACAGTGGATAAGAATGGATTGGATACCTAGAACCTTCAAGTTGGTACAAGGGTGTGTATGTGTAACTTCCAGACAAGGCATGGCTACTAACTCAAAAGTTCTGACTGCCTATGCATGATCTACACAAGACTGAGAAGTAATGATAGACTCCATTCCTCTCTGAAGATTTATATACCTTTAATGGTTGATGCAGGGGGAAATTTCTCTTCTGTGGTATAGACCGGGGTGCCCATGCTGCGAACAACCCTAAACACCAACACCCCCTCCCCCCCAAAAGAGTTGGGAAGGGCACTAGCTGGGATTAGTAAATGGAAGAACTGGAAAGATGGTTCAAGGGATTAAGAGAACTGGCTGTTCTTCCAGAAGACATTGGTTTAAGTTTAGTTCCCAGCATCCAAATGGCAGCTCACAACTGTAACTCCAGTTCCAGAGGATCTGATGGCAGGCTTGTGGTACAGGCATGCAGACAAAACACCCATATTTATTTTTTAAATATTAAAAGTGTTTAAAGGAGCACAAAAGCGGGTTAATGGTGTTATGATGACATCACGTACATGTGTGAAAATGTCATAATGAAACCCATAACCCATTACTGTATATAATATACGCTAATAAAAAATAATTTTTTAAAAAAGTACAAAGCCAGCCTGAGCTACACGGGAGACCATGAAACAATTAGCAAAGCAGCTAGTAAGCAAACTTGGTCTATAATTCTGAGTCCAAGGCTGGTGGTATCTACTGGCCTTAACTACCACTATACAATGTGATTCTATCTGTTCATAACTGATTTGTAAACAGCTTTTTCTATTTGGAAAAAATACTACCTGACAATGTTTTAAGAATGTGTTTTATCTCTAGAGCAATGCTGAATGAACACAGCACTGTTAGTAACAAATACACTGGCATAAGTCAACATGTACCCGTAAAAATATGAAATGTCCTGCCCAGGTTTACGTCTATGTAGAGAAAAATCACTGCTTTCAAAATCCAGTTATCCATATCCAACTAAAACACTATGACTCAAAAAGACAACTGCAGAACCAGGTCCAATTCCAGCAACTGAGGAGTTGGAGGCAGGAAGTAAATCCATCCCTAGTTACATTAAGACCTGGTCTTTTTTTTTTCTTTTTGAGACAGGATTTCTCTGTGTAGCCTTGGCTGTCTTGGAACTCACTCTGTAGACCAGGCTGGCCTCCAACTCAGAAATCCACCTGCCTCTGCTTCCCAAGTGCTGGGATTAAAGGTGTGAGCCACCACTGCCCGGCCTTCTTCTTCTTTTTTTTTTAAAAAAAAAAAAAACTGCAAATTTTGTTAGAAAAGATGAACATCTTTTAGAAACTGTATCACTAGTCTATCCCAAGAAATTTAGAAATGCTTTCAAACTCAATTATTAATTTTAATTTACTTTTGATGACATACTAGATGTAGACTAAAACATGGCAATCCATCCATCTACAGGCCAATGCAATTTTTGTGGCTTTCTATCCTACAGAAAATAGCCCAGTAAATACTACAACACATCATGATCAGCAAAATACCGGTATTTATCCCTTGGCCTCCCTCCCACTCTTGGGAGTTCTCATTATCTATAAATAAATCTACATTTGCTCTAAAAAAATTTAAAATACAAAACCTTTAAAAACATATAATCTGCCATTATTTACAGTGAACATAATCTTTCCATCTCAAAATTCTCCCCAAGGTTGAATATATGCTAAACTTTCTAATTTCACAACTGGTCAAATCAAAAGCTAACTTAAATTCTAGATTATAAAGCCACACGTGGTGGTGTCAGGAGGCTAAATTAGTAGCATCCAAGTTTTGAGTTTGAGGCCAGCTTGGAATACATAGGGAGCTTCTGCCTTAAGGGATGGTGGGGGTGGAGGGGGCAATCATCTTTCTCTGCTTTCTGATTACAGATGTATTGTCATGTGATTAACCACCAGGCTTGTGCTGTTATGACTTCTCAGCATAATCAACTATACCCTGAAACAGTGAGCCAAAATAAACCCTGCCTCCTAAATAAAAATAAAATTTAGACTATTAGGAATAACCCTGCTACGGTTGAATAGTTCCAAGTAGTCTATACATGTTCAAATTCCATCTCCACCATTTACTAGTTAAGTGACAAGTTACTTCTCAGTACTTCAGTTTTTCTGTAAAATGGACAAATAACTATCCCAAAGAATTGTTGAAATGTAATTATATACAAAGCAATGTCTACAACCTATCAAGTTCAATACTGCTTGCCAGTATTATTATGACACTAAAATGGCAGTATTTAAATATCATGCTATTATCAAGTAAACTTTCAAGAGCTGGACAAGTTCCTATCAGTGTGAAACTTTAGCACTTAGGAGACTTGAGACAAGAGGGCTACTGCATGTTTGATAGCAGCATGGGTTATGTAGTAAGACCTGTCTCAAATATAACTTTGAAAGTCAATAAATTATATACTGAATGGTATTTAAGAAACTGTTTAAAAATTAACATCCTAACTTTAAAATTTCACCAGAAAGCAGTTAAGACTACTAAAATATAAATGCAACAAAACTTCTGATGCTGAAAACTTCAAGGCCTATCTATAAAAATTTCTTATGCTAGTAAGTCAGATGACCATTAGTACTCAACACACATAAATTCTCACATACTTTTCAAACCTTCCAATCAATGTTAGAAGGAAACTAAGTCTCTACATTGGTTTGTTTTCCTTCCATTTGTTCTGTATTGCACACTACAAGCCTATTATGTGATGTTTTAAAAAAAGAGAGACAGACAGGCTAGGCTGGTGTTGCTTATTTTCAATCTCAGCACTCTGAAGGCAGAGGTAGATGGATCTCTGAGTTCCAGGACAGCCAGGACTATGTAAAAGACTGTAAGACTATCATTAAAAAAAAAGAAAGAAAGAAAAAGGAGAAGCATTCTTGTAACTGTTCTAAAGTGTTAAAGTGTATTTTTATAGTAAAAAAGTTGAAATTCAAAGACTAACTTCTCCTAATTGAGGATAAAACCTGAGATAGTTAAAATAGTTACTTGAAAGCACTGTATTAATAAGATCATGATATCACCTGTAATTCCACCTAGCAGGAAGGCTGAGGCAGGAGCATTTCAAGTGCAAAGGTTGAACAACTTAAGGAGATTCGATTATTTGGTTTTTTAAAGTTTTGATTTTACTCTATTATGTACTATTTGAAAAACTGCTGCCTGGTGTACAGTTAGATATTAAGAATTATTTTCAGTAGGAAAAAAAAATCTACCATACTTCCCTAACTACAACCTCCCTTGCAGATGAGAGTAAAAACTGTGTCCCTAGGCAGAATGGAAAGTATAAGCTTCCCCCAGGGAGACATCAGGCTCCACGGAGAAGGCAGTTAGGGTTATACACCCTAATTCCCTGTGTCACTTTTAGTACGTTCAAGGGCAGTCATTTTAGAGCAACTTCTGGATCTGGCTTATGAAACTTAAGAAGTATATACCACCTTACCAAATTTCAAACAAAATCCTAAAGGACTCTAAGCCAGTTTTCTGATTCCTTTTTAAAAAAAAAAAAAAAAAAAGTCTTGTTTTAAAGGTGATTTGTTCACAGCCTTAGTCATTTAAAATCTAAAATAGGATGTCAAAAAGGTTTGATACAGCTTGAAAATGTTAAGCCCCTACTATCATTATGAGGTCCTATTTAAAAGTACTTCCAGCCTTTTCTACCAACTGGCCATTGGGGATGAGTATCTAACATTTCTTGTCTCAACACAGCCATACACACCTTAACTACATCAAGTGAATTCACTGTCTTACCCTACATCCTAAAGTATTAAAAGTATTACATCAACTCATTTAAAGAGTATCTCTAGAAACATTCACTTCAGCTGGCAAAGATCAACTTCATCCTTCTCTGCGTGGTTCCTCATGCTACTTCCTTGGTTTTGTCATCCAACTAGAAAGGGACTGTCTTTGTACTTTCATAATCTCAGTTGTGCAAAGAGAGTTGGTTACCCAGATGCATCGTTTCAATCAAGGTTCTAAATCTTCAGAGATCCAAATTTAAAAAAAAAAAAAAAAAAACTTTGAAAAATAAGTTAAAAAACAAAAAACACGCAGTAAGGGAAATTTAAGTCAAAATCCAGAAATTTCCAAATTACCGGACAGTCAAAACCTACTCTAAGGGGGGAAAAAAGTGTACGTTTTATAATATAGCAGTTAAGATCTCAAAAAGTAAGCAACTAACCCAATTGTTCCTATAATCGATTTAAGAAACTAAGAATAGACTTTAAAAGTCATTCTAGGCTTGGAGTTATACAGAAGAAACCTATGTAAGCTACTGCTTTTCCAAAAAACTACATGGAAATGAAGTGTGATGGAAAACTGCATGGATCGCATACACTAACGGAGATTTTTCTAAATAAGAGAAGATGCTGACATCGAGCGCATTTCAAGTAGACACACAGAGCTGAAGAATTTCCACAGTGAGAAACACATGTCCTTAGAACGCAATGGCCTTGGAGAAAGCCTCAGAATCCATGGCCACGGGCTATTTCCACAAGCAGACTTCTCGGAAGCATCTTTAGGAGGCCACCATCAGCTTCTCTGCCTTCGGGGCTTGGGGAAAGAGGGGCACCAAGCACCATCTTTCCTCTCTGGGAGCTGCAGCCATATGGAAACGCTTCAACCCTGAGCTACTTCCAACTTCCACGGGGAGAGGGGGAGCGGCGGAGCGTGGTTCCACCCTATCCTCTCGCACCAAGGGCGGCTGGGCGGCCGTGGCAGTGAGGGGAGAGGCGGCTTGCGCTTGCGTGCGTGTTTACGTGTCTCGGATGGGTGTAGGAAGAGGAGACAGAGAGGTCCTAATGAAAAAGATGGAGGGGGAGAGAAGAGAGAGAGGGGTTGGGAGGAAGGGGAGGCACCACCTTTCTTTTCTCTGCTCTTCCTGGGGATCTGAAAACTCCGCCTAAAAGGCCTTTCCGGCTCTTCGGCGCCTTTGGGCAAAGCGGCCGCGGCCGCCTCGGAGGCGTGCTGAGGCTGCTCGTGGCCGTGGCTCCGGGCCGCTTCGGCTGCCGCGGTCTCCTCAGGCCCCGCGCCGCCGCCGAGCTCCGCGGTGGAGAAGCCGCCGCCATTTTGTAGGGAGGACTCATGCTCCGGAAGCGCTGGCTTCATCCCATCGTGTCCGCCGCTGCCACCGGCACTGCCACCGGCACCGCCACCGCTTTTCCAGCTCGCGTCCGTCGAAGAGGCCTCTGTCTCCGCAGCAGTCGCCATGGCGCGGGCGTGAGGCGCTCCAGGAAGTTTCCACCCACAAGGTCGATGGGCGTGGGGGGGAAGGGCCGCGGGCCAGGCCGCCGAGTTCTTCTCGGCCCACCCGGCCCCTCCGCCCCCGGGGGCCGCACTCCAGCCACAGAGACGCCTCTTAACCGCCACCGTGGCTCTAATCGTGCCTCTCGCCCCGAGAGCCGCTCCGGTCTCAGGCGGCTTTTCAACCGGCCCCGGCTACCCAACGTGCTCGCGTCGGGCCCGGGAGGGGCGGAGCCTCGGAGGACCCGCTCTACCAATAGAATTGCAGAGCCCGCCTCTACGACTGCAGATAGACCGTTCCAGGGGGCGGAGCCTCGCAGTGCCTAGCCCGCCAAAAGAGGAGAGGGCCACGCCCGGGGAAAGCGTCGACGCCATCGTTTGAGAGAGAGGGCCTAGGCCTGACTGCATTCTGCAGATTCCTGGGCCCTGCCCAGTCCTCAAAGCATTTGACCTAGGCAAGCCCTGGGGGTTCTTCTGGACAGTACTTTCGCAAGCGAGCGCCTTCTCGCCTCCGAGTTCAGTGACCCAAACCCGGCAGATAATTGGCTGATTTTGGTTTTATGACGTACTCATCAGTCTGCTCTTCCAAAGGACCAGGGTTCGATTCCCAGCATACATACGACAACTCAACAGGACATTAGTCACTTAAGAGGATCCACGTCCTTATCTGACCTTGATGGGCACTAGGCATGCATGTGCTGCTCTATCATAATTGCAGGCAAAACACCTATATGCATAAAGCCTATAAACACAATAAGATACGAAGTGAGAAGAGATAAGAAAATGGTCTCCAGTGACAAGCAGGGTGATAACGTCCGATTCTCTCCATACTTTCTGCCTTCCCAATAGAGCATGTGCACTGGTCATCCTCCAGTCGGTAGCACTACCTAAGCAAACTTTCAATATTTGAAATTCTTCCACATAATTTACAACCTAATGATGAGGGGAGGAGCGCATGCTCGCGCACACATGCTCGCACACGCATGCTCGCACATGCATGCAACCACCTAGAAGAAAGCAACTCGATAGTGAAATGAAGGAAGGGCCTTTCTTCCTTCCTAGGTAAGGGGTCCTGAGTTACCATCCATACAGACACATTCTCACAACAGATACCAAGGAGATGCTTTTGCACAATTTAAATGTTGAAACTTGGACAAACTGAGATGACAAAAGCCAGGTCTAATTCCAACCAAAGTATTTACACTGCCTAAGACCTAATTTTCAAGCAGTTCTGCCCGGATGCATTTGATGAAGAAATACAGGATACATCTTACTGACGCTCTGTAAGCAGCAGCAGGAGGACGCCCAGATCTTTGTCCCCCAACATCTCAATATTGCTGAAGGAATTGTTAGACCAAGATAATAAACTGCAATGGAGCCACACCTCTGTCAAGTGATTGGTACTTAGCTTTCCAAGAGCAGCAGAGGATCTGGGATAAGCATCCCTTGTTTGACGTCAGGAGGTGGGGGGCGGGAGGTTGTAAAACCTGCACCCGCACCTCTGTGAACCAAATCAAGGGAAAGTGTGTGTAAATCAGTTATGGTGGGCGCTTGGATTTAGTTGAGTTCATTGGGATTGCCTAGCATACACAAAGTCCTGGTTTTAATCCCCCAGCACCAAATGAACTGAGCATGGTGGCACACCCCTGAGGAAGCAGAAGCAAGAGAGAAGTTCAAAGTCATCCTGGGCTACCTGGGGATTGGAGGCCAGGGTAAAGCACATTTTAAACCTTTTTTCTTTCTTTCTTTATTTTTTTAATGATGAAAGAAAAGGGAGAGATTTAGAAAAACTCATACATTATTTTAAAGTAACTTTTTAAACTTAGGGAGAATGAGCTGGATGTCACATACCTATTCCCAGCACTCAGGATGCAGAGGTAAGAGAAGCTATACATGTTCAAGGCTAGCCTGGGCTACACAGTAAGACCCCTGTGTCAAATAAAATAAAACACAGGAGGGCTGAGAATGTAACCCAATGGTAGACAGAGACTTTGAGTTTGCCAGTAGAATTCTGGCAGTACCACCAAAACAGATAGGTAAGTAGATAGATTAGACAGACAGACAGACAGACAGACAGACAGAATTGGGAAAAGGAATATGCTTTACCTGATGTGAAAGAAGATCAAAAATTAACATTTTGCAGTCCTTACATGGTAGCTTTCTTTTTCCTAAATGTTCATCTTTATCAAATTAAAAGTTTCCTGGGAATTAGTTAGATAGTGGTGCTCTCATTTAATGATCTGCTCATCAAAAGCTGACTTTCCCTGGAAGAAGACTAAGTATAGACAACCAGAGTTTGATAGGAAAGAATTCTTTTTTAAAAACTTTCATTGGTGTTCTGCTTCCATGTATGACTGTGCGAAGGTACCATATCCCCTGGAACTGGAATTACAGACAGTTATGAACTGCCATATGTATGCTGGGATTTGAACCAGGGTCCTTTGGAAATGCAGCCAGAGCTCTTAACCACTAAGCTTAAAACTAAGACCATCGAGAACCACAGATCATCTACAGAGGTTCAATTTCGTGAAGTATTGTTCTAACCGAAATCAACATTTATTTTAGAATATTAGTGAATTGTAGATTATAATTTATATTTTTTAAATTGGGATGTAAAATATCATGAGGCCTTTGTTTTGTTTTGTGATAGGGTTTCATGTACACCAAGCTGTCCTAAACTCCTAATCCTCCTGCCTCAGCCTCCTTAGGGCTGAAATTACCACATGGGTATGGGCCACCCATCTTAAAATAAATAAAATAGTCATTTTAAATTCTGCTGCATAAAGCTACTAACATTCAATATTAGAAATACTTGCCGGTTGTTTATTGGGACTACTTGGTATCAAGGATATGACTGTAGAGCAAGCAAACAGACATAGTTTACTTTTATCAAGTTTACGGTTCAATAGGGTGTGGTTCTAATTCTAGCATCATCCATAGAATAGCTAAGCTGAGCTGTTAGGATTGGATAGAAGGAGCAGAAGGGGACAGAAACTTGCTAAATTCCAAGCACGTGAGAAAAGCCATAGCAAGATACAAAGACTCTCCAGCCACTGGTTTCTGTTTGTGCGTGCATGTGTGCGTGCATGCGTGCATGCATGCATGTTTGTAGGTATACGGGGAGAGGAACTACCACAGATGCAGGTCGTTCTGAAGGCAGAGCCAGCACAGGTTAAAAGTGTAAATCCTCTCTTGGTTGCACCCAACAGTTAATGGGAAAGCAGCAAGAATCCTAGAGAATAATATTAAACAGTGCAAAGTTAAATCTTGGCACCACAGTTGCCTTCATAAAGGTAGAAACAAATATGTATCTTGTTCAACTCTACATTTTGTTAATTTCTCTAATTAATGTATAAAATAATGGGTTTCTTTATAGCTCCACCCATACATATGTCAGTCTGCTGTCCTCATATTTCCCCTCACTACCCTCTGCTTCTTCTCCACCTCTTCCCAGTTCTCTTTCTTCCTTCTGTCTTTCCTGCTTTCATGTGTCTCTGTCCTCCCTCCCTCCCCCTCTCATATGTATCTATACACACACACACACACACACACACACACACACACAGATCAGACAAATAACTCTGTATCTTCTCTTACGTAGAATGTATCAATCACATCACCACATCTACTTAATGTCTAGTTTATGTGGTACTAGGGATTGAATCAGACCCGCTTTATCCACTGCTTGGGATGGCATCCAGGGCTTCTTTCCTGTTAGGCAAGCACTCTACCAACTGAGCTCACTTTGTAGCCCATGATGGAACTCACTTTTCAGTCTGGCCTTGAACTAACAGCACTTCTTCCACAACCTCCCCTGTGGGGACTTCTGAAGTTAGACTAAATGTATTTTGGATTATGCTGTAACTAGGTACGGGCCCCCATAGACTCATGTGCTTGAACAAGTCTATAGGGCCCAGAGAGTGGAATGTGGTGGTTTAAATATGCTTGGCTCATGGGAGGTGGCACTAATAGGAGGTGTGGCCTCATTGGAGGAAGTGTAGCCTTGTTAGAGGAAGTGTGTCACTGTGGAGGCGGGGCTTTAGGGACTCGTATATGCTCAAGTCTGGCCAGATGCCTATGGAAGACAGTCTCCTTCTGGATCTCTGTGGATCAACATGTAGAGCTCTCAGCTCCTTCCCTAGCACCATGCCTTCCTACATGTTTTGTACTATGATGAGAATGGACTGAACCTCTGAAACTGTAAGCCAGCCCCAATTAAATGGTGTCCTTTATAAGAGTTGCCTTGGTCATGGAGACTCTTCACAGCAATGGAAACCCTAACTAAGACACAGGAATAGGTTCTCTCCTTTCACCAAGTGTCCAGCTCAGGCTTGGGGGCAAGTGTCTTTACCCCCTGAGCAGCTCTTCCTTCTTCATGCTCTGTTTTGGGTTGTGTTGTTTATTTTGAAACAGGGCCTCACTCTATCATAGCCCCCAGGCTGGCCTGGAACTTGAAGCCATCTTCCTGCCTCTACCTCTCTGCTTCTCTGCCTCTGCCTCCTAAATGCTGAATCTTGTTTTCTTTGGCAGAAAAACATTTGATATCTCATGTAACGTGATTTAGGTTCATTCCTAGTAATTTCTTCCAGGTACATATCTTACTGAAGTAAACTGGACCTAATGTATGATAAATCTAGTTTTACCCCCCAATAAAAATTAGAATGTATCCATTCAAATGTTTTTACATGATTCATACAGATTCATAATGCCCTTTACTGCATCTGAGAAGAGAGATGGAATCATTTGCTCACTGAAACCCATGGCTCACTGAAATCAAAAAGATTTCCCAATGAGGAGTGATCAAGTTGTGGCAATGGACTGTCAGATGAGAATTCACTGCAGTGATCACTGCTATTTCCATCTGAAGAAAGACCCAAATTTGGTGGATTTCACTAAATACAGAGCCTGGTGCCAAGTCAAGAGTGTAGGGGAGGAGGCTGCTCAAGGCAGGGCAGGGTACTACAAAGGCGCAAAAGCCAATAAGGGGAAAAAAGCATACAAAATTTTCACGTTAAAAGACGCATATAGGGCCAGGCAGTGGTGGCGCACACCTTTAATCCCAGCACTCAGGAGGCAGAGGCAGGCGGATTTCTGAGTTCGAGGCCAGCCTGGTCTACAGAGTGAGTTCCAGGACAGCCAGGGCTATACAGAGAAACCCTCGAAAAACCAAAAAAAAAAAAAAAAAAAAAGACTCATATATTTTTATAATAAAGGAGGACAAAAGAAACTTGTATCATGCTCCACATTTAGGGACAGATAACTGGCTCACCGCTCAGCTTAGAAGAGGGTTGAGAAGCAGGAGAGATGGGGATAAATATATAGAAGGAATGTTGGAATGACGCCATAGCAGGCAGTCAGCAAACGGTCATTCACTCTCTGAAACCCGCCTGCTGCCAAGCCCCGGCTGGGTCTGAGGATCCTCCTGTAAACACAGCACATCCATCCTGACTGGTCGCGTTGTCTGCGGCTTTCATACCCACCACCTCATGTCATTGTCACAGCACTTGCCAGACAGCACTGCCATTTGGAGCAGAGGGTGAAATGGCCTCTTAGCCACCTTAAATAAGTGGAGGGACAGGACTTAGGTCTGCATGTCCTAATGCCAGCTGTACGAGCTGCGTCCTGGCTGCTGCCTCCTCCTCCTCCTCCTCCTGTCCTTCTGCCTTTCCTCATGTCCTTTCCTTTCTAAATATTTGGGGGTGGAAACTGAATCCCGGGCCTTGCGTATAGTAAGCATACACTCTAACACTGAGCTATGCCCCACCCTAGAGTGCCAAATGAAAAGCCAAGTTATACCACAATATTTCCCAATTGCTGTCTCCTTATACACCACTTCTCTCCCTTCTTTTGGCTTTTTTAAAATTACATTTATACTTTTGGATGGCTATGCATGCTATGAGGTGCATATGGAAGTCAATGGACGTGCGTGTGTGTGTGTGTGTGTGTGTGTGTGTGAGAGAGAGAGAGAGAGAGAGAAAGAGAGAGAGAGAGAGAGAGAGAGAGAGACCAGCTACTAAATTTTGAGCCAGACTCTTTACTGGATTTAGGCTAGTGCTTCACTGTTTGGTGGTTCATGGTACCAAGAGGGTACTGGGGCTTACTTTATTTATCTTTGTACATGTTCTCTCCAATTTACAAAAACCTAGCAGCAAAAGGCATTTGGCATGACCCCTTTGTCTACACAATAAATGCTATAAGATACTAATTTTAAAAGAACATTGGAAAGTCTCCACTAACATATAAATGAATAGATGAACAAAATGTAGTATATACACAGAATATTTTCTGCCCATAAAAAATATCAAGTAGCCGGGCAGTGGTGGTGCACGCCTTTAATCCCAGCACTTGGGAGACAGAGACAGGCGGATTTCGGAGTTTGAGGCCAGCCTGGTCTACAGAGTGAGTTTCAGGACAGCCAGGGCTACACAGAGAAACCCTGTCTCGAAAAACCAAAAATAAAAAAACAAAAAAAAAAACCAAGTGCTAATGTTGAAACAGGAATGGAAACTGCACTAAGTGAAAGAAGCTGGTCACATGACATGAAACATGCAAAAGGAAAGCCATATCAAAAAACACATATTGGTCACCAGCGGAATGGGTGTGTGTGTGTGTGAGAAAATATACCTATTGTAAGGGATGAACCCAGTGGTACTTGCCTGTACTCTCAACAGTTAGGAGGCTGAGGCCAGCCTGCACTTCTTAGGTCAGCTGTTGCCAATCAACCAATCAATCAATAATAATAAATAAATAAATGTGGTGATAATTCTGAAAACACCACTGACAACTATGTAAATGCATGTGAGTGAATGGATGCCTAATTACTGAACTCTGCGGTATACAAATTAAACCAATACAACTTTCTTCAAAACAACAAGGATATTGATAATAGGTTCCACTAGTAAGTAGAGAAAATACCTTTTCACTATGTGATGCAGGAAGATATTTGACTTGCAGCTACTGCTTCAATTTGTGTTGATTACACAGAAATAACAATAAAACTTTCCTACACACCCCCAAAATAAAACAAACAAACAAAAACATCTGTTCTACACTAATATGACAGTAACATATAGCAAACATACCAGGCAAGATAGACATAGCTTAGGCCATTTAAACCAGCTACACTCTCTGCAAGAATGTCAGCTATATTTCCTTTATTTTTGTTTTAGTTTAATTGGTTGGGTTACTCGTTTTGTGGGGCTGTTTTGTTTTGTTTTGTTTTGTTTCATTTAAGGTCTTCCTATGTAGCTCAGTGTGGCAATTCTCCTGCCTTGGCTTTTGAAGTGCTAGGATTACAGTCATGTACTGAAAGGGCCTGTGATTCACCAAAGAATGATACCCCAGATTCAAAAAGTATGCAAAGACAACAAGTGTTTACTCTGCAGAAATTACTAGCATGCTGGGATCTCCATCCACCAAAGTGGAGATGTTGAGTGAGCTTACAGGCTCACTTTTAAAGCCTGTTAGGGGAATTCCAGGGAGGAGTGGGTGGCCTTTACCTTTCTCTACCTGGATTGGTTGGCTCTATTTTCAGGGTTTGGGTGTCCTTGGGATTGGTCAAGGTTCTGGGGAATTTGGGAGACTTTCTGGAACCATTGCTAATTAAGTACTCTTGGCTCAGGTCAGGTGTTGGAGCAGCTCCTGATTGGCTGCCGTGGAGGGGTGGTTTTTTTTCCTGGCATTTGACTTGTTTTGGACTTGTCCAGTATTAGGAAACAGAAACTTAGGCCTAGTTCTTAGACTGTCAGTTGGGAGCCTGTCATGGCGTCTGCCTGGCTTAGCCTCTGGTGTGGTCCTCTCATTGCCCTCTCAGCACTACCTCTACCGTGTTCTGCTTTTCTTCGCTAACACCTATTGATGATTTGTGCTATAGTTAATTAATATTAACCTTCTTTCAAAAAGTCTATGATCCATCTGAGCATGGTAGTGCACGCCTTTAATCCCAACACTCGGGAGGCAGAGGCCAGGCTCATCTACATAGTGAGTTCTAGGACAGTCATGGATACACTAAGAAACTGCCTCAAAAGAAGAAAAACAAAATAGTCTATGAGCATGGTAGTTTGTGCCTACAATGTCAGCTCTCAGACAGCTAAGACAGGAGGATGACTGTGAGTTCCAGGCCAGCTTGAGCTATAGAGTGAGAACCTGCTTCAAAAAACACCTAAGTACATTGTATGGAAGATAAAGTCCAGTGAGTTAACAATCTAAAACATTCTAGATTTTTTTTCTGCCAAAATACTTCCATTTCAACTTTTTAAAGCAAAATTGTAACTGGCTTGCTCTTTTTGAGATAGACTCTCAAAGTTGCTATGTATCCAAGAATGACCTTAAACTTCTGATGTTCCTGCTGCCTCTACCTTCTCTTGAGTGCTGTAAGTGCAGGCATGTGTAAACATGCCCAGGTTATGTAGTGCTGGAGAACTGAACGCAGGGTCCCTACTTCCCCAGCCCAAATTATCTGGTTTTCAAATGTCTATTTCCAAAATACCCCCAAGTGAAAAAAAAAAAATTAGCAGTTTATCTTCCACTCAGTGTAATATAAAAGTCCTGGCTAAAAAAAAGAGATTTGTAAAAAGAAAAGAAGCGTGTAACTAGATAGATCACCTCAAGTTTTAGTATTCCCCAAAGTTCTGAAAAAAATAGACAATTAATTATGATAAATTTCCTTCTAAGAAATCTTTGGGGAGCTAGCCAAGTTTAAATCAGGTGGTTGTTAGGTCTATGGTTTCAATTTACACAGATTATAGAAACATAACACCAGAAATTTCTCTAATTGAGGAAAATGAGGTTTTCAGTTACTTCTCTAGAGGAATTCCATTTGTGGTTAGTGCCATTTGGTGATTAATTCACTCTCTGGAGAATCTGAGTCTCCCTGGGGATGAAATACATGGTAATACTGCTTAAAGGGTCAGTTTTACTTTACTTAGCAAAAGCTGAAAAAAATACAAGATACTATTCACATACATTAATATTTGCATTAAGATCACAAAAACCTATCCTTCTTTTTAGTTATTGGCTCATATTCCTGGTAAAGGTGCTGGTTAGACTCACTAGGATGTTCTACCCTTCTTCCTGCTTGTTGCACAGCTATTTCCTCTGAACTGAAACACTACCTCCTGTTGAGAGAAAGAAAGCTCCCAAGACTCAGGAAGTTCAGAAATCTTACAAGACTCATAAGCCCTTTGTACTGGCTGGCTTTGTATGTCAACTTGACACAAGCTGGAGTTATCACAGAGAAAGGAGCCTCCCTTGAGGAAATGCCTCCATGAGATCCAGCTCTAAGGCATTTTCTCAATTAATGATTAAGAGGGGAGAGTCCAGCCCATTGTGGGTGGTGTCATCCCTGGGCTGGTAGTCCTGGATTCTTTAAGAAAGCAAGCTGAGCAACCAGTAAGCAGCACCCCTTCATGGGTTCTGCATCAGCTCCTGCCTCCAGGTTCCTGCCCTGTGTGAGTTCCAGTCCTGACTTCCCTTAGTGATGAACAGCAGCATGGAAGTGTAAGCTCAGTAAACCCTTTCCTCCCCAACTTGCTTCTTGGTCATGATGTTTGTGCAGGAATACAAACCCTGACTAACACAAACTGGTACTGGGAGTGGGGTATTCCTGTGACAGCCTGACCATGTTTTGGGGAGGACTGTGGAAGGACTTCGGAACTTTGAGCTAGAAGAGCCATTGGGATGTTAAGAGCTCTGTGGGGTGTTCTGTAGGAGCTTGGAAGATAATGTTGAGAACAGTGCAGAAGATGGAGGCCTGGCTTGTGAAATTTCAGAGGGAAGATTAAAGACTCTTATCAGGGTGGTTGCTGTTTTGATTGTGAAGATTCTGTCGTTTTTGTTAGCTGGGACTAAAGAATCACCCGTGATTAACAACATACCAGAACTACTAAAGCAAAACTTTTGCATTACTGGGACAATTGATGCTGGTTATCTGGAGCTAAGAAATTAGCAATGATTAAGAAGAGACCATCATCACTAAGGTGAAATCTTCTGGGAAGTTGTTCCTGAAAGCACAGAGAAGCTCTGATGCAGGGGCAGCCACAGTTGTACCTGATGGTGGCAGCCAAACTTGATAATGTACAAAAGTCACCCAGGTGATACTGGTTTTGAAACATGAAGGGATACCAGCTGATGCTTGGCACTGTGAGAAGCCAGGAGAGGCCATTGGTGAAGGTGCAGCCTCAGTGCCAGTTGAAGTCCCAGGACTAAAGGAATCATGCAGAGAAGTTGAGGCTTAGCACCATGAAAAGAGTCTATGAGAGGCTATTTGTGAAAGTGCAGTCCAGTTGCAACAGAAGACCCCAGTGTTTTGGAGATGAGATGTCAGTACCATGAGATGACCACCAAGAACAGCAGCAGCAGTGGAGTACAGGCATCTGGAGCCTAGAAAACAAGGTGTGTGCTACAAAGGGCAGAGCTGAAGAAATGACCCAAGCCCTTGGAGGAACCCAGATGATTGTGAGTGGATCACAGACATTGGACGGTTAGAGTTTGATTTTGATTTTGATTATGACTGTGCTCTGATACTTTCTTACTTCAAGAGGGAACTCACTCTGTAGACCAAGCTGGCCTCGAACTCAGAAATCTGCCTGCCTCTGCCTCCCAAGTGCTGGGATTAAAGGCATGCACCACCACTGCCCGGCTATTTTTCCCTCTTGAAGTAAGAAAGTATTTTAGTGAAGCCCACAGTTAAAAGACTTTGAATTGTAAAATGACTTCAACATTTCAAGAGATTGGATATTTTAAAGGGATTGAAATTTTAATATGTAAGAATTTGTAAAGACTGTGGGACTTTTAAAGTTATTTAGATCTTGGGGATGAATAAGAAAGTAAGAGTTGAAGCTTAATAGTAATGTGTTTGTGTGTCAAGTTGACAAGGGGTCAATTGTACTGGCTGGTTTTGTACAAGCTGGAGTTATCACAGAGAAAGGAACCTTCTTTGAGGAAATGCCTCCATGAGATCCAGCTGTAAGGCATTTTCTCAATTAGTGAGTAAGGGGGGAAGAGTCCAGCCCACTGTGGGTGGTGCCATCCCTGGGCTGGTGGGCCTGGGTTTTATAAGAAAGCAATCTGAGCAAGTAAGCAGTAAGCAGCACCCTCTTCGTGGGTTCTGCATCAACTCCTGTCTCCAAGTTCATTCCCTGTGTGAGTTCCTATCCTGACTTCCTTTGGTGATGAACAGCAATGTGGAAGTGTAAGCTGAATAAACCCTTTCCTCCCTAACTTGCTTCTTGGTCATGATGTTTTGTGCAGGAATATAAACCCTGACTAAGACACCCTCCCTGAGGCTATCCAAGCAGGAAGCAATCACTCAGAGAGAAGAAACTTTTGAGGGCTGCTACTGCAGGTCAGCAGGGAGTTTCAAGGATGCAGCTTTCTCAAGTCCTTGCCCACTGGGAGGTAGGTTTTTCCATGATGACGCTGTCTTTGAGTCACCCAGATTCCTGTAAGTAACCCCAATGAACTCATTGGTCTCCAGGCTAGACTTCAGTGGAATATTTACGTTGTCTATCAGTGCCCTACCTACAATAAAAAGATGTTCACTATGGTCACAGAATCAACTGGCCAGGACTTATAGGGGTCTCAGAGATCAAGGGGCCTGTAGGGGTCTGACCCAGGTTCTGTGCATGTATCTTATGGCTGACATTCCTGTAGGATTTCTAACAGTGGGAGTGAGGGCTGTCTCTGACTCTTTTACCTGCTTGTGGGAGTCTATTCCTCCTACTGGGTTGCCTCATCAAGCCTTAATTTGAAGATGTGTGCTGGGTTTTATTGTAGCTTGCTATCCTATGTTCTTTGTTGATGTCCCTTGGAAGCCTGCTCTTTTCTGAGGAGAAGCAGAGAGGGAAGATGGATCTGAGAGAGAGGGAAGGTGTGGGGGAGAGACTGGATGGGTGAGGGGAAACTGCAATCAGGGTGCAATATATGAGAGAAAAAATGTTTTTTCCCATCTCCTCAGGAAAAGTCACATAAACGTGCAAATGAGTTCTCTGTCTTAACTGGTTTGGTGTCATCGATCACATGGCCCACATGGCCCGTCGTAATACAAGTTTCTTATAAATATTAATGGACAATGTGAGACACTGAAGATTATCAAATTTTGTTCCAAAATTAATTGTAGCAAATACAATACTATTTCTAGAAATATGCTAGAGAAGCCTTAGAGTCAGATACACCTAATCTTTCCAACATTAGGACAGACGTTTTTTATCTTCAAGGATCAGTGCTTGAGAACCTCACAATGGAATTATTTTTTAAAACTTCAAAATAAGTCTCATGGTGTTTCAGGTAAGTTTATGAGCTTATGTCAGGCAATATTCATAGTTTTCCTCAGTCACGTGAAGTTCATGAACTGGTTAGTTGGATACACTTGCCAGGTTCTTGTAGAATTACATATCAAGTGTCTTAGTCAAGGTCACTATTGCTGAGATAAAGCATCACAACTAAAAGCAGTTGGGAAGGAAAGGATTCGTCTTATACTTCCACACCATAGTCCATCATTGAAGGAAGTCAGGGCAGGAACCTGTAGATAGGAGCTGATGCAGAGGCCATGGAGAGGAGCTGCTACTGGCTTCTCATGGTTTGCTCAGCCTGCTTTCTTTCTTTAATTATTTATTTCATTTCTTATTTTATGTGCATTGGTATTTTGCCGGCATTTATGTCTGTGTGAGGGTGTTGGATCCTCGAGAACTGGATTTACAGACAGTTGTGAGCTGCCATATGAGTCCAGGGAATTGAACCCAGGTCTCCTAGAAGAGAATCCTCTGCTCTTAACTATTGAGCCATTTCTCCAGCCCCAGCCTGATTTCTTATAGAACCTAAGATCCTTAGCTGAGGGATGGCACTACTCATAATGGGCTGGGTCCTTCCCCATCAGTCACTAATTAAGAAAATGCGCTACAGGTTTGCCTACAACCCAATCTCACAGAGACATTTTATCAATTGGGGCTTCCTCCTTTCAGATGACTAAAGCTTGTGTCAAATTGACCAAACTAACCAGCACACAAGGTAATTTAAATATTTAAGCTTCAGAAATGACTCAAGAAAAATTTCACTCTTCTATTGGCAGACACTGAATGTTTATATCGCCTCAAAATTCCTATGTTGTAACTTAATCTCTGATGCTATGGTATTTGGAGGTAGAAGCTTTGGGAGTTGTGGTTGCTTGAACAAGAATTGTCCTGCATAGGTCCATATATTTGAATTATTGGTTCCAGTTAGAACTATTCAAGAAGGATTAGGAGGTGGGGCCTTATTGGAAGAGGTATGTCACTGAGGATGGGATTTGAGGTTTAAGAAGGCAAGGCCAGGCTCAGTCAGTCTCTCTCCTCCCTCTCTACACTCCTCCCTCTCTCCTCTCTCTTCTCTTCTTCCTCCCCCCCCCTGCATCCATCTTGCAGATCCAATGTAAGTGTTCAGCTACTGCTCCAGCACCATGACTGCCTGCCATGATGGTCATGAACTAACTAACCCTCTGCAACTGTGAGCCTCTAATTAAATGGCTTCCTTTATAAGTTACCTTGGTCATGGTGTTTCTTCGTAGCAATTGAGCATAACAATTAGGCCACGTGAGTGAATCCCTCACAAAGAATTAACACTGTTATCAAAATGACCCCAGAGAATTTGAAAAGATGGTCCTGCAGTTAAGAGCACTAGTTGTTCTTCAGAGGACCTGAGATCAGTTTCCAGCACCCACTCTTCTGGCCCCTACTGGCACTACATACACAAAGTACACAAACATATATGCAGGCAAACTATTCATACACATAAAATAAAAATAAAGAAATCTTTAAACCTAAGAAAGGACCCCAAAATGCTGTCTTCCTTTCTCCCGTGGAAAGACACAGTGAGAAGATGTGATCACAAACCAGTTCCTTGATCCTGGACTCTTTGGCTTTAAGAATAGTGACAGATAAATTCCAAGCTGGAACTAGCTTAGATGCTTTCTCCCTGTCAGCCAGCTTGTATAGTCCCAGAAGGTGTTGTGCAGGCCTTAATGGTTTTACTGAGCCACGAACCATAGTAACTATGAGATAAACTTGTAAGCCAAGATGTTCACACTTAGGCAATAGTGGTATTACTGTGTGTGTGTGTGTGTGTGTGTGTGTGTGTGTGTAATGAATAGTTCTCCTTCTGGATTTGAGGTCCACTCCAGCAGTGGTAATGTAAACCTGCTCAAAAGCTCCTGCTGTGGGAGGTCATAGGCTCTAGGGAGGAACTGAAAGCTGTGGTTTATGCCCTTAGACACATACTATTCTCAACTTTAATCAGAGAAGCCTCTCTTTCCAGTAATGAATGCAGAGATGCATGGCTGCCTGCACAAACACTGAGGATAAGTGGTGGGTGAGCACTTACCTATCCCTCAACAAGACAACTGCATTCAGTTCCAGACCAATGGTAGAACTCTCGCTTGGCATTTACAAGGTCCTGGGGTAAATCCCCAGCACAGGGGAGAAAAATTACTAAAGGACTCTAAGCTCTTGTTGATCTCCCCCATCCTCATGATAGTCCTTTCTGCAATTTAGAAGTTTCTGAAAGCATTAAATAGTAAACCATAAAGTGAGGCTGTTAGATTTTTTTTTAAATGAGTCAAAAATACTTCTAGGGCTGAGAGATAATCCTGTTCAGAAGTAGGATGAGCAAGGCCCTGGATTTATTTTCCATCACAGCAAAACAAGAGCACCTGTACTCCCACCCCCTACCACCACCCCCATCATCCCCACTCCTCACCCCCTCTCCCTCCTCCCCACTGCCACCCCCATCATCCTCACCCCTAACCCCATCCCTCCTCCTCCTCCCCACTGCCAATCCCCACCCCACACATACAAAATAAACTCGGGCTATAAAGACACTATAGTGGTTCGGAGTTTCTTTTGAGACAGGGTTTCAGTATGTAGTCCTTGCTGGTCTAGAACTTGCTAGATAGCCCAGGTAATCCTCCTGCCTCTGCAGTCAATTTGAATTGTAGATTCGAACTACTTACTTGCCTTCCATCCTGTGAGAGTGTGCGTGCATTCGTGCACTAGAAGTTTTGGTGTACATGTTATCTAAGTATTCTACCAATGAGCTACATCTCCAGTCCCTAGTTTACAGTTTTCAAGGTTAAAAAAAAGTTACATTACATTAAAAAAATATTGTATTTGAATTTTTAAAAAATATGTCTGTGTGAGTGTGGGTACCTGTGAAGGCCAGAAGAGGCCAGGATACCTCGGAGCTGGAGTTACAGGTGGTTTGCAAGCCACCTAGTGTGTGTGTGTGTGTGTGTGTGTGTGTGTGTGTGTGTGTGTTCTGGGAAATGAACTTGGGTTCTCTGGATGAGCAGCAAGAGTCCTAAAATGCCAAGCGATGGCTCCAGCCTCTGGAATGTTTGAGTGGAAGCCCACAGGCTTGAAAATCTGATGGAACACAGCTGTGAAGGCAGATAAGACTAGACTGAGGTAGTGCCGGTGCTGATCCACATAGGTCGTAATGATATGTATGTGTTTATTTGTGGTACAGCACTCTGCCACTGAGTTACACCTTTAACCCAGATACTTTTCAAAACACAAGTCTATTTTTTTATGAAAAAATAGTTTAAGCATCTCCCAAAATAAAATATAAATACCCACTTGTAGAATGCCTGAGATAGTCCTTTGAAGCTCTAGGTTCTGAGAAAAGAACTAGACTGGTCCATGCTAAACTTCAGGCTTTCAAAACTTAATAGACCCCCCTAAGAGCACATGCACAAATATTCCAGCAGAGGGAAGCAACACATCACCAAGTAGTTTCAAAAACTAGCTTTTCAAGTGCATATATACATACATACTATAGGGATATATATACATACATACACATATATATGTGTATATATATTGATATTGATATTTTTGAAGCAAAGTCTCATACATCCCAGGGTGGCAGTACTTTTAAATAGTCCATGAAGCCAGCTGTGGTGGCACACACCTTTAATCTCAACATTCAGAAGGCAGAGACAGGAAGATCTCTGAGTTTGAAGACAGCTTGATTTATATAATGAACCACAGGACGGCCAAGGCTAAATACTGAGACCCCATCTCAAACACATTTTTTTCAGAAGAGTTGTGTGAATGAATGTATGCAGCATACATACATGTATGTATATGTGTGTAATTTTTTCTTATAGTAATTTTGGTATTTAGTCATAGCAGAATTTTTCCCAGAGCTCTGAGTTGGGTGCAGTTCTTGGATGGACCCTGGAACAATAGCCAGATGGGCACAGTTCAGTTACAATCATTTGTCTGTTGTTTATAGAGTATATATTTACAAAGAGTCATGATTTAAGGTCCAAAGGATTCTTCTAAAAACTTATTTGAGTGTGTATGTGTGTAGGCACATATACACGGTGTTCAGAGGACAACTTGCAGGAGTGGGTTTTTTCTTTCCATTATGTGGTTACCAGGGTTCAAACTCAGATTTTTGGGCTTGCCAGCAAGCATCTTTACCCACTGCGCCATCTCCCTGACCCAAGGATTCTTGTTGTTTGTGGGACTGGGGATTGAACCTAAGGCCTGTGCATGCTACACGTGGACTCTACCATGTGCTATAACCACAGCCCCCTTTTTACTCATTTATAAAAACCTGATAAGGACAACATTACATAGATAGGTAAGTCTTTGAACATGCCACAAAAGTAAGTGTAATGGGCAAAAAATATGTGAGGCCATTCTCTGCATCATTAGCTGTCAGGGAAACTCACAAACCCTATGCGATGTGATTACACATCTGTCAGAATAGGAAGAGGGAGAGGGAGGCCAAGGTGGGGGATGTACTGCTAGAGATGTAAAATGGTATAACCACATGGAAAACAGGTCAGAGACACACACGTCTTGTCAAATACATACTTGGTGTTGTATAATCCACCATGAGCCTCCTGCATATTTTCTCAAGGGAAGTGAAAAGACAGGTCTACAATACTACTTGCTTATGAATGTTAAAACAGCTTTACTTGTCAACCACCCAACAGGGAATGAACAAGCAAACATATAACCCAGGCAGACAGTGGACTGTTACTCATCAATAAGACAGATGTGGCGCTGATACATGTGACAACTTCCAAGAATACTAAAGATGTGATGAGGGAGAGAAGCCAGGCACCAAGTGTATTTACTGCATTGTTTTAATTACATTAAACTCTAGAGCCATCCTAACTGGTGTCAGGAGTCAGCAGGACTGAAAGGGTAGGTGGGGGACATTGGGAAGGGCACAGGGGATAGTGATCACGTTAGGGATAGTGAGAGAGTTCAGTATCTTTACTGTGGTTCTGGTTACATGATTCTGCACATTTCTCTGAAGCTCTTGGGTAGTCACTTAATATGAGTTCCTTTAATCATGTGTAAATTATACCTCTGTAAGTGTACTAAATATTTGCCCGCTGTAGTGTGCGACAAACCAAATGTTAACTAGACATCCAGAATTACCTGTAATCGACTTGATGTCTGAGGAGAGCCCTCAGCATAACATGAGCAAGTCTCCCCTTGGATCTAATACCCCCAGCATTCCCCACAAAGCCTTAGGGCATGTTATAACTGAACCTTTTATTGAGAGACTTGTAAACAGGAAGCTGTAATAATTAACATAAAGAAACCCAGATCCCATATGCCTTCTTCTCCAATTCCCCAGCTGTAACACTGTTGGTTCATTCACTCACTGGTAGATACTTGGGCTCTTTTTATCCCTTGTTCATTGCAAAAAAAGCTACAGTGAACATGCACATGTGGAATATCGTTTACAAATCCTGCTTTCGGTTCTTTGGGTTACAAACTCAGAGGTGAGCTTGGTGGGCCCTGTGGTGTTCTATGTCTAATTTGTTTGAGGAATTTCTATGGGGAAACAGAGAAAGTCCTGAGGGTTTGTGAAACCCTGGGTGAATGTGTGCTGTTGACATGGGCACTCTAACCTCAGATCATGGAGAAATGGCAAAGCCTTCATGTGGTTGGGGGTGGGGGCTCAGAGGAGTGCCAGAGCTTCCCCTTGGACCACGTGTCGATGTTGGTAGTGTGTGCAGAGAGTGTTCATCATAGCTTTCACCCCACATATTTACAGTTGAAGGCTGCTTCCTGACAGAGACCGCTCCTTGAGATTAACTCAGTCTCCTTGTTCAGCTGTATCCTATAAACCCTGCTTCCTGGTTTATCTGTGTGTGATAACACTGCCCCTCTGTTCAACTGTATATAATAGGCACACTGAGCTTCTGGGGTGCAGTTTTACCATTAGAGGGCCCAGTCAACCTGATGCCACTTTCTCTGTACATGTATGTGTCTTGTCTTCATTCTCTTGCCACCCAGTCAGGTTAGTCCCCGCAGCTGTGCAAGAATGCAGACAACTTCTGTATAGTCTCACCCTGACCCATTTTACATCACCAGGAACGACCCAAAGACTTTACAATTTCTCTACATCCTTTGTAACACTAACTCTTGTTCTCCCCCACCATGGTGTGTGTGTGTATGTGTGTATGACCACCAGCTGTCCTAAGGGATGTAACACAGTAGTATGGTGGCTTGATTTGCATTACACAAGGAGTCTGTGACACTGAGCCTCTTCTCCTATGCTTGTTAGCTGTGGCTGGGTCTTTTGGTTTTAGGTTTATGATAGCTGAACATCTTTTCATAGCTTATCTGCCAGGCACGCATCTTCTTTGGTTAAGTATCTGTACAGATAATTTGTCCATTTTTATTTTTTACATTTATTTTATGTGTGTGTGTGTTGTCTGTACGTGTACCACATGCATGTCTGGTGCCTGCCAAGGTCAGAAAGGGGCATTGGATCCCCTGGAACTGGAGTAATGGATGGTTGTGAGCTGCCACGTGGGTTACGGGAACCCAGCCAGGGTCTCCCACAAGAGTATCCAGTGCTTTTAACCTCTTGCTGATCTCTCCGGCCCTCCTTCGTGCATTTGTATATGCTTCTGTGTATGTGGTTTTCTGAGCTGCTTGGTTCTGTGGTTTAGAAGTTCAAGTTTGGACTTATCCATCATTTCACTTTCTCTTCCTTTTCTATTTTTATCCTCTCTTTATCCCACTAGAGATTCTTTCTGTGTGTAAGCTAGGGTGCTTAAAGTTGCTCCAACTCTCCTCACTAAAACAAAGCCTGTCTTCTGTGCCCGGATAGGTTGTTGCCTTTCCTACTAACATTTTTCTTCTGCAGTCTCCTGTCTCCTCTTAACCCACACAGTGCATTTCTACCTCGTTCTCCTCTTAACCCACACAGTGCATTTCTACCTCGTTCATGGTAGTTTTCATTTGTAGACATCTTTCTCCTCCCTTCCTCTCCCTCCTTCTTCCTCCCTTGGAAACAGGGCTTCTCTGTGTAGCCCTGGCTGTCCTGGAACTCACTCAGTAGACCAGGCTGGCCTTGAACTCAGAAATCCGCCTGCCTCTGCCTCTCAAGTGCTGGGATTAAAGGTGTGCGCCACCACCACCTGGTGAAATCTTTTTCATATTATGTTTCAACATTAAAAATGTCTTTTGAGTTTTGTTGTTTGCTTGTTTTTTAATTACTGTGGGCATGAGGTATGTGAGTTGGTTTTGTCTTTCCATCATGGGTAATTATTCCTCTACTCCTCTACTCCTGAAGCCAGAGCCTTCTGAATAATTTACACAGTGGTCTCTGGGCTATGGCATTTTCCTAGGTTGGTTTATGGGAACAGACATGATTCCCAAAACCATAAGTTGTTCCTGATCCTCTTGAATAGATGTTCTCCAGTGATCCGTGTGTTCATATCAGTGCACTGGGCACTGTTCTTCTGATTCTGTGAGGGACATCTCCAAGGTTGTCTCTCCACACTGTGCTTGGATCTTACTCATGCTTCAAGAGCTCCCATTGAAAAGTTTAGTTAACAATGCAGTAGTGTTCAGAAATGAGGTCTTGGGAAGTTTGATGAGGCAAGGGTCTGATCTCATGAATGAGTTCATAGATTCAGAATTTGAAAAAAAAAAATATGTGTCAGCATGTGTCTGTGTCGATGTGTGCAGGCACATTCTCCTATGAGTGCACAGATGCCAGAAGGGGATACTGGATCTCTCTGAGCTGGAGTCATAAGCTCCTGACTTATTATGTGACACTTAGTCTGAAGTTGACTCCTCATTTTCACACAGCAAACTCAGCAAGTGCTTTTAGCTGCTGGGCCATTTCTCCAATGATGAATGTTTTGTTTTTCTTGAGACAGTTTTTTTTTCTGCATATGGATGTTTTGCTGCATATGTCTACACACCAGGTGTGTGCCTGGACAAAGCCAGAAAAAAGCATCTGATCCCCTAGAACCAAAGTTTTAGCCATTCATTAGTTACCATGTGGATGCTGGGAATAGTCTGGGTTCTCTAAGGACAGCTAGTGCTCTTAACCACTGAGCCACCTTGCTACCCTCTTGAGACAGGCCTATGTAACCTTGACTTACCTGGGACTTGAAATGCAGTTCAGGTTGGCCTTGAACTCACCGTTCTCCTACTTCCATCTCCCAAGTGCTTCACCATCAGGGGCTTCTGCTACCACCCCTGGCTTGGATTCAGAATTTTTAGGTTAGTTAGCACACAGAGTAATGACATTTTCATACCCTCTTACTCGTCTTCCTCCCCAGTCTCCCCTGCTGCACTTAGATCACAAACTCAGACGCTACCATCAGGTTCTATCTATCTATGCTATCAGAGCCTGGGGACACAAGCAGGTCACTGGGAGTGGCTGCCTTTGAAGGCTCTATTTTGTCCCATGGTTCTTCCTGTCTCTCTTTCCTTGCTGGTTGCCACAGGATGTGCAGCGCCACTCTCGTGTTTTCTTGCACTGTGATAGCCTGCCAAGCTTGTCTCAGGTACCAAAGAAAGTGGGGTAAATGACGAAGACTGAAAGCCTTGAGCCAAATTAAAGATTTCTTTTTAAACTGTTTCTCTCTGGCATTTTGTCATAACAATGCAAACGTCACATAAGTAGATGCTTTAGTCTCTCAGAATTCTCAGTTCCAACTTTTTTTGTTTGTTTGTTTGTTTGTTTTATGAGACAGGTTTTCTCCACATAGCCCTAGATGTACTGACGCTCACTGTATAGACCAGGCTGGAGTCAAAGATCTGCCTGCCTTGCCTCCTAAGTGCTGAGATTAAACCTGTGCACCACCCAGCCTGTTTGTTTGTTTGATGTTTGTATTTTAAAGACAGGGTTTCACACAATCAAAGCTGGGCTTTACACTCTGTATATAGCCAGGCATGGCCTTGAACATCTGATCCACCTCCCTAGTGCTGGTATTATAGGCAGGTACCACCACAAGAGTTTATGTGATATTGAGGATTGAACTCACAGCTTCATGCAGTCTAGACTAACTCTACTAATTGGGCTACAGCACTGAGTCCAGATCTTTGTGACAGAATCTTCCTCTATAGCTGAGGCTGGCCCTCCTGCCTCAGCCTGTGCTGGGATTCAGGTTAATTGTTTTTCCCTATTTTCCCCCTATTTTTTCACACAGTTGCATTTTTAGGGCTCTGCATGGTTGCATGGACCTACACCACACCATTCCCATTGTCAAGGAGGGTGCTATCAGAGTTCTTTTTCTTTTCTTTTTTTTTTAAGAATTATTTATTTTATGTATATATTATAGCTGTCTTCAGACACACTAAATGAGAGCATCAGATCACATTGTAAATGGTTGTGAGTCACCATGTGGTTGCCAGGAATTGAACTCAGGACCTCTGGAAGAGCAGTCAGTACTCTTAACCACCGAGCCATCTCTCTAGCCCCTGTATCAGGGTTCTTACACTAGAGGTCTCTAGGTGGTAAATTCTTTAGCTTTGTCTGGTTCAGAAGGTATTTTGCTTCTATTTTTGAAAGATACTTTCTTTTATCTAAGGAAACGGCCCATCTACAATGACAGGAAGCAAACACATAACTCATTTGTTCCGAAGCCATTCATACCTCTGAACCCAACATAAAATGGGATGCAAGCGAAATGACATTAATGATGATGATCATGTATATACATGCTTATTGTGTCACATAATACATGTTTATTATTGTGTCGGGCATTAGTGTCTGCACAAGCCAAACCAGAAGCTTAAGGTAAATTCCAGATTCTCTTTATAGAGGTTCCTAAAGTATGTATGCATACATCAAAAGAGGCTCACACCAAAAGTTCACCTTCGTTTTTTTTCTTTTGGCACACACAAAGCAATGGGCTTCACTGCGGCAAGAATTTTGTGTGTATGTCAATGTGCTGGTCCATGAGAAGTCCAGAGGATGACCTCAGGTTGACTGCCTTCCTCTGTGGCTCTCCACCTCAACTTTGAAAACAGGACTTCTCATTCCGTCTAAACTTCCACATATGGGCTAGACTGGCTGGCAAGTGAGCCCTTGGGGTCCTCTTATTTCCAACCCCCCTCCCCAGGTGCTGAGGTACAGACACATGCTCTCAGATGCTCAGCTCCTGAGTGCTAGGATTTTACATGGGGGCTGGGGATCTGAACTCAAGTCCTTATGCTGGTATGGCAAGCCCTCCAAGACTGAGCCAACTCTCCTGTCCCCTCACTGTGACATCTCTTCAAATACAGGTGCATGTGTGTACATGTGTGTGTGCATGCACACGGAGGCCGGAGGACAACCCTGGGTGTCATCCCTGGAAACACTATCCACTTTCCCTGACAGTCTCTGATTAACCAATTAGGTGGGCTTCAAGGATCCTCCTATCTCCATCTTCCCAGGGCTAGAATTACAAGATCATGCCATTCCACCTTGCATTTTTAGTGTATTCTGAGGATCACACTCAAGTCTCTGTGCTTGCAAGACAGGCACTTTACCAATTGAGTATCTTCCCAGCTCCCTTATATTCATACATGAATATAATGTACTTTGATCATATTCATACTGTTACTCTTTTGGGTCCCCTTCCCTATCACATTCCGTATCTCAAATACCCCTCCCCCCATGCACATGTGTTATGACAGGGTCTCATGAAGCAACTTTACAATGTAGAATCACCTGGGAAGAGGGGCAACCTCAATTGAAGAACAGCTTTAATCAGATTGGCCTGTGGCCATGTCTATGGTAAATTGTGTTCACTGACAATTAATGTGTATGTGTGTATGCAGGGGTGGGGGTGGGCAAGCCCACTATGGGCAGCACTATTCCCCTTGGCAGGTAGGTCTATAGAAAAGCTGGCCGAGCATGAGTCAGTGAGTGGGCCAGAAAACAGCATTCCTCCATGGTTTGTTTCAGTTCCTGTCTTGACTTTCCCTCAGTGATGGGACTGTGACCTGGAACTAAGTTGAAATAAACCCTCTCCTCCCCAAGTTGCTTTTGGTCATAGTATTTATCACAGCAACAAAGGAAACTAGGCTACCCCTTGATAAACAGCTCTGTCTAGGTAGGCCTGCTGCTGACTGGGAGAACCATCAACATTCCTGAAGAAATAAGGCGTGATGTAATGAGCTGTGGTGTTTTTAAAACTGTCTGCCTACACAGACTTGAGGGGTAGTTACCTCTTCTCAGTGTGCACTTGCTCATGTGGGGCTTTCGATCCTGATGACTTTAAGATTCCTACAGGTAGCTCTGGGTTTGGGGAACCGTCTTCCAATTCTGCATGAAACCAGGTGGTGCTCTGGATTTGGGGAAATCAAGTAAAAAATGGACGCGTAGAGAACGGAAAGTTGAACAGCTGCTCACCAAGATGGGCTGTAGCTTCCTGTAACCACAAAGTTTGCATTCTGAGCAGCTGGAGACTTCTGGGAATGGAAACTGAAGCACTCAGTGGCAGTGACCACAAGCCAGAAACTGAAACCACATTCTAATTTGGCACAAAATTGCCAGCTCTAGCTGTTTGCGTTGTGTCTTCACTACAAGGATTACATTTAGTTGTGTGTACTGGAACATCTTCAGAACAGACTGAAACCCGTGTAGCCTCCCTTCCCTTGTACTAACTCAAAATGTCAGTACAAACAACTAACCTCCTACCAAAGATACAGTCCCAGGGTCAACAAGCCAATGCCACTGTAGGAACAAAAATGGAGACTGTCTAAAATGGCTCTGAAGGACGGACAAAGGGAGACTAGAGAACAAAGCAGACTGGGTTCTCTCTCTCCCTCCCCCCCTTCCTTTATTTCCTCCCTCCCTCCCTTCTTTCAAAGTTTTGTGTGTGATATTTAACTATGTAGCTGACTGACCTGGTACTATCTAGCCCAGGCTAGCCTTCAAATTGTAGCAATTCTCTTGCTTCAGCTTCTGGAGTGCTGGGATTGCAGACAGGAAATTTGATTTTTCCCTTGAGAAAAACAAAAACTGGACTTGCCCTTTATGTGAACGCTGTGCCAAATCTAGGAATAAACAGTATGTTAAAGAGCATGGCAGAAGCATACTATAAAGACAAAGCCTTACTGGACTACCATGCTGTTGGAAATGGCTGCTAAGAGCTTAAACCCGTCCAGCCTTTTTATAAACAAAACAACCCCCCCTACTCTTTCAGAGAAATCAAACTATTTCAGTGAACAAGCAGACTAAAATTCCAGTATAGTTTAAAAGTGAAACTTCCCTCCGCCCTTTCTTTTCCTTGTTTCGAGACAGTGGTCACACTATGCAGTCCCAGCTGGGCTGGAACTTGCTATAACAGAGTAAGCCGACTTTGAACTTTTGGGGATCCTCCTGCCTCTGCTTCCTAAGGGCTGAAGTCACGGGCGTGCACCACTATACCTGTTAGCTTCAAGTTCACCATCAGCCGCTTGTGTCCACAGTGAGATGCAACACTTTTCTGTCATAGCTCCGACTTACCTCTAAGCTTTGTATAGGGCATAAAGAGGAGTGAATGGGGGAGGGGTGGCAAGAGGCCAACGTGGCTAAAGGTGCTTGCTGCTAATGCCAAGCCGGATGACCCGAGTTCTGCTCTCAAAACTCATCAGTGAAGGAGAGAAATAAGTACTCAGGTTGTCTTCAGACCTCCACTCAGGTGTGTAGTACCTGTACACTTATGTGCACATCCCACACAAACACTAAATATACATAAATGAACAAAGTATACACAGTGAATAAATAAATGAGGGCAGAATGCTTGAGGAAAATAGAAGTGTGTGTTCTGTGACAGCTTCGATCCATCAGCCACACTGTTTATTTCAGCCTGTGTTCTATGGTTGTACTTGGAAACCACAAGATTTCAGAAAGAAACTCTTGCCCTTCAAGAGGACAACCTGAGACCTGACGGTGGCTGAGTACACACGGTACACAGGAGGAAAAGGTATTTTTAATGCAATTTATTTGAAATGCTTCCAGAAAAGTTTAAGGCCATTATACAAAAGTATTTATTCCACCAACACATCCCCCCACTCTCTTCCCACAGGCTGACCCTGACAGAGACCTTTTCTTAACTCACTGGCCACAATGGCCAGCGCCTCTATAGAGAACCGTTCAGGCTTTTCTCTGTCATCCAGTGTCCTGTTTCAGCTTTCCACTGCGTCTGCCTGGAGCAGGTTTATTTGCTAAATCAGCAACTTGAGAAACAAAATGGTTTTAAATAAACTTGTAATAGAAAAAAAAATTCACCATGGTTAAAATCTATAAATACAGAAATATGCTTTACAGGGTAGAACTGATCATGATATGTCTTGAAAAACAAAAACGTCATATACCTTGTTTTTCTATAGGCTGCTCTTGTCACACAGCTTCTTTCAGTACACGCAACATATGTGTACAATAAAGGGACAACTTTGTATTTTGCTGCTTTCTTTTCTGTAAACTTGATAGATGCAGAAATTAACAACAAAAACTTTTTGGCAATAATTTAGAGTCATTACTACTAGTGCTGGTGTGGGTATAATTTTGTACAAACCCCCTAAGTATTTACACTTGCAAGAAGCTGCTCTGTGTAGTTTGTGAACTTTTCCTTGCTCTGTAAATCAAGCCTGGAACAAAGAACTTTCCAGTTTGGCTAGCTGATCCTAGTTAATAAGAGCTAATGAAACTGGCCTCAAGGGGAATTAACCACCAGTCCGACTGTAGCTCAAGAACCAGGGCCCGAAAGCAGAGCAGGAAATCCTGAGACCCTTCGGAGTAACTTCGATTTTTGTGGTGGTTCCCATAGGAGACTTCGGTGACAGTGAAACATTTCTCACCCCCAAGTCCTTCTCTCTTGTTTGTAAACAGAGTCATGGATGCAGCCACAGTCTCTGTGTCCCCCCATTACCACTTGAAAAGAGGAGTGGCTGAGGCAGATCAAACATAATGATGGGGTCGAATAACCCTGGCAGATCTTCCGGGCCCCTGGCAATCTCTGATGTTGAAGGCTCTTCTAGTGAAGCCACTGGCCATGACAAACACCTCCTGCAGCCATCCCCCACTTCAGTGAATATTCAGAGCTGGCAAGTGCTGTTAGCTGTTTTGCTTTTACTGTGGAACTCAGTTTGACCTAGAACTTGGTATGCAGCCAAGGCTGTTCTTGAACTCACATCTTCCTGCCTCTGCTCTCAAGTGCAGGGATTGTAGGCCTGTGCCACCAGGCCTGTCCCGCAGCTGCTTTTGTCTTGGCCCTCTCTAAAGCCACCTGTTTCAGGTCTTCATAGATTGTTACATGCAACTTGCACTGGATGAAACCACAGGCTTCAAAACAAGGCTTCCTCCTTTGCAAAATTAAACCTCAGAAACCCCCCACCCCCACCCCAGGGAGGTTTTCATGTTTTCTGGTTGAATAGCAGGGAACCGAGTTCACTCCGAGGGTTAATTAGACTTTCTGCCTTCCCTGCAAAGCTCTCTCAACGCCAGGACTTACAGCTGCTACTACATCAGAGCTAGAGGAACATTAGGGACGCATGGGACAAAGGCCTTGTCAACCCAGTCCACACGGAACAGTAGTTTAGAGATCCTTTCTGTTTTGAAAGTAGGGCAATTCAAAGTAACACGGCCAGTTCCTCCCCACTCATCCAGATGCTTGTGAGATACAGCAACAGGGTAAGGGCTGCTGCAAGCTGACACAGACTGGGTGGCAGTTACAGTAGTAAGGATAAGGAGCAGACACGGGGGACTAGGCCAGCACAGGCACAGGAGTAGTATAAAGTGCCTCTCCAAACCATTCGTGTGTGGAATGCAAACACTGTACAGGTAAGACGCGGGCCCGCTGGTGGCAAGGTCACAGCCTTCTGTCAGACGCTCTCCTCGGGCCTACTGTTTGCACAGGAAGCATCTGTCTGTTCCATCCGCTCACACTCAAGGCTGACCTCGCTTGTGTCCATACTGCAGTCGGACTCACTGTCCGATTGGTCCATCTGCTCAAGTTTTGTTTCTCCCTGCGGCTCCCTGTTCTCAGTGCTGGGACCCTGGAACAGTCCCTCGGAGTCAAGCAAGCCAGCCTGTCCGGCAGCAGACAGAACTGTTTCTTTGGCCTGACGGATACAGTTGAGCCACTGCTGTTTGTTGAAGGTGTCGTTGGCTTGTAGCGAGTGGGTCTGACTTTGGGATCCATTTTTGAAACTGACTCTGAAGAAGTTTTTAACTAGAAATGAACACATGAAGAGAGAGTCAATGGGTAGGTATTTGCCAAGGCTAACAATACTACACATAATGCCCCTAATGTCATGGGCACACCCTGGGCCCATGCCAGACACTGCAGATTGCAGAATGCCTCTTACTGATGCAGAACTCAATTGGCTCTAAACTGATGTTACTTTGACTGGAGTGACACAGACCTAGCTTAGTTTGTTAGAAGTCCTTGGAGTGGACAGGAGTTGGAAGAGATGGAGGAGCTGGAGGGGTTAGGAGGGAGAAACACAGGAGGGGGCGGAAGGAAGAGACATGGGAGGGGTCAGGAGGAACATGGGAGGGGTGGAGAAAGGAAACTGAAGGGGAGAAGTGATACAATTTTATTTAAATAAAAATACAGACCCTATTTTAGAAAAAAAAAAAAAAGAGAGAGAAATAAGCCTGTCAATCTCTGTCCATTCCTTTATGGTTAGCATTAGTATTGTTGTCATCGTTATTTAGAGAGAGGGTCTCACTGTGTAGCTCTGGTTGGCTGTGAACTCATTCTATAAAGCAATCTACCCTCAGACTCAGAGATCCACCTGCCACTGCCTCCTAAGTGCTGGGATGAAGAACTGAGGCATGCACCATTATACCCAGATTAAGTTTCCGTTTTCTAAATAGCATTAGGAATATTTGTCCAGCGTATACTATACACTCCATAGAAAACAAGAACTGTAATGTCGGGCCTTATCGTTAGTACCTGAAACAGCGCTCACTACTTAACAATGCCAGATAGAGACCGCTATCATGGCTTCTTGTGCTTATTTCTAGTTAAGTCTTGAGGTAGTGATGCCCATTGAATAGTGCTGCAGGTACACACACACCCCAGCTCACCGTTCAGTTAGCTTTTATTTTCTTCTGAGGTAGGCTTTCACTATGTAGCCCAGGTTGGCCTCAAACTCACAATCCCATGTTGAGCCTTGGCAGCTGGACTCTACTCCAGTTGGTTCTTAACTCTCTTCAGCAGCTACTTCAGAACAACTACAAAACCTTACATGATGCACTAGTGCCCACACAGAGGCTGTATGGTATTAAAACATACTTTGATGTAATAGTAGGAGACAGAGACAGAGACAGAGAGCAAATGGTACATCAGCTGCAGCTGCACATAGCTGGGCTCATGTACAGTCTGCTTCTTAACGCCCAAAGCAATCGCAAAAGGAAAGCAGACAAGTGAGAAACTGAGGCTCAGAGGTCGAACTTGACTGTACTTCAATCAGTATGTGAAGTGTCAACGTTAGGACAGTTTGCCACTTCTTCCAGATTTCTACAATCAAATGGTTCAATATGTCACTGCGGTCTGCTACCCACACGTACTTCTCTCGTTGTTGCTGAAGGCCCCACGCAGGGAGCCACCCAGCCGCACTTCTCCATCCTGCAGGTCTTCCAGCATGAGGTCCTTCACGGGGATGGGCTGCCGGTACAACTGGTAGCAGAGTTGCTCGTTGTGAGTGACAGTTCGGGTGATCACCAGCACTTCTTGGAACAGGAAAACATGGAGTTTCTAGAAGAAAGAGGCCACAGGATTGTCCTGAGCAATCATCTACTAAGTGGTGAGCTTGTGGACCTCTGCTGCAAGAGATCTGTAGGAACTGGGTTCATGCTGGATTATGAGGACATGCTCAAATCTGTTTCTAGGAAAACAGAAGCTGGGCAGATTTGAAGTATTTCCAGATACACGTATCTACTGCCTTAATTTAGGTTCCTTCCTAGGGACCTGCTAGAGAAAGCCTTTCTACAGTTAACTGTAGCCAGAACCCTAATTAGATTACAGTTCACAACCGGATATACATACAGCCTCCAGCTCGACCAAGAGAAAACTAAGGGCGCAGAACGAACAGGATGGTGAAAGGAATTATTACTTTCTTGGCATCAATACAATTCTAAGAGATCAAGTTAATGACCGTCTACAAGGACGAGAGTGTATATGAAAGCCTAATAAGATCTCTGGTTTCCCAAACCCATAAAAACGTGTGTTTCTTCAACCACCGCGCTGATCATCAACTTTAGCTAGCAACTCTGACTGGGACCCTGCTCTCCCCAGAGGAACCTGGGCACACTGCTGGCCCCTGAGGATGATGGCCCTCACGTCCTTCTCAGTAAGCTCAGCAGCACCTGGGCTCTCTGGAGAGTGTGCTTCCAGGGTGTATTGCTGACAGGTGTTATTGGCAAAAAGAAAATCCCAGAAAATGGAGGCATGTCTCAAATCATATCATACAAGCAAGCTGCCAATGTGGAGCTGGGATGAAAAAAAAAAAATCTCAGAAAATGAAGGTACACAAAGCACACAGTGAGAACAAGCTGCCTGTGTGGAGCTGGGACGTAGCTGGGTGTGCAAGACCAAGCACCAGATCTTTGGAACTGTTCAGGAGTTAAGGTGGAATGATTGTAGCTCTGATGCTGGGCTCTGACTTCCTGGTAGAAATGTGGGAATGCCAATCTAGGACTCTCCAATGAGGCCACTGATGGGGGTTGGGGGTGGGGGAGTGAACACTCAAGATGAGAAGCTGAGTTTGAACAGAGGAAGCACATTCTACATTATCCATGGTTTGCTGTTTGAGGGAACAGAAATTTTCAGGTCTCCTACTACACACATTCTACATGCTGCAGACACAAACAACTTGACAAGACCTTGGGGGGCGAGAAGGTTCATCTTCCTACCAGTCAGAAGCAGAGGTAAGATAATGCAGATTCAAGGCTAGCCTGGGCTATACAGTGAGTTTGAGTTTAGCCTGGGGAAAACTCTCATTTCAAAATAGACAAACAATAAAATAAAAAGAATACTTACAGATCATAAAACAGTAAAGCACAAAATAACCAAGTTAAAGGCTTTCCTCACCAGGGTGTAGAGGTGGTATTAAAAAATATTCCTTTAGGAGTGGGGAGGGAGAGGGCGGGGCCATTGTGTTCGGAACTTGAAATAACCAGGGGCTTTTGTTTCTCTACCCCTGTCTTGTAGCTGAGGCAGGCAGCTGAGCTGGGATTGTCTGGGCAATGTCTTACAAAAGTCCTTCCCTTGTTAAGTCTTCCCTGAGGACCTCTGTCTGCTCTCAGCCCCCTTTTGCTGTCACTGCTACACTATTTTTCCTGAAACAAGATTTTGTTCCTAATAACCTTCACATCTCCAGCGAGAGCCAAACCTAAAACCCCCACCCCCACCCCATCTGCTGTCTTTACGCTCCAAACTCTGCTGCCCGAGGAGCTCATTTTTCTGCCATAGGTACGCCTAACCAGAGAGGCCTCCAGCCTTAGCTGGTGTATGAGAAGGGAACAGGTCAACTCCAGGGAGCAACGCTTCTTCCTGGCTCTCAAGACTTCCTTGAAAGAACTTTCAAGGAACTGGGTGTCACATCATGTAAATCCCCTATTGGTTTTTGGAAATCAGTAAGAAGCAGAAAACAACCTTCCGGCAGTCGGGAATGTTCTATGGCACAGATGCAGGTCCATGTACTGTAGCTTTAGCAGGTCTCAGTTGGCCCCATTACAAATGGTATGGCTGAATCTATAGTAGCCCTGGTAATAAGCTATTCAAGATACTCTCCAACGACAAGGGACGTTCCCAGACCTGCTCACATAAGTTGAAAGGGTGTCTCTTAAATTATTACATTTAATCAATCTCTTCTAAATTAAATCCTTTTTTTTTTTTTTTTGGAGGCAGGTTTTCACTATGTAGCTCTGGCTGAACTAGAATCCACTAAATAGATCCAGCAGGTCTCATCTTCTCTCTGTAGCCCTGAACTTGAATTTTGTTTTCCTGCTTCAGCCTCCCAAGTAATTGGGATTATGGATCTGTGCCAGTACATCTGGCTCATTATTTGAAGTCAAGGTGGGACACGAAGCTGGATACAATGATATGTACCCATAATCTTGGCTGCTGGGGAGGTTGAGGCAGGAGTACGGCTTGACTCATCCTAGTTTGAAACTAGTTGGGGCAACTTAACTGAGACTGTTTCAAAATTCAAAAAGTAAAGAGAAGGATCGAAATGTATTCAGAGGTGGTACTTGCCTAGTAGGAGTAAGTAGGCTAAATCCCTAGTACCACAAAAAAAAAAAAAGGCGGCGGGCAGGCTGAGGGTGGGGCGAGAAATAGGGAAGTACCAGGGCTCCGAGAAGAGTAACTACTTACCACACCCCTGTTATTTTTCAGCTCTCCATGACAACACAGGACCCTTGAGCTGTCAATCAGAGAATCTTTCTGGCCTTCTTCCAAGTAAAGAAGCCGCTCTTTGTAATAACGGCATTCTGATTCCCCCGTCTTGGTGTTGATTTCTGCCACAATTCCCTGAATGATGTTTATCTGTGGAAATAAGTAAGAATAGTAAAAATGGGGGAAGTAAGCCAAGCACCCACAACCAGAGGCTTGGAGCCAGCCTTAAGGCTACTCGGACACTACTGCATCTAATGCTGAGAGCTGAGATCTATGTGGCCACTGTAAAAAAACCAAAACAAACAAACAAAACCAAAAAAAACCAAAAACAAAAATAAAAAAACCAAAGCTTTTAATATATTCCCTCCCCCACCCCCACCCCCAATGCAGAGTCTCATACTATGTAGCCCTGGCTGGCCTGGAACTCACTATGTAGTAGCCCTGGCTGGCCTGGAACTCACCATGTAGCCCTGGCTGGCCTGGAACTCACTATGTATCCCTAGCTGGCCTGGAACTCACTATGTAGACCAGGCTGGCCTCGAACTCATAGAGATCCTCTTACTTAATATGCACCACACTATCCAGCTAAGTTTAATACACTGTTATCATATCTGTCTATATAATTTATGCAAATATACATATATATTTACATAATTTACTATGCTGGCTAGTGTTTTGTCACCTTGACACAGCTACAGTCATTTGGGAAGAGGCAACTTCAATGGAGAAATGCCCTTGCCAGATTGGCCCATGGTCAAGCTATAGGACATTTTCTTGATAATGATTGATGTGAGAGAGCCCAGACTGTATGGGTGGTGCCACCTCTGGACAGATGGTCTTGAGTTGTGTAAGAAAGCAGCCTAAGAAAGCCATGGGGAGCAAGCCAGTAAGTGGCAGCCCTCTATGGCTTCTGCTCCAGTTCCTGCCTCCAGATTTTCTCAGTTATGGACGAATACACTGTAAGGTAAAATAAAAACCTTTTCCTCCCCAAGTTGATTTTGGTCATGGTGTTTTATCACAGCAATATAAACCCTAACCAAGACATAAACAAATCTAAAAGTGATACATAATCTTATCTGATCGGGAGAGAAACAAGGTAGTCTTGGATGCCTACAAATTTACTTACACCAAAGCAAGCATGGTGGCGCATGCCTATAATCCTAACACTCGGGATGCTGAGGCAGGAGGGCAATAAGGACATTGGCGGCCACCCTGGGTTACATGGCATGGTCCTAGGCCAGTCCACAGTGAGACCTTGTTTCAAGAAACCAATACCAAGCAAACACTCCCCACCTAGAGCAAACAAAAATGGATCCAACTCAATGGAGAGGCCTCTGAACAGCTGTTTAGTGTTAACTCCTCTACCTTTCTCTGTTTTCAGCAGACAGCGGGCTCCATACATCCCCCTTTAAAAAGACCTTACCAGTAATGGCCTTGGCTTCTTACCAGTAAACTACTTAACTAGCTGCAGCTGGACAGGGGAACTCATCAACCCTTGAACTGGTTTCCACGGTTTCCCATGAGTGCCCAGGAAACCCAGAAAGGTTTTGGTCTGGCTCATTATTTTCTGAAGTTAAAGTGGGACACAGAGCTGCATACAGCGGTATTACCCATAATCCTAGATGCTGGGGAGGCTGAGGCAGGAGCATGGCTTGACTCATCCTAGTTTGAACCTAGTCGGGGTAACTTGAGACTCTTAATTGAGTCGAAGGTTGAGCGCAGATAACATGTGCTCACTCCTCATGAGACTTGGTAACTGAATAGCTAGCATGTCAAGTGAAGAGTTAGAAACTCAAACGCTCCAGTGACCGCCCTGACTACTTTCACACTCAGCTTCTTTCTCTGGTATGTGAAAATATATTGACAGGCAAAACAATGCAAACCATCAACACTACTACTTCACTCACAGAATCTGCTCTAACCCACCAAACACGGGGTTTTTTATGTGTATCTACCCAGCACCCGTCATTTTACACTGTCATTTTACGCTGGGTCTTGAGAGTGTTTATCCTGCATGATTTCAGAGTTAATTACATAAAGTAGACAGCTGGGCAGCTGTGCATTTAAGTTAAATGTGTTGTATGTCTTGCTAGGGTTCAACTCATGGCAAAAACTTTCTGGAAAAGGGAGACAATGAAAAATACATCAGTAAGGAGCCAGCACACCCTGGAAGCCACCCTGTTTGTCTAGCTCCTTATGGAACAATGCCATCTACTCATCAGTGCCACATGAACCAAGCATAGCAGTACCCACTGCAGCTGCATCAAAAGCAAGGCTGTTTTATGCACGGGGGATGGTGGGCAGGATCCTTCTCTGGCTGGGAAAATCCTTATATTTTGCAATCATCAAATAAGTGGATAGTCAACACTCTATTTTAAGAAATTCTCTTTGGTAGTGTATATCTCTAATCCCAATACTTGGGAGGCAAAGGCAGGAGGGACAGAAGTTGAAAGCTAGATTCTGCCACGTGAGACCCTGTCTCAATAAACCAATAAAAAATAAAAATATAAAAGAAGAAGAAAGTTCTTTTGGGGGGGGAAGGGGGTAAGTCCCATTACCTCTTCAAAATACCATTAAGAAAATGGAATAATGAGGACATAGTTTATATCTGTGTTAAAAGCAAGCCCTAATCTTTAGATCTAGTCACAGTGAATGGAACCAACTCCCTTGGTGCAGAACAGACTTACTCAATAGTCTTTCCTCCACTTTGCATAGAGGTGGAATTTATTCAGGAATGTGTGGCCAAGCCACACTGGTACTGTGGATTTGTGTGTTTATCAAACACATCCATAACATACCCAACAGTACAGGGCTACAGGCGTCTCATCTGGGGTATGCTACTTGGGTTGTGGAAAGGAGAAAGGAAAATATGCACTCAACTGTGTAAACTGACATACAGACGACTTGCTTTGTAGACATTTGCAAATGCAAGTTTACCATGCTTCATGCTCAGACCTGCCCTGATAATCAGGCGCAGGCTCAACTTTTGAAGGCTTTACACTTTAAGCACAAGGAAATGGGTATCTGGCATATCCCCTCATGTTGCAAACAAGCATTCTTATCTATTTGTTTTTAAAATTCAAACCAGCTCATATGAAAAAGAAGACAGTGTGCTTTACATGGTGTGTTTCTCAAAAGGAGAAATCTTTACAGTAAATCTGAGCATAGGCTCACAGGACCCACACAAATCATTATTTACAGCAGCCAGGACTCCCTGATGCTTGTATTCCTGCAGACTACACATTCCGAGATAGGATATGGAGAGAATCATATCCTACTAGATCACACTCTTCCCGGTAATAAAAAGAGACATGAAGAAGTAATAAAAACAGACATGAAGAAGTAAGACGGGTCTCATCCCCGGTGTCTGTGATCCCTCTCTCTGTTGTGAATGGGGCCTTGGCCCCTGTAAGACAGGCCTGGCAGACACTGCATGCCTCATCAATCAGGAGTCTATGCTCATTCTTCCCCATCCCTACATGGAGGCTCCTGGACCAGCTTTGTAACCATAAGGCCTAGTCCCAAAGCTTGTTCATAACAAGACAGCTTTCTGCAATTCCCATAGCAAGAGAGGCTCCGAGATAGGGCTAGCTTTGCACTTCACTGAACTTGACTGTAAAGCATCAGATACAGGAGCAATCTCACAGGCTGTAATGAGTGCTACGTGAGATATAATAACCCGGAAGGCAATTATATACAGTCGATTTACTGAGTATTTGATAAATATCATTGATAATTATTTTTATTATTACTATCAATAATGATTAAGCTCTTCTCTGGGAGATGACAGGCAACTGATTATCCAACAGCTTCAGGCCTCTGATTCCCAAATCACCTATATAAATGCTCCTATCATTATGCCAGATCAAAAATAAGCCGTTTGAGGTTGTCTCTTAAAGTCTTCTTCACCCTTCTACCGCCTTGTATCTTTTATTTTTAAGTGTGTGTGTGTGTGTGAGTGTGTGTGTGTAAGTGTGTGTGAGTGTATGTGTGTGTGAGTGTGTGTGAGTGAATGTGAATGTGTATGTAAGTGTGTGTGAGTGTATGTGTGTGTGCGTGAGAGTGTGTGTGAGTGAATGTGAGTGTGTATGTAAGTGTGTGTGAGTGTATGTGTGTGTGCGTGAGAGTGTGTGTGAGTGTGTGTGTGCGTGAGAGTGTGTGTGAGTGTGTGAATGTGTGTGTGTGTGGGAGTGTGTGTAAGTGTGTGTGAGTGGGTGTGTGTGAGTGTGTGAGTGGGTGTGTGTGAGTGTGTGTGTGTGTGCACTCTCGGGTGAACATGTGCGATGGTACCCAAGTGGAGGCCAACTTTCAGGAGTCAGGCCTCTTCTTCCAAAGTATGTTCTGAGAACTGAATTAAGGTCATTAGGCTAATGTGCTCATCTTACTGGCCTTCTTTCTGTTGTTGATTTTTTTGTTTTGTTTTGTTTTGTTTTGTTTGTCTTTTAGACAGGATTCAGATCTGCTTCAGACCTGGGTTGAAATCAACTCCAGAAGTTTTCCATGCTATGTAATTAATTAAAGTTTTCTAAATAGTTAGATTCAGAGTTTAAATCCCAGCTCTATCACTTACAAAATGTGGCACATTACAATCTGGGACATGTTACTCTGCTGAGTAGAGCACTAAGATGGTCTAGAGCAGTGGCTCTCAACCAGTGGTCTTGACCCCTTTGGGAGTCAAAGGATCCTTTCATAGGGGTTGCATATCAGATATCCTGAATATCAGATATTTACATTACAATTCACAACAGTACCAAAATTACAGTCATGAAGTAGCAACAAAAATGACTTTATGGTTGGGGAGTCACCATAGCATGAGGAACTGTATTAAAGAGTCCCAGCATTAGGAAGGTTGAGAACCACTGGTCATGAGACCAAGGGATTGGAGAGCCAGTGAAAGGATACCTAGGTGTGAAGCTGTAAAAGCCAGATCGGGGGTGGGGGTGTCGTAAGCCCTGTACATTGATCCTGTAGTCCCAGGAGTAGCTGGGTTTTAACTTGCTGTGTAGCACAGAATGTCTTCAAACTTGGGATTCCCTTGCCTCTCAAGTGCTGAGGTTACAGGCCCTCATGAAGCCTATGCTCAATAAACATTTGCAGAATGAAGGTGCAGTAGCAAGTAGGAAGTCTGATCGGGCACCCTACTGCATTTGGGTACAGATGGGGGCTTAAACTAGATCTCAAACAGATGTCCCTTCATGATGAGCTTCCAGCTAATTAGAAGCCAATTCCCATTTCTTACCAAAGTCAAAATTTCCATTTAAAATCTCCACAAAGATCTTAGTTCTCGAAGCTAGCAATGCTAATACCAGATTAGCATGACATGAAAAAAATCAAGAAATACATAAAACCTGAGCTGGGTGTGGTGGTACATAGCCATAATCCTAGCATCTGGGAGGCTGAAACTGGAGGGTTGAGAATGGCCATGAGTTTGAAGCTAGCCTAAATCACGAGTTTTATACTAGCCCAGGCCTGTGTTAGATATACAAACAAAACCAAACAGGCAAACAAACAAACATGCCCACAAACACACAACCAAATGGATCTTAAGCTACTTTATGTAAATGGTTTGTTTTATAGGTTAGGAATCTGTGACATACCAGGCCTGAAACCCAAGACTGCTGGACCCCATGTATAACGTACCTAACTGACCGGACCCTAGCCACTAGGAAGAAGAAAATAAACAGGCAAACTCACAGCTTCCTCCAGGTGCTGCTGGTCTGGATTATCATTTGGCGTATGCCTCAGGATTTCTCGAAGGAGCAGAGGATACTTCACTAGACGGCTTCGGGGAATATCAAGGAAATTCCAGAGATCAAGTTTGCGGCTGAAGGGTGATTCTAAACAGCGCTGAAGGAAATCCTGCACTCTGTGGTCCTGCTTTTTGTGGTCCAGCAGGGCTTTGGCAGCAACTTGATTGCTGCAGTAGCTGTCGTAGGAGCTGAGACAAGGCAGCTGGGAAGGAAACATAAAGAGAAGCCTGGGTGTCAATGTCACTGCTATGAAGGGCCCGGTCGGTATCACTCAGGAATGAACAAACATCACATGGTCTTCAGACGGGGCCACTCTTCTTTTATCTGTAAAGGTGGAAGAAGCTAACTAGTAGGATGGTCGAAAAGACAGACGAGACACAAAAAGAAACTTTTATTAGTTGTACATTCACTTTTTTAAAGGTCCCTATCAAAACTCACTGGCTTTTTCTGGCCATTTAAACTAGAAACGAAAGAATCAGTATTGCAGATGCATACAGAGCAGGGCGTGTGTGTGTGTGTGTGTGTGTGTGTGTGTGTGTGTGTGTGGTGTGTGGTGTGTGTGTGTGGTGTGTGTGGTGTGTGTGGTGTGTGTGTGGTATGTGTGGTGTGTGTGTGCACAAATGCTCATGTTAGTGCTGGGGATTGAACCCAAGACCTCATGCATGCTTGATGGTCTACATAGCTCTGGGCTACACACCAGTCTCAGAATTTTCCTAACCCTTTCCAGGTACTCAGCAAGGCAGAGGCTACCCATTTATTTTATTTTGTGTGTACTTTTTTTGGTGTTTGTATGTGTTTGGAGGACAAGAGACAGCCTTGGAATTCCTCGGGTGCCATGCACCTTGTTTTTAAATTGTGTGTGAGCTATATGTATCTCTATGTGAAAATGGTGGGGGGGGGGGCTCAGTGGGGGGATATGTGTGCACAGCATACATGTGGAAACCAGAGGGCAGCGTTAGGTGTTAGTCCTCATCTTAGACAGGATCTCTTTGTTGATTGCTGCTGTTCTGAAAACTCCAGGCTCGCAAGTCTGCAAGCTTCTGGGGACCCTATCTCCACCGCCCATCTCACTGGGGGAGCACTGGGATTCTGGACACATGAGACTGTGCCTGGCTTTACGTAGATTCTGGGAATCCAAGCCCATACCCTCATACTGACACACAAGCACTTTGCCTACTGACTCGTCTCCTCAGACCCCTTTTAATTTTTAAAACTTGATTTAATTTTAAGATTTTTTTTGTTTTCATGTATGTGCATGGCTTTGCTTGTCTCTCTGTGGATCACATGTGTGCAGATACCCATGGAAGTCAGAAGAGGGTGTCAGAAACAGTGGTGGTTACATGCACTTGTGAGTCATCCTATGGGGGTTCTGGAAACTAAACTATGACCCTCTGGGAGAGTAACAAGCACTCTTAATGGCTGAGCCACATCTCCAGCCCACCTCCTTTCATTTTGTAAAGCAGGATTTATTTAAAGATTCTCTTAAAGAGCCTTATCTATAAGACTTGGTGGCATACACAGAAAGCAAGGGTCAAACTCACAAGCTAGGCTTTGTGTGGCTCAGTGCAGGCATTTCCACATTTGTTTAAGATCGAATGATTCCAAGGTGGCCCAATTATCAGGGGCCTCAAGAAGTTCAAGCAACAGTGTGATTAAAAAAAATAGTTGTAGGAATTATTTATTAAAATTCTTCTAAATGAGCTCTGACAGGCCAGGAAAGGGGTTTGGCACTACCTTCCCATCACACTATCAGGCAAGAATAGCCCAGCTTAAAGACTGGGATGCTGTAACTGCACTACCTTCATTCCAGGAAAACAATGATTTCCCCGACATGCCCATCAGTCATGTTGTGTAAATACCACATCAGAGACTCGTCTCATCCCCTTCTGTTACTCCTCCTTCTTAACAGCGCCTTCGTCTGATATGCTAGTGCAAAGCTGCCCACGGCAGTAACATGCAGCCAGCGGAAGCCAGTGAAGACACCTCGCTCACCACAACACTTTCTCTGTAGCATTCAATGCGAGACAGTGACAAAGGTCTCTTTTGTTTCTGCATCCTCAGGATTTTACATTGTATCATTAAACAATAAAGTCTGTATTCCGGATGAACAAATAAAGGTTAGTAGAGAATAGTTGGCGGTTTGGGATCAATGCTCGCCAAGAGAGTAGCAGGATCAAAACCACATAAAAATATATAAAATAAATAAATAAAAACACACACAAAACAAACAAAATGCTGAGCGTGGTATCTCACACCTATAACCTAAGCACCCAGGGAGCTGAAGCAGGAACTAATGAGAGTTCAAGACCGGCCTGGACTACGCAATGTGATCCTGTCTCAAAAGACAAACGAGACAGCACTCGGAAAGAAGGGCCAGGCGAATTTCTGAGTTCGAGGCCAGCCTGGTCTACAGAGTGAGTTCCAGGGCAGCCAAGGCTACACAGAGAAACCCTGTCTCGAAAAACCAAAAAAAAAAAAAAAAGACAAATAAGAAAGGGGACAGAAAAGGCACTTACTGCCAAGTCCCAGTTTGATCCCCTGGACCTAATGATAAGAAGGAGCCAACTCTCATGAGTTAACCTCTGAGTTCCACACGCAAGGGAACAGGCGTCTCCTACAAATTGTCCTCTTGAATGCCCACATGCATGCACAGACACACGAATGCATGCAAAAACAACAAAACCCCAAAGGAACAAAGTCAACAGGAATACACGTGGCAGCATTCGAAGGTTTTAAATATTCTGCCACTGTTTTTATGCTTTTTATTGAAATTATTTCCTTATCACAGAGTAGAAAAGGTTGCCAGATTAGTAGTGTTTAAAAGATTCATTACTGAGTTTTTTTCTTGGGAGTGTCTTCCTTCCTTTCACATGAGCGAACAAGCACACACACAAAGCAACCTTTTGGTTTGTGTTAAAAACCGCTGCAGAAATCTTCTGCTCAACCTTATATTTTGAAGTAATGATAATTGGTACCCCACACTCCCGTGATGCTTGCAATTTAGATCTTCAAAATCAGCTCAAAATCACTTCAGGCTCTCTTAATTTCACTTCCACTTCCTCGCCTCTTTAATGACCTGGAAATGACCCATGTTTATGAACTAAGGAACTCTGGCCACACTGTCCAACGGACCATTACTTTCTCTGATCTTGCCACTTGCTACCATGGCAACCAAGTTAAGCTCTGCTCCTTTGTTCACACCTGACAGGGTGCCCATTTCCTGGGCAAGACTCAAAATATATACAGATTCCCAAATATGTATGCCCACTCTTTAAAACTGAGGTAAAAGCTCAGTGATTTAAAACAAACAAACAAACAAACAAACAGACTCTGGGAATCCAACATTAGGTTCAAAAACTTAGGTGTTTGTGGGTGACAGTTCTGTAGCCCAGTTTCTCCACTTACAAGATGTACATAATGAAGGCCTTTTCCCCCTTAATGAAAGAAGGCATATAAAATACACAGCACAGAGTTTACCCTCTAGGTAAGAAGCATTAAGTACTAGCTATTATTACAATCTATGGTTTGCTTGTTTGTTTTGTGTTTTGTTGCTATGTTGTTATTGTTTAAGATAAGGTCTCATTGGGGTCCAACCTGGAATTAAAGCAAACAGGTGTGCCACGGTCAGAAGATATCATTTTGTCGCCAATTGCCCCCATCCGACTCTTCCATCCTTTCTTTCCCTGTGATGTTCCCTGAGCCTTGAACAGGTGAAATAGCTTGGGAGTCTCTGGAAACAGGGTATCACGTATCCCTCCCTGATCTTGAGCTTAATATTAAGTCAGATGCCCCCATAAATTCTTCTTTTTTTTAATTTTTTTTTTTTCAAGATAGGGTTTCTCTGTGTAGCCCTGGCTGTCCTGGAACTCACTCTGTAGACCAGGCTGGCCTCGAACTCAGAAATCCACCTGCCTCTGCCTCTGGAGTGCTGGGATTAAAGGTGTGCACCACCACAGCCCAGCTCATAAATTCTTGATAGTCTGTTTAAAGAGAAGTTAAGTCATCTAGCACTTAAGGGGGAGGAGCTGACCAGAACAGGTTTCAGGTTACAGCTGAGCAAGTAGCTCACTGCAGCACTGGCCATCTGTACAAGATCTGCACAAGACTATGCCCATCAACATTTCCTCATAGATGGGGGCAGCCCACAAGGCTCCACTCCTCCTTGAGGCCCTTTTCGCAGTTAGAGGTTGCTGGGGGAGGGATGTCACTTTTTTCAGTGGTGGAAGCCACTGGTGACTTGCTCATGTTCTTGTAATTAATCTCTCTTGTGCAAACAACTATAATTTAATTCAGTGGTTAGTAAGAAAATAAGAGGAAGAAAGGACTTGCTGGGAAGTGGAAAGGTTTCAGTGGGAAAGGGAGGTAGGTAAGGGTGAGGAGCCTGAGGCAAAAACTATTAAAATTCAGTATATGTATGAAACTGTCAAAGAACAAAAAATTTAAAAGGCCCATTTATATATACACACATATATATTCCATATATATACATATATATGTATGTGTATATACACATATAGATGTATCCATGTATATGTATATATGGAAACATTTTTCAGTTTTTATATATATATATATATATATATATATATTCATTCTATCAAAAAATAATCAGAATGAATCTGAGTTTTTACTTCCATGTATCTTGTTTCTCCAGAATTAAAAATTAACCAGGACCTAAATTGACAGGAGCACTCACTTTCTGCCTTGAAGAATTTATAAATTATTTTATTCCTGAGACCAGTCACTTGAGACATTGTTTCTTTGCGATATGGGAGGTTTGCTCAAACAGGATGACCTGCTAGGAAGGGGACAACAGGCATCTGTAGCCAGGGTAGCTCCCCCCAAAAAAGCAAGTCCTCTGTTTAAAGTCTTCAAAACTCAAGTCATGGACTCACTCTAAGGCAAAGAAAGGTCCAGCTGATACTGTCCTGGGGGGGGGGGGGGCAGTTCACTCATTCAAAAGGTTTTTTTTTCCCCCTTTGCAGGAGAATAACTCATGGATTGAATGGACTCTGACTTTTCTCATTCAGTGTCCAGAAAGATGTTTATTTTGTTCTGTCAAAAAGGGAAGAACTCAAACAGATTCACCCCTTGGTGAATACCCACACACCTGGAATTAAAAGAGGAAAACCACTCAGCTGCACTTCAGTTCATAAGTAAGGGCCGTTTCTCATGAAATCTGGCAACAATGGACCATGTGTTTCCTTTCAGGATGTTCTTCAAGCTTCCAGTCCCCATTTGAGGCCTGGAGGGTCCAGACAGCAACTGACTGGCATGGTCATACTTCCTCTGGGTATGTACAGGACATAACTGCTAAAGCCTTCCCCAGATCAAACTAATGAAACAAGCGACAAGAGTAAGCTTCAGGAAAGGAGTGAGTGAGGCCAACCCCTCAAGCTTGAGGCTGAACTATCACAATCTGCACACAATGCTTAAAGGGACAAAAACATTCTACATTACTGTGTCATAAAAAAATGGAGCAGGAGCCCTGCTAACTCTGAAGGGAGTCCACAGTCTGAGGAAGTTTAAAACAACGATGTAGACCTGCTCATTGAACCACTTCTGACTCCAGTTGACCCACTCTCTTTGGAGGAATGTCTTTGTGGGTTGAAGAAGTTTAAAACAATACCCTGACTTATATAACGCAAAGTCAAAAGTTTGTGATGAATGATCTCTCCTGAAATATTGAAGCGTGTTGTCTAAATTATTCAACTGAGAACATTACTTGTCCCTCACATATTCTTGAGATATTTCCGCCTTGGTACTAAAATTGACTTCTGAACTAAAGCCAAGTCATGGGACCCTTTGAAGGCAAGATCAAGGTAGTAACTGAGAGGCACCAGGTCAGACACCAATGTTAAGAATTTTTGGCACATCTATGTGATGTCAATGAGAACCAGAAGGTTTTAGGAAGGTTAGGAACAAGTTGACCTGGAAAGAGAATACTAATATATTAATACTATCTAAAACCCTTTCTATGACTATACTCCCTGACTATTGTCCTGGAAAACTGGGTCCATCAGAGGGATCAAGAGATGTAGTTCTGCCTAGAAGAAGTCATTAAAGTTGTCTGCTCTCATTACTTGCTTCAAAACAAATAAAAACATCTAGAATTGGACAGGAGCATTCACGTATTCACTGAAGGAAAAAACGGGCGTACAACAGGAGTGGTTGGAATGGTGGCAAAATAGCATATGCTTTGTCTAAGCAAAGGACACAAAGGAACAACATTACACACCCAACTGAACACAGATTCAGGAGGAGGCCCATACTTTATGAGCCCCAACCTAAGGTCACATCTTCGTTCTTTAAGTAAGGCATCAGTTATGCGGGACGAAGGTCTGTATAACCAGCAGTTACTTAGGACCAGGAATGAATGTTCTAACTATAAGCAACATGCACTCACTGCCATGTTTGTAAAACTACATTTAAACCATGGGATCCCATCCCATCCCCACTCTATGTACTGGGGATCAAACCCAAGACCTTGTACCTTCTAAGTAAGAGCTATACCATCATAAATTATACCACAGTCAAGATTTTTAAAATACATTGAAAAGCTGCTTTTAATGATAAAAAGCAGTCAAGCCAGGACTGGTGGCACAGGCCTATAAACCCTAGCTACTTGGAAGGTTGAGGCAGAGGTATCCCAAACTTAAGGCCTGTCTGGGCTAGTGAGTGAGTTCAGGGACAGTGTGGGCAATTTAATAAGAACTTGCCTCAAAATAAGGGGAAAAGAAAGTGGGATGGGCTATGGAGATATAGCTCAATGATTAAGTTCTTACATGGCATGCACTACAAAAATTAAAATGATAATTTTAAACTTAGAGTAGAAATGGTAATACTTTAATTGGCCCAGACCCAACCTAATCCAGTGTCATTTTATTTCACATGAGACTAAGAATAGTTTAGTGTGTTCTTTTCCTTTGTTTTGTTGCAAAAAGGCCATGCTGTCTTTCAACACAATAAACCTGTAACTGGAAAAACTTGCTTCCATGCTTTGAAGACATAAACCCTCAATATGTTAAGAGTTTAACTTTTTATTTGATATAATAACCAACAAAGAAAAGTCCAGGGAAAGTGAAATCTATCTTCAAACAAGACCAGAGAACATTTCTTACCCAGCCCACGAGGATGGGACCAACGTGCTCTGTCGAGCCATCGGGTTTCCGAACATCTCGAAGTTGACTAAGGAGCTCTGGCAAGAAACAAACGGAATGCTTATTATGTCAGGCATTCAAAGATGAGCAGAGGTGGCAGAAGCTTCTGGGCTCTTCCAATGATTACATAATCACAGATTTGCTATCAGAAAACTACAAGTTACAACTCGTTTGGGACCAAAACGGTACCTTCATGGAGAGGAATTAGAGAGTCCAGTGTCCCAAAAATCTGATTCAGTTCTTGTTCTGTCATTATTGAGAGTTTCAACATGGGGTCATGGTAGGCCTAGAAAAGATGGGCAGGAGATAGACAGAGATATAGAAATGCCAAGAAACTCAGTAGTTTGTGCAAATGATTCTTAAGAGGTGCTGTATAATAAACAAAAACTGGCTCCCTACAATTTCTCCCACAATGCTGTGCAAACAGCAGACAGGTATGACTGGAAGAATAGATGATCTAGTTCTGCCTTCAGCCTTTTGTGACTACTGCTAAACCAAGGTAGATCCCCCTCCTTCTCCCCCAATGCTTCTACACTTTGGTATATCCTACATCTAGGAAGGAGCAAAAACCCTACTTGGAAAGCAGTTTTGACTCTTACAAAGTTACAAAAGTAAACATGATTGTACACTTTGAGAAAAACCTCCATTTTATTCAAAATTAGCTAACAGGAGGCCTTTTTACATAAATACGTATTTCAAAGAAAGTCGTTGGATCCTTCACTATTGATGTTAAGCAGACAGAGAAACCATTTGCCAATCTTGGTTGGTTCAGATCTCCCGAACGCACATCAAAGTTGGGTGGCTGTGGTGGTCTTCCTACAACCTCAGCACTTGGAAGGCGGAGAGACGGGAGAGTCCTAGCACAGGCTGGCTAACCAGACCAGCAGTCGTATCGATGAGCTCTGGGTTCAGTCAAGAGAACCTACCTACCTCAGTAAATATAGTGAAGATCCAATGAGGAAGATTCATGACATTAGCCTCTGGCACCCACAAGCACAGATGTAACCATACACACAAGAGCACACACACATACACACATACTACACATATGCAAAATAAGACATGGATGACAATTCTTCCCTTCAGGGAGTTGTATAAAGCTAATTGAGATTTTTTTTTTTTAAGGTACATGGAAACTTAAAACATAGGTTTAAAAAAAAAAAAAAAAACAACAGTTCAAGATTAACCGCAGGATGTTACATCAGAAAACAAAACCAAAAACAGTCAAGTCATAATGTGTTCCAACAGCCCAGAAAGTTAAAAGTAAGGTATCCAAGGAAGGTTCTGGAGACAAGCCATGTAGTACAGAGGAGGTAGGAAATACCCCAGAAGAAAGGACCTTGATTTGAGTTGATGCCTGTTCGAGGGTAGAGGTGTAGAGCTGAGAGGAAAGAGACAGATCTGGGGGAAAACAGATCCCTGTGAGTCAGAGGATGACCAAGAAACATCTAAAGATGTTTATGTTTGGGAAATCTCGACTCGGAAAGTAGGCCTTAGGCATATGACCAGCATATGGACATATGATGTGTTCCAGACTTAAATGCCTCTTGCTTCTCTGAGCTGCTCAGTCTCTAGCCCTACCCAACAGTTACTTGGCTGTGTTCACGCAAACCCTAGACGGCCATCTCAGGAGGATAGGAGGAAGAGCTTCCTACTAGCAAAATGTTGGACTGAGGATCCTAAGATGAGAAACACTCTTCCAAACCCATGATTCCCTCAAAAACATAACAAAAAAAGCTGTCGCAAAAAGAGTCAGAGGAGCCTGAATTGAGTTTTCAAGGTAGGGAGGTCACTGGAACGGAAAGATTTGTTGTCAAGAATGTACATGATAAGTTTCCTCTCCTCCTCCCATGGATGCTGATGAACGCGTTTCCATCTGGGGTCTAGCTCAGCAGTAGATCACATGCTTAGCATGTTTAAGTTTGAATCTGATCTTCACTACTCAACAAACAAGCCACCCCCAAGACCCTAACTCCATTCCATATGAAAGACCCTAACTTCTTATGCTATACAAACACTTCACCTTACCTACAGTCCACAACTCAAATGTCTTTATCCTGATGTAGAGACCCACTTCTCTAAGTGATGATGATTTCTCTTGTGAACGAAAAGACCCTACATGACACTCCTTTTTTGGCGTGGTTTGGAAAACAGGCTCTTGACTTGTTGCCCAGGCTGGTCTCATACTCTAGGCCCTCTTCCCCAGCCTCCCGAGTAGGTCAGGAGAGACTTCTAGGACAATGAAATGCACACAAAATCAGGCCTCCATGAGTACTTTCAGATTTAAACAGATCCATCCTTTGAGGGCCACTAGACATGCAGAGGCATCCGGCAGGTGCCTGGTGTAGGGAGCTATTTGCCTTCTTGCTTTGAGATATTTCCTTTGCTGCTGGGTTTGTGGTAAAAGATTCTTTTCAGTTTTTGGTGACTTGAGTTAGTCATAAAGAGGCTATTCAAAAGCATCATCTCAGGACTGTGAAATGACTCACAGGGCAGAGAAAAACACAGAGTGACTCAAACAGCTACTGTGTCTACAGCTTACCTTTTTTGCTAATTTCAAGTCCTCTATCAAGTCTTCTTCACCTTGAGAAAGCTCAAAGATCGCCTGCAAGGGGGGGGGGGGAGATAAAATAGACTGGCTCAGTTCTTTCATTTATGAGCCCAAATTCAGACAGTACCAATACTCAAAAGCTTCAAATACCCTTAAGTTAGATGAGCCTGGGGGTGATACTCAGGGAAGTATATGATGAGACTGTGCAAGGGCCTGAGTTTAATACCCTGCAGATTAGGAGGGAGAGGAGGAGGAAGGAGGAGGAATGGGGGAGGAAGGAGGAGGAATAGGGGAGGAAGGAGGAGGAATGGGGGAGGAAGGAGGAGGAGGGGAAGGAAGAAGGGAAATATGGGGAGAAAGAGGAGGAAGAAGAGAAGAAAGAGATAAAGAAAGAAAAGAATTAGTAGTATAGTAGTAGTAGTATAGAAGTAGTAGTAGACTAGTAGTATACTAGTAGTATAGTAGTATAGAAGTAGTTATAGTATTGTAGTAGTAGCATAGTAGTAGCAGTATAGTAGAAGTATAATAGTATAGTAGTAGTAGTATTGTAGTAGTAGTATAGTAGTAGTAATAGTATAGTAGTAGTATAGAAGTAGTAGTATAGCAATAGTATAGAAGTAATAGTAGTATAGTAGTAGTATAGAAGTAGTAGTATAGAAGTAGTAGTATAGTGGTAGTAGTATAGTAGTAGTATAGAAGTAATAGTATAGTAGTAGTATAGAAGTAATAGTAGTATAGTAGTAGTATAGTAGTAGCATAGAAGTAATAGTAGTATAGTAGTAGTATAGTAGTAGTATACTAGTAGTAGTATAGAAGTAATAGCAGCAGTGGTAGTCATAGGTTAATTAGCCTAACGCAAATGTTCTTGTAGCTAAAAGCTTCAAGGAAAAGCCTTGTTGGTGAGAGAACATGTATTTCTAACCTACACAGTCACCCTTGATGTTTCAGAACTCTGATGAAATCCAACCCAAGGGAACTGTGTCAAACGGTTGTGTTATTAACCAGACCATCACACTCTGCTTCTCTTTTACCCAAAGAAGGCAAGTATCAGCAGAAAGCTGTATTCCTATCGTCTACTTAAGACTGGGGCTACAGAAAGAATGCAACAGTTTATTACTGTAAATAGAATCTGGTGGGGTCAATCCACTCTCAAGTCCTACAAGGTACAATAAATAAGATTAGAGGGGCTGGCTCTTTGTGAGAGTATGTAAATGGACCAGTTCTAATTTGGCTCCATTAGGCCACCATAATTTAAAGAGCTATAATGTGCAGAATACCGTCTCTCATCTGGGAATCTAATCACTGGGAAAACATTATGGTATTAAAGGACTACAAGTCTCTGATGATGATCCAGGAACAACTGTACTGTTTCCAGCTGGAGAGGAGGAGCCAACAGCTTTCAGGCATGCCTGCCACCCTGAGGTTTAGGGACCAGAGGGCCATGAAATGGAACACAGCAGGTGGGGCAGGATCCTGAGCTGCAGGGACAACCTGCCCCAAGGCCCAGCAAAGCCTCATGTCATGGCTTACTGAGATAACCACTGTCCCCATGAGAAGCTGCACAGCCATCCTCTGTACCTATCCATTGGCTGTCTCCAACACTGGCATCTTATATGGATTTGCCTTGGATTTCCTTAGCCATTTGCTTTATGGGAGCTCATCAAGTCTACTGACCAATGGCCACCCTACCGAGGGAGGAAAACCATGGGATTCCACAGTGGAAAATACTTTGGCTTTGAAGGAAGAGAAGAGCCAGATTCAAATCCTGACTACGGCTTACCACCATTCACTCTGCCTTAATGTTTTCTTATCTGCAGTCTGTCTTTTCTTTTTCTACACTGTCAGACTGTATGAGTTATGTCTATGTATCAACAACACTTAGAAAAATACAGAAAAACATAAGGAAGGGAATTTTAAATCACCCCCAATAGCATCTTGTTAACTCTGAGAATACAGAAATAACAAACTCAATTTCTCCTTCCTCCCCTCTCTTCCTTGTCTTCTTTACCCTTCCCATCTCTCTCCCAACCCCCACCCCACCCCCAATTCTGTTTTTCCTCCTCCATTTTCATAACACAGGTCACTCCTACCACCCACTGTGAGGACTTTCCTTTGCACTGCAAACAATGAATTCTGCAGCAGACACTACGCACCTGATCTCTAATTCAATTATTTTTTGGTTTTGTTTTTCGAGACAGGGTTTCTCTGGGTAGCCCTGGCTGTCCTGGAACTCACTATGTAGACCAGGCTAGCTGCCAACTCAGAGATCTACCTGCCTCTACCTCCCCAGTGCTGGGGTAACAGGCACACACCATCACTATCTGAACATCAATTCTAATGCTACCTACCTGGAGACAGCACCACATCCCCCCACGTGAGGGCTCTGTCCCAAGACTCCTCACCCTTTTATATGCTAATCAAGGCCTCAAATAGTACGACCTATGACTCTTATCAACAGTTAAGAAGTCAGAGTTCCCGTGATCCCTCCTTAGGCTTAATTTGTGAGAACTGCTCACAGATCCCAAGGCAGCAACATTAACGTTCGCTGGTTTATAGGATACCATAAAGGGTAAGAGCCTCAGGTAAGTATAGAGCAGGGGAAGTTATGGGTGCAACCTACACATTCCACACCCTCTCTAGGTTCTGCACCCAGAACCTCATATGTTTAGTTATTGAGCTCTTAAAACTTTGGCCTTCTGGGTTTCTATGGAGACACAGACAGCATGACAGATGAAATCACTGGCCTTTGCTTATCACCAGTAACCATCAGCCTCTCTCTTTCCCCAGGGGTTAACAGGGAGAGCCATATCTTAGTTTGGTTTCTGTTGCTGGGATAAACAAAAGCAACTTGGGGAGGAAAGGGTTGATTTCATCTTCCACCAATTAGGTCATAGTCCGTCACTGAGAACTCAGGGCCCGATTCAAGGTGGAAGCCCAGAGGCAGGAACTAGAAGAGAGGTCATAAAGCAGTGGCTTTCAACCTGTGGTCGCAACCCCTTTGGGGTTGCATAGCAGATATTAACATTACTATTCATAACAGTAGCAAAAATACAGTTATGGAGTTACAATAAAAGTAAGTTATGGTTGAGTGTCACCACAACATGAGAAACTGGGTTAAAGCTTGCAGCATTAGGAAGGCTGAGAACCACTGTCTTAGGAGAATGCTACTTCCTGGCTTGTCAACCTGTTTTCTTCTACTACACAGGACCATCTGCGCAAGGGTGGTGCTGCTCACAGTGGGCGGGGCTCTCCCAGACCAATCATTCATCAAGGCAACTCCCCACAGGCTAGCCCTAGGTAGGTAAATTGATAGAGGTCTTTTTTCAACCAAGTTTCCTCTTCCCAGATAAGCTAACTGTGTCAAGTTGACAAAAAACAAACCAGAAAACTAGGACAGCCTGGAAGTCGCACTGCTGTTATCCCGCCTGGGTCTTACTAGTGGCTAGTACCCAACCTGAAGCTTTCCGTAGCTGATAGTCATCAATCAGTCTACTCACTAGCTTGAGGATATGAGAGTCTGCACACCAGACAGATAAAGGTCAAACACACACATCCTAATATCACATACGATGCTGCCATATTTCCACACGGGACTTTGGAGGGTGCATGTATTATTTTTAAAGGCTGTAGTCACTGTTTGATACGCAATACATTTGCATGGGACCCAACACAGCCTGTACAAAATGGGCACGTGGGAAGAGTCTTTTCTCTCAGCCCCTTCCTTCACTAACAGAAGTAAGAAACATTGTAATTCTTTGGGCATTCTTCCAGAAATATGTTCATGATCATACAAACAAGTTCATTCAGATATATGAATATGTGTATTGGGGGGGGGGAACCGGTGTGCTAGTGAACACCATTAATCTTAGCACCCAGGAGCAAAGGCAAAGGGTTCTCTGTGAGTTTTTCAGCATCATATATGAAGAAGCGAGCAGAGCCCGTACTGCCAAACCCTCGAGAGAAGGCGGTACCATCACAGCTACCTGGAGATGGGGTTATAGAAAACTTACGGGCAAATTAACTGCCTTCCACAAGGAAGAAGTTTTCCTTTATAAAGGTAGACCAAAGTTCTAAAAGCCAAATATTTTTTAAAACTTCCTAAAAGTTACTAACAACATATAAATAAAATGATTGTAGCCATGCATGGTAACCCTTGCTTTTAATCCCCACTCTTGGGAGGCAGAGGCAGGCAGGCAGATCTCTGGGTTTGAGGCCAACCTGGTTTATATAGTGAGTTTCCAGACAGCCAGAACTACAGAGAGTATGTCTTTAAAAAAAACAAACAACAACACAAAACAAACAAACAAAACAAAACAAAAATAAAACAACAACAACAACAACCAAACCAACCCCCCCCCTTCAAAAAAAAAGTAAAAGATATAAAATGAAGATGATTGTCTTTGTGAGGGTAAGAATCCTAACTGGACACTTGGCTTCAACATTGCAAAATCGCTTGTTTTTTCACAGCGGGGCCATGCCCACGCAGCTGTATGGAGCTTTTTGTATCATCCATCCTGCATCCCTTCCCACGTGATCTGGCTCTGAGCACTGATAAGCTGGTTCTTGCCTGCAGCAAACCTTTGTGCAGACACACAGGAAGCTCCATGGGTCCTGAGCTTACCTCCTGTCTCTTGATCTCCTTGGCCGTGAGCACCTGATTGACACATACATCGAAGGTCTCACTCCACAGTTTGCTGTCCCTCCGCTTTGTGCTTGAGGAGGTGGCATTTCTGGACCAGGCTCGGGGGGCGAGGATGTCAGGGCGGCTTTCGCTTCGGAAGCTGATGGACCGCTACACAATGACAAAAAGAAACCACCATAGGGTCAGCAGCAGAACTGGGTGGGTCTGTTTTGAGCAACTTCCTGTTGCTGACAGACATAAATCATCTGTAAGAAAGAAAGGGCATGGCCAAAGCTTTTAAGGAGTGGGCACCCTCTGCTGTCTACTCACTGAGGGCTTTTCGCATAACATCGTTTTCTGTGTGACCTGGACACTGAGTGAACTATAGAACAAGACCATGGCAGGCCAGGCTCACACAAAAGGCAGCTCTCTAACACACACCCAGTGGCTTTGATGTTTATTCTTCAGAAGCAAAACGGAAAACAGTGGTGGATAGCCATATGGATAGCCATACACAAAAACCCTCCCTCTCCTTCTACAGGACCTCACTATCCCAGGCGCCCCTGTGTAGTCTGGGGCTTCTCCAGGCCCAATCAAATGGAGAGTGCCTCCATCACTATCCAGGGATGGGTAGAGATCCCCTGCTACGGGATTTATGAGAGGAAGGGCAGGAGTATTGCTAGTCCTGTGAGTTCAGAGATGACACATACAGACGTTTCCTGTTCTCCCTGGTCACACAGAACAAATCTATTTACCACAGGTAAGAAGAAGAGACACACATGATGAAGGCTGGAGAGAATGACTGACCAAGGGAGGAAGCCAACAGGCTTTACCAAACCAAACAGGTTGAGCTCCTGGATCCCACTGTGCCTGAAGCCTGCAAGGACCACCCTTAGTCATTTTAGTTACATGGGCTAATATAGTCTTCTTTCGGTCTCCAGTAGTTGGGGTTCTATCAACTCAAAATGTTGCACCAAAATGTATACTGAGACCAGATGATGCCTACCCCTAACATGTTTGCTCTTTTGCAAAGAGGCCCCAAGCTGTGACTGCCCAAAGTCAAGCCCTTGTGAGTGAAATACACTACCACGGGGCTTTCTCGTGACAACCGCAAAGCATCCAGAGGAAGGTAATGTGTCATCTTTAGTCTTTACTCTGCAAGATTTCAACATGTTCCCTAGAGACGGACAAAGAATATTACTACATCCACAAAGATACATTTAAAAAAAAAAAATTAAGTTCTCATGGGAATAGATGACTGAACTGTTAAGATGCCCGCTGCCTTTCAGAGGACCAAAGTTTGGATTCCAGCACTCACAGCTATCTATAATTCCATCTCCAGGGAGAGCTGATGTCTCTGGCCTCTTAGGGTACCTGCATGTACACATACATGCATGTGTACACCATACGTACATACATACATTCATACATACATTCATACATACACAGACATACACACTTTAAAATATTAAAACAAATCTTTTTAAAGAAGACAGGTTCTTTGGTTATAGAACATAGGGTGACCTGGAACTCACTGTGTAGCCCAGGCTGGCCTCCTACCTCAACCGCCCAAGAACTGAAATTATAGGCGTGTACTACCATATCCAGCTAAAACCAGAACCATTCCCATACCCTCCCCCCACACACTCTATTTAATAAATGTTCTTATGGCCCTGCCAGGTGTGTGCTACCATGTCCAGCTAAAAACTAGTAACAAACTCCCCCATCACTCACCCCCCCACACACACACACACACACGTTCCTGTGGTGCTGCTACCTAGGCCCTTCATGTGAACTTCCACTCAGCTTGGCTCAGCTTGGCAAAGAATCTGACCACTGTGACATATTCAGAAGTATCTTCTGCCACTTCCCCAGCACCCCACCTCTCTCAAGAGTGTTGCATTTATTCAGGCAGGCAGGCAGGCAGTTGCTAACCCTCAGTGCTTCCTCTAAGCAAGTCTCTTTCTCACGGGTGTTTCTCCCATTTCCCAACCAACTCCTCACCTGTCTTCAGGATACAACCGTGCTCGGTCTCTCTTTTAGGAAGGCCTCACCAATGTCCGCCTCTCTCCTATTCTGCCATTGGGACAAGCTTCTGACAGGACAGTGGCCACAACTTGCTCTATTCATTTAACTTGATTTTAAATGGTTTTGAACGTGATGTATAAGCCTGAATCGCTAAGATTGTACAGGGTAGCTCTCGGTTATTTGAGCTCCAACTATGAAATTCAGTAATTACAACTCATTAGGGCAGTTTTTAATTTTATTTAAAAATTGGAGTTTTGGGGGGTGGGCTGAAGAGATGGCTCCACTGTTAAAGTCACCGTTAAATAAATTAGAATTTCCTGTTGATAGAATTATCTAGCCTTTAAGACAACTCTTGAGATAATTTAGCTTCTAAAAATCTTTTTCATGCAGAACTGACCCGCATTAAAATCTGTGTATGCTTCATGATCATGCCAGCCACATGCCAATAGCTATTTGAAAATGCCACTGTTTCTCTTGTTTCCGATGTCACATGATGTTATGGCTGACTTCTAACTTGCTTTCTGAGTTTTTTTAGAGCCCGAGGAAATGGAAGATTCCAAGGGGCTTTGGGGTGTTTTCAGGGCTTTGTGGAGGTCATTCTTCGCAGTCTTGCAAGCAGCAGGCAAGTTCCAGGGCTAGCAGGAGCCTTCAGGTGAGCATGTGGCATCTGAACCTGCTCGGTGCAGGACAACAAGAAAGTGCTTGCCCGGGTTACTGACGCCATTGCACAAGTCTTGGGCTCTCTGAAACATGCCCTTAGAAACAGCAACTGGACTAAATGGACGGAGCTTGCCTGCACTCAGAATCAATTAACCACAGACTGAAAGGCCAACACAGGGCAGTGAGTCACTGGCCTGCTCTCTCCGTGGTTCTGATGGGAACTGCAGAACAGAAAGGAGAGAATACACAAAAGATGGCGCAGGACGCAGCAGCCATTTCCACTTTCACTTGGAGGGATCAGTGACCATCCTGTCATACTTTCAATCTGACCAACACTGGACTTCCCCAAGAGTTGGAAAGTCATTTAAACCAACTTGAAACGTTCATGTTTCTGCAAAATTATGTCACTTTTTAGATACAAATTTTCTTCTTTTCCCCAAAATGTACTTCCAGGCATTAATCACTGTCCTATTTAACATCTTTCCAACTTTTTCTAAGATTTTTTTCTAAAAACACTGTTTTCTCTTTGCAGGCAACTATACCTTTTTTCCTGGTAGTATATAAAACCCATCCTTCAAAGCTTAACAGAGGGGTTGGCCAGATGGTTCAGTGGTTAATGACACTTGCGGCTCTTCACTTCAGAGGACCGGATTTTGATTCCTAATGTCCGCATTGCACAGCTCACAACCACCTGTAACGCCAGCTCCAGAGGATCCAACTTCTTTTTCTGACCTCCACTGGCTTCGGTGCTCATGTGCACATAGCCCCTCCCACCACATAGACAATTAAAACTAAATTAAGTTGTAGGGCAAAACATACCCGAGATGAATAACAGAACAAAACACAATGTGTGGAATTGTGTGTCATGTATGGAAGAATATATGGGGAAATGCCACTATGAAACTCGTTGTTTTGTTTGCTAACGTAAAAAGTCAATTAAAAAGAGAAAATTTGCCGGGCAGTGGTGGTGCATGCCTTTAATCCCAGCACTCGGGAGGCAGAGGCAGGCGGATTTCTGAGTTCCAGGCCAGCCTGGTCTACAGAGTGAGTTCCAGGACAGCCAGGGCTAGACAGAGAAACTCTGTCTCGAAAAACCAAAAAAGAGAGAAAATTCTTTTCAAGTAAAAACCTGGAGAGTGAGTTCTGGGCCCATAAAATTAGCCAACTTTGTGGTGAACAAATTAGTGGTATTCAAAACCAATTTCCTAGTCCCAAACATTTTCTTCACCTCCAAAGTCACTCCTTAGGCTATGTAGGACCTACGTCTAGGTGGAGGCCATACTTACTCATTGCCCTCCTGATGAACAGTGGAATCACTTCTGACAGCTCACTGTTACAAGAAGTACCTGAGGGAACGCCCTTTGTGTGTTTGTGCTGATATTTATGAAGGCAGATTCCCTAAGCCTAAAAACTATTAAACCTTATTTATTTTTATTGCATCTTATTTGAATTGTTGGGGGTTGCAAGATCTCATCTTTGCTCAGATAAGCACATTAATACGCAATGCTAAAATGTGTTACCAAATTGTCCTTCAAACAGGCTATTCGGTGGTACCTCTCCCAGACAGAAACAGGGTAGCTCATGCCTTCACTCTCATCCTGGTATGAGACCTCATTGTTGTCTCACAGGAAAAAATCAGTAGAGCTGAGCTCTAGTATCATGTTGTGAGTATAAGAAATAATGAACATACTTTTATCCGTTTATCAAGACCTGCTTGAGGGTGGAGGGCTGGAGAGATGGCTCAGCGGTTAAGAGCACTCACTGACTGTTCTTCCAGAGATTCTGAGTTCAATTCCCAGCAACCACATGCGGGCTCACAACCATCTGTGATGGGATCTGATGCCCTCTTCTGGCATACAGGTGTATGGGCAGATAGAGAACTCATACATTTAAAAAAATAAATAAAAATATGTAAAAAAAAAAAAAGAAAGAAAGAAAAAGAAAAAGACCCTCTCAGTTTGGTGGAGATTTTCATCATTGCCACTTAGGAGAAAATAAGAGGTGAACATTACCCTATAGGAGCTCCCTCTTAGGGAATACTCCTGTGGGTTTTCTTAGTGACTGCCAACCTCGGGGTGTCAAGGGAATTATCTTAAGGGTCCTTCACACACTGATCCTCAGCCCTTTGAGTGTAATCTTCCAATTTGCACAGTGCCCCCATAAACATGGCACCCCCATGGAGTGAGAGTCTGTTTCATTTCCTGAGACTGGGGTGTGGGGGGAGGTGCTAAGGCACTAGTCTAGACAGGATCCAAAATACACATTTTGTTTCCAAAGTCTGGCCTCTTTTTTATGTTGGAATTGTACCCATTAGTTCCAGGAACTCACAGGCTGTCCCAAGGTTTCAGTGAGAGCAGGCTCATCTCACGCTTTCTAGGAAAGAAATTGGCTTAAGGAAAGAGAATGCACTGGGCTCAGTTTGGGGAATAACTGATTTTCGACCAACCAAACTCCAGATTTACACCCTGGGGCTGTAATGGAACTGAGTCAGGTGTGTGGCCAATAGCTGCCTGGCCCTAGGAAGGAATGGCTGCCGCTAGTTCCTGAATTAGTACTTCAGACATGAACAGGTGTTCATCCTAGCACCGACCACAAATCAGGAAGGACACCTGGCTTGATTAGCAATATAAATGGGCACAGTTATACAGGAGGACTGAGTTGGGGGAAGAAGTGACTCCTGCCACAAGAATCCCAAGGGACAAAAGACACAACACTTCCAGGGCCCCTGCCACCACACCCTTTCTTTATTTTTCTGTACTTGGATGGTGTGCCTCACAACCTTGCTGTCCTTCATGACCTGGCTGTCTTGTTTCTGATCCCTGTTTCTTCACAACAGAAGATGACAAATCCATTCATTTTTCTCATTGCTGTGATCAAATACCTGACAAGAAGCAACGTGGGGGGGTGGGGGGGAATGCACGCGCTTTATTTTGGCTTACGGTTTTAGAGCTTACAGTCCATCCGTGGCAGAAACAGGTGTGGCTGCAAGATCGTGAAGAAAGCTGCTTGTTCACATTGAGTCCACAGTCACCAAGCAGAACATAGACAGAAAGTCGGGACGAGCTATGAAAACCTCAAGGCCTGCTCCATCATTATTGTTAACTATTATTAACAATAGTTAATAATATTGATCCTATCATCTCCAGCAAGGTGCTACCTTCCTAGGCTCAATACCTGCTGGGGACCAAGTGTTTGAATCAAGTGACATTTCACATATGGAACCCCATTGGTAAGCACCTGAAGGTATGTGCATTTATCTGTTTCATTCACTGGTGGATATTTCAGCATTTCATACATGCGAAGGCACAACAACTTGGGCAAGGTAAAAAGTGAATGTCAGGGGAAGGAGAGAGTTGTTCTGCACCTGCACTGTGAGACAAGCTTTAGAAATCTACTGAGAAGTAGGATTCTTGCTCCCATTTTACAGATAGGACACTTGAGGCTCACAGAAGGTAAAATTTGATGAAAGCCATGAAGTTAATAAACAGTTCATTTAAACCAGGGGGCAGGGCATTCAAAATGACAATCCTGGTCTGTCCTCATGTAAGGTGGTATGTGAGCCAAAGTAGATGAGTTTCATGCTACTTCTTAGTGTGTAACAGCTTTTTAGTCTTGTGGCCACTCAATTCTGAAGTAGACAAATTTTTATTATGCAGAGCTGTCCTGTGCATTGTAGAACACTTAACAACAGCATTAGTTTCTAACCACAACACACAAGTAACATCCTCAACCCAGGTGTGCTGACCAAAAAACATCTTGAGACACTGCCTACGTCCCCTTAGGAGAGAAACACTGGTCCATTTCAAAGTGACAGAGTGGACCTTGGACAAGAACACATAACCACAGAAACAAGTACACAGACCTGCTGGGGTGAGGGGATTTGGGGATAGCAATGAAAACTGTTCCAGAATAAGCAAGAGTTTCCATGAGGGAAGCGAGTCCTGCAAACAAGGAGAACCCCAAAGCTTGTTAACTGTTGGCAGCTAAAATAACAATAGCCATATGGGGGACAGACAGATGCAGACTTTGGAAATGGGTACTCATGTTTATACCCAAGCTGGGAATATAGGAAAGATGTTGCAGGTGGGAAGCAGATTGTCTGTTGGGTAGGAAACAGGCCCATTTACATATGTCAGAGGAAATGTAAGCTCAGCAGGTAGACACTTCGACAGATTTGATTTGTTAATGCTGCCTGTTCAGTGGGGTGCTTGCTCCAGTCCTTCTGCAAAAACAAAGGTCTTCATAGCCAAAGATAACATGTTCCAATACAGAGCTCAGGCCAGGCACATTCTCTCCACCATCCCAACTGCACAGCTATTTGGGAGCAGATGGTTCAATAGTAAACAGTTTGGAAGCTAGGATGGGACCGTCAGAAGAAATGTATTCCACTGTGGCTGCAGCGGTGGGTTAAAGCAAAAAGTTCTAGAATGTAGTCGCTAAAGACTCCTGGATAGTATCCCGAAGAAGTCTCCCAAAGGCTCCAATCTGCTTAAAATGAGGAGCAGCGCTTTCCCCACCAAGAAGCTCTATCACATTGGACCTTTGTGCTAATCTTCTGAAAGGACCGGTCAGGAGAAAGTCAAGAACCAGAGGACTGAGTGACGGGCACAAGGTAAGGCTAGGAATAGGGACTGGGTACCGCTGTTCATCTCCAAAACACAGACTTGAGTTGAAAGCAAAGGCTTTACTTCTAAAGCAGACTTCAAGTCAACTCATGTGGCTAGGAAAACTCTTGTGTCTGGCTCTTAGTAGGCTCCTCTGTTGAGGCAGCATAATAATTAGAACCTCACAAAGCTGAAGTGAGGATTGGTCGAGTCCAGGTAGGTCAACGGCTTACCCAGATGCTAATGCACAGTCAGCAGGAGATGGCTGGTACCTCTGCTGCCTAATTTTTATGTTGACTTGATGTTAATTAGAGTCCTCTGGGAAAGGGGAACCTCAACTGAGAAAAGGTCTCCATTACATTGGCCTGTGGGCAAGCGAGTCTGTGGGGGTCATTTTCTTGTTTAATGATTGATGGTGGGGTGGTACTGTGGCAGTGCCACCCCTGGACAAGTGGTTGTGAGTTGTGAAAGAAAGTATGCTGAGCAAGTCATGAGAAGAGAGCCAATAAGAAGCATTTCTCCATGGTCTCTGCTTCAGTTCTTGCTGCCAGGTTTCCACCTGTGATGGTTTGTATATGCTTGGCCCAGGGAGTGGCACTATTTGGAGGTGTGGCCTCATAGGAGTAGGTGTGTCACTGTGGATGTGGGCTTTAAGACCCTCATCCTAGCTGCCTGGAAGCCAGTCTTCACCTGGCAGCCTTCAGATGAAGATGTAGATCTCTCAGCTCCTCCTGCACCATGCCTGACTGGATGCCACCATGTTCCTGCCTTGATGATACTGGACTGAACCTCTGAACCTGTAAACCAGCCCCAGTTAAATGTTGTCCCTTATAAGACTTGCCTTGGTCATGGTGTCTGTTCACAGCAGTAAACCCCTAACTAAGACACCACCTTAACTCCGTGTGTTTGCTTCCCCTGATGATGCATTGTAACCTGCAAGACAAATAAACCCTTTCCTCTCCTCCCCATGTTGCTTTGGTCATGGTGCTTTATCACAGCAGTAGAAACCTATCTACTATTGATAAACCATCAACTGTACTGCTACCATTAGTGCTTGCTATATCCATCAGTCCCCTCCTATCCACGGGAATATGTCCCAAGAGTCCCTGGTGCATGTGTGACTCCACAGTATTATTGATCCTAATATAAACTCTGCTTTGTCTATATATACATACCTATGACAAAGTTTACTTTGTACATCAGGCACATTAAGAGATTAACAATAGTTAATAAAAGAGTAGATATAGCAATACACTGTAACTATGAAGGTTAATTTTCTTTATCACCTTGATGAGATTTAGAATTGCCTAGCAGATTGAGACACGATTCTGGGTGTGTTTACAGCAGATATTAAATAAGAGGGAAAGCTCAGACTTGAAGGTGGGGAGTATGTGCTATCCCTGGGGCTTCCTGCAACCCCAGAATGGAAGAGGGAAGGGACAGAACCGGCAGGACACAGGCATTTCCCGTCCTGCCTTCTGGTCCATGATGACGCAGACACCCCTCCTCTGTCATGTGCTCCTGCCGCCATGATACTCTGCTCAAATGCATGGGGCCAAGCAACTGGAGAAACCATGATCCAGAACACATCATCCCTCCCCTATGTTTCTGTCAGGCATCTGATCACAGGTACGCACAGCTAATTCATACAACAAAGTTTTTTTAATGTTTAAGTTATTCATTCTTGGCAGTTTTCATTTACCATTTTTTAAAAAAATCATAGTGGATCATGGGTAGCCCTAACTGAGGGAAAGTGAAATCACAAATAAGGGGAAAATACTTGGATGATTTCATCCACAGACAACAGCAGAAACATCCCGGAGTTACTTAAGACCAAATAGCTTCTTGGAGAAATTTCACTAAAATAACCAGCAGGAGAGAAAACCCTATCAGCATAATGCTGCTATTTATAAAAACCCAGTATCTGACCAGATGAGCATGTAGCTAGTGGTACAGAAATTGCCTAGCATGTGCCAGACTTTAGATTTTGTATCCCCAGCTCCATAACAAACAAACAAACCTGGAGATGGCCAAAGAGTGCTCAACAACAGGGAGTGAAGTGTAACCACAAAATAAAAACAGCATATGGGTTTAAAACATTTTGAGAAAAGCTTAAGGATAAGTAGAACACTATTCACAGAGTTGAGTAAAGAGAAGGGAGATCTCCATTTAAAATAGACAAAATGGTAACAGGAGTCTACCCTTGGATGATAGGATTTTATCTTCAACTTCATAATTCTCTACATTTATCTTTCAAACTTCATATAACAAAGAGATAACTAAGAAAACCAAATTGATTGACAAATAGTCATGGCCACGAACACTGACTTTAACAGAACCTGCACCAACACATCTTGACAAGGTTCATGATGAATGGCCATTGAAAACACAGTGGAATGGTATCCAAGCAATTTAGAATCAATACATGCCAAACACCCAAGATCCCAAACAAGGAAAAACTTTTCTGGAGCTCAAAGAAATTCTTAATGGAATGAATGAAAAGCTGAAGACAATATTTGGTACAGGTGTGGAGAAAGCATTACCGAAATGCTCGGCACTCGTCAAAAAATCCAGTGGCTTAGGGCAGCCACCCAACATCTTAATCCCTTGCCATGAATGGCTCTTAAATGATAATGACCATGGCAAAGTATTCCACCAGCTGGAAATAACGCCTCTTCGAACTGGGGCGGACAAAATAAGGGCCAGCTGAGCGCAGGATGCTTCAGATCCAAAATCTGGTGGCTATTTTTAGATCCTGGCAAACCACTGGCTGTACTGTGACCAGTTTTTTGCTTTTTTCTCTCTCTCTTTTTTAAATCTAACCACAGAAGTGATACTCAGAACACCCAGCAGGTCTCCTTGCAGTACTCGCTGACGGTGGGACCCTGGGCCCAGGTTTAAAGCTTGGGGTTCTTTAAATAGGGAAGGATGAGGAGTCCCTCTTGACGCCAAGCACTGAGAACTTCTCAGCTGTCCCATCACCTGCCAGACGCTCACCTTCATATATGCAAAGTAACCAGGGACCCAAAACTTTTGCCATCCACAGGAAATTTTTAAAAAGACGCCATAGTTGTCAGATGTGGTTCCTTAAGTCCATACAGCCATGTGAATGTGCTACTTACGTCTCAGGTGTAGATGGTACCAGACTCCTCATTCCTTTCTCAAGCCCAGAGTTAGAACACTTGTCTAGTATGCATGAGGCTCCAGGTTCGAATCTCAGGACTGTATTAACTAGGGGTAGTGGTACATACCAGAAATTTTAGCATTGAAGAAGTAGAGGCAGGAAGATCAAGGTTCTCCTCAGCTACATAGCAAGTTCAAGGCCAGCTTGGGCTACGTGAGTCCTTGATTCAAAGCAACACAAAATAGGGGTGGGGGTGGGGTCTAAACTAAAACTATTAAGGGAAATAAACAGAGATCTTAACTTTAAAGAAAGTTGGAGTGCTCCCATATAAGGCCAAGAGACATTGATCACGCATTTGCACCCCAAAGCGAGCAGTTCACACAAGTGCAACTGGACAGATTAAGTTACCTTGCGTTAGGCTCAGGGTCTACACTAATATCCAAAGTCATTCTGAAGAGAAATGTTACAATGTGAAAAGGGTTGTTTGGAAGTGGAAGGCTATATACATTCAGTTTTTCTTTCCTTTTTTCTGTACTTTCCCACAAACCCCCCCCACACACACACACACATACACACACACTTTTGAAACAGAAAGAAAGATGTTCATGCCCAAAGCCAATGAGGGACAACATCACAAGACAATGAACTCTGTCCTCGCTGGACTTGGCTCAAATGAGTCCAAGAGTCATGTGCAGCTGTGCACGGAGAGGCAGAGCTCAGCATGCAGCTGGCCCATGGGAGCTGGTATTCCCTGTTCCACATGAGAGGTACACACTCTGGCCCCTTTCAGAGCTGGGCCAGGTTTCCCTCTCAGGCATGCTGAAGAGGGAATTTATGGGCCTTGGGGGATGCAGACATCTGTGCTTTAGTTTACCAGCAGCCCCGTGCTAAACCTTTCTGGTAAAGAACTGACAGAGTATCATGCAGTCAACACCATAAATGCTGCCTTTGTGCTGAGGCCTAACTTTCCAGCCCATATGGGTGCCAGGAGGAAGAGAAAACAAACCCGCCAGTGTGTTACCTCCAGACCACTCACATTTGTAAATGGCCTTTTAATCTTTCTAGAAGAGGCTGCCAGCCCAGCGTACCCCTGTGCCCTTCTTCACTAACTATGGTCTCACAGGAAGCCAGAGGGAGAACCACTAAGTACTGATGGAAGCCTCGTGTTTGGGTCTAAGTCACTGCTTGGCCTGTCATTAAAGGAACGCAGTCTAGAGATGAAACTGGATATCCAAAAGGATCCATATGTCTCTTAAGTGCCAGGATCCAATGAAATAAGAGCAGTGCACCAGAAAACCAAGAAGCTTGCTGGATCTGGTGGCACAGCTTTGGAACATCAGTTACTCAGGAGGCTGAGACAAGGGAATCAAAAACTTAAGGACTGCCTGGGTTGCAGAGGGAGTTCAAGGCCCACCTAGGCAACTTAGTAAAGATCCTGTTCCCAACTTTAAAAAAGAATAAAAAGGGGTCAGGTATAGTGGCAAGTGCCTTTAATTCCAGCCCTTGGGAGGCAGGGGAGGAAGATGATCTAGATACATAAAAGGGCTGGAGAGATGGCTCAGCGGTTAAGAGCATTCACTGCTCTTCCTGAGGTCCTGAGTTCAATTCCCAGCAACCACATGGTGGCTCATAACCATCTGTAATGGGATCTGATACCCTCTTCTGGTGTGTCTGAAGACAGGTGCAGTGTACTCATATAAAGAAAATAAAAATGAATATTTAGATACATAGACAGTCTTAGGCTAACCAGAGCTACATAGTGAGGCCCTGCCTCAATAACAGTAAAAAGGGGCGCACACACAGACAAGCTGGCTCAGTGGCTAATGCACTTGTCACCAAACTTGATGTCCTGAGTTCAATCATCAGGACCCTACATGGTAAAATGGCCTGTGTAAGCTCTCCTCTGACCTCCACAAGCACACCATGACAGGGGTACCCCACCCCCCAAATAAAAATGTAATAAAAATTTACTAAAACCGAAACAAAGCATTTGGTGGGGAAGCACTTACTTGCCTTGTATATGCAAGACCCTGGGCTTAATCGTATTATAACAGTAAAAGTAAAACAAAGAAATGGAAGGCAAAGAAATAAGCCAACTTGCCTCATGCTCAAATGATTTTTGAAATAGAAGATAAATTACACATATAGGTGCATACAGTGAATGGCTGCTGAGTGTCAAGAAGCTTGGGCACAGGAGCAGTATTCCCTTGTCTTGTTTCTCCCCCAACTGAAATGACACGGAGACCTAAAGGAACCGTGAGAGCTCATGAAACTGGTTCCAGGGCAGCCTTGGGGGCTGGCGCCTCCTTCATCCTCTTGTTCTGTTTGCTCCCTTGGCACTTTTCCCCTTTCTAGTTGGTAAGGAAAGCAATGGTGTCGGGAGGCAAAAGCAGAAAGGCAGTTTGTTAAACAACACCAAGAGGCTTACATCGCATGTCCCGAGGTGGGCTACAGGAAAGACAGACGGGTGCAGGATGGCGTTCACCACTCTCACAGATCTTACATGAGCATGCCGTGTACAAATATGAGCTTAGAGATGCATTTCTATGCACTGCTCTCATCCCTTCAAATAATAACACATTGCTCAAGTTCTCTGTGTGTATAAGCATTAAGAATAACTTTTCTATTTCTGTCCCATACACATAGCCTAGGGTTATCGATTCATCGTGACAGTCGCAAAATGTCAGTAGAAAATTTATTTAGCAAAAGAAAGATATCTTTGAAGCTTTAGAAGGCGATTTTCACATGACAGGTTCTCCCTTGGGTCTGACTTTCTCATCTCTGATTGGTCTCAGTCTGCTAAGTTTTCAGACACGGCTTAATTAATTTCTCTCTTCGCCAATTCTCTAGGTCAATGCAAATTTCTAAGGCAATAAGCTGTTTTCTGCAGTGTTTCCTGTGCAGGACCCTTAGGAACCAGAAAAAAATAATAAAGATTGCCTGGGAAATCTAAAGAAAAATGGTGAAGGTATGCAATCAGGGTAGGTTACAGGGCGAGAACACAGTGTTCTCAGAAATACAAACTCAAAGGTCAACAAGCCAGGCAAGGCATTGTTAGCAAGTAAAGGGACCCAGAGTTCCAAGAACAACTGTAGAGTAGGGGACATTTGCAGGTGACAGCTGCCTAGCTACTGGAATCCAACTTGTTACTGTCATTTGGCAAAGTAAGCACAGCACTGCCCTAAATCCACCAGAAGGCAACTCTACCCTGAGAAAAGCACCCTGAATGCAGGAGGAGCCCAGCACCAGGTGAATGAGTGGTAACCTCCCTGGCACAGGGTGGACCATCCTGGGAGAAACAACAGGGAGAGAGGCCATCAGAGAACGGTCCTATCACCAAGGGAAGAAATAGCTCACAGTGAACTTCAACCACAGTCACTAGACTGGAAAGGAAAGAGTCAAATGCAGTCTAAAGACTTTTCAAAAAGCAGAACTCAGCAAAAAACCAGATGTGCAAGACTCAGGTGATAATGAATCTTCCAGGAAAAGCCCGCAGTGAAGTTGTCCAGAGGGCTGAGACACTGGCCACAAGGGACAGTACGAAAACACATCCTTCTCCACCAACCAGCTCTGCAGGCTGACTCCCCCACAGAATCTTATTTTGTTCCTCTGTTCTTCCTACCAAGAGGCCAGAGTACAACCAGGAGTCCATAGTCCCAAGGACTGAGACAGACAGAGCCACAAGGGACACTGGTTTACACACTGGGTGGTAAACCAGTTCGTGAGTTAACATCAGAGTTAACAGACAGGCTGGAAGTAACACGGGGGTGGGGGGGTGGGGGTGGGGTTGAGTAGTGGGGATGGATGACATCACAGGGCTGTGGCACATCCATCAGACAGTAAGGAAGCAGGGATGCAGAGGGGTATAGGAGAACCTTATAGCATTCTCCAGCTCTGATGGTCAGCATGAGGCATGCCTTTGGCTCAACCTCTCTCTCTGCTGTGAATACTTTGCTTTACTACATAAACTTCTGCTTAAACTCTGTGTTTAACTAGATCCTTTCCTTTGAGAAGATAAGAATCAAGGAGAAGTCTTCACCTGACTACAGCTTTCTGGTCTACAATTTTCTTATACATTCAAGGTCAAGATAAAAGCATTGCTAATCGCAAGTATTCAAGACAAATGAGACCGGGCAGATGCCTGACTCACTCAGCTATGCTGGGGGTGAGGACCTCATTGTATGACTTTTGTTAGGTTCAATCTAAAAGAGTATTTTTACAATTACAAATTCAAGGTTGTGGATGGATCTCAACCTTCACTTTAAAAGGCAAACTGCAGGAAGAGGTTACGAATAGGTCTGATGAAATGCCACTTGTCACCGAGCCTGATGATCAGAGTTCAATTTCTGGGATCTGCATGGTAGAAGGAGAGAACTGACTCCTTGGAAGTAGTCCTTGGGCCTCCACATAAGCATCATGGCATACACATGCTCCCTCCCTCCAAATAAAAATATAAGAGTAGAGTTTAAAAACAACCACATACACTTGTTAACTAAAAACTACTACTGTCGACAATATCCACTACATAGCTAGTAAAAACTAAAGACCCTTTGAATTTATTGTCTCATAAATATTTACAATTATTCTACAAAGGATCCTCTGTAAGCCACAAAAGGTGACTCTATGATACATTTACCTCTGAGGACTAAAAGTGAGACTTAGAAACGTTAAATCGCCTGCTCTAGAATGGCAGTCTTCAATGGACAACTAATGTCAGAAACAAGCTACTTTGGGTTTTGTTCTAACCCTGAGACCAACAACCCTTTTTGTAAACAGACAGGCATGGATGCAGTCCACCCAAGCTCCTTATGGACAGTGAAATTAGAATTCCATGTGGTTTTCACATATAAGAAATACCAGTCTCTTCATTTCTTTCCCAGACACTTGAAGTTGACAGCACCCTTAGCTCATGAGCCGTGAGCAAAGAGGAGGCAGGTTTGGCCCTCCCCCTAACCCCATAGCTTTCTAACTCTGGTTGAAGTCACCAGGTTCTGCTACTATCCAGCTCATCTCACAAGCTGGTATCTCAGGAGTCCAGATATTGCTGGACAAAACCAGTAAGGGTACGCTCTGGATGGGACCCATGACTTAGACATACAACTATGAACTATGAACTATCAGAAGAGGCCCTAGCCCCGCCTGACCCGGGGTAAGACGGGCACAAATTTCTCATCCCTGTATCCCCTCCCCAGCAGCAAGTGGTGATCCAGCTCCGCCTGAGACCAACAGAGATTCTAGGTATATGAGCACGTCAGAGTTCTCTGCAAGCCCACGTTCCCTTACCTGCAAGGTTTGGCTGAAGCGCTTTAATGGTGTGGTCTTCACAGGTGGGATGAGGTTTGCTAGCGATGTGACTCTGGAAAGGGGTTTGACCCTTTTGTTACTAGGTTCCTGTATAAAAGAAAAAAAAAAAAGAGGACAGTGTCAAGGCCAGTCTTGAAGATGTCTGTCACAACATCACATCCATCCTGCTCTGAGAACTGCAGGCGGCAGGGTGATCTGTAGACAGAGAACAGTTTACCCAGGACCTGCAAAAGTGATCTGGCTGGGGAACCAGGAAAGAGAAAAGACAGAGGATGCACACTGAGGCAGTGGGGTAGCAGAAAGGTAGGGATCCTGCTCCCCCCTCCCAGCCCCTCCCCCACAGTCAGTCAGGTTTTCATTCAAAGCTTCTAGCGGAACCCTTCTTCCCATTGCTGTAGAGAGTTCCCAGCCAATGACCTTGCCAGACAGTGTTGTGTCTTGTTGCTTCTGGCTTCATTTTTAAAAATCCCTCCCTGTCACCTTGCCAGAGCCATTTTTTGTGCATGCTTTATCCATTTATTTTTCTAAAGTTACAAAGATTGCTTTTAATTCATCAAATTAAAAACCGATTTTAAAAAGCATTTACTTGTCTGGGTGTATAGGGGGAGAGAGTCAGAGGGCAACTTTCTGTAGTGAGTTCCTCTCCTCCCACCAGATGGGTCCCAAGGATCAAACTCAGACTGTCAGTCCTTGTGGCAAGCCTGCTGGGACAGCTGACCAGCTCCAAATATTTTTTAAGAAGTTTTATTTCTAGGATCATAAGAAAGCATCTTTGAACCTATAGCAATAGAGAGGCACGTATTAAAATTCATAAAATACCCAATGGCAAGAGGAAATGTACAGGGAGAGATTTGTACCATGGGTTTTTGGTTTCCGTACCTATTTATAACCACACATTTTCAAAGTCACCTCCACAGAAAACATCGATTGCAAATCTGTAAGTTACTCCGTGGCTGACAGGAGAGAGGGACACTCCTTATTCCAGTGAACGATACAAGAACGATACAAATAAAAACAGGCTTGGGGGAAGAGGGAAAGGACCAAGCAAACATTTTACAAGATAAAGAGGACAGTTACCCTTGCTTTCCTATGCTCCATCTGACCTGCAGTAGATGCTGGACGGCACATGAAGACCTCAAATTGTGATGGAAAACACCAAGTCAGCCAGTTGTAGCAGACGTCAATCATTTCCTAAGGCAGCTCCCCCGACCCCTACCCCGAGGTGTTCATCTTTCCTTTTCAGCCATTGCTCTCAAAGTTTGACCCAGAATTTCCAATTCTTCAAGGGGTTCCCGCAGGCCATTCTAAACACAGCAGATGCTTGGAGAAATCCTTCATAAATCTGGAATTCAGCCGGCAAGTTTTCATGTCGGCAGATGCCCTTGCTAGCCTCAGAAATCAGAAGCCTTCTCTTGAGATTCTACCAACTTTGCTGACATTTTAAGTTCAAAAAAAAAGAAGAAGAAGAAGTTCAAAACAGTTCCATGGTGTCAAAGAGTAAGCTGTGTGGTTTGCAAAATGGTCAGTTGCTTTTCTAAGACAGAAAGGACCCAGCAGCCAGGGACCTCTCTGGCTTCTCAGTGAGCTACGCTGAGCAAACAGTAGGCAGTACTAGGAACACTAGGAAGGCTGGGTTTTAAAATGCAGCAGACAAATCTCCTAATATGAAGGCTGCCATTACAAAGGATAAAGTGCTGAAGAGAAAAGTCCAAAAGCCATCTGCTTCCAGGCGATGATGTCCTTCAGGATGCTCCCTGCCCAGTGCCTGGGCTCCTGAGCATCGGAGCCCCGAAGATGATTTTAAGATTCTCCCTTTTTACATCACATCTGCATCCTCAGCATGCTGCATCCACGCAAGTATGCACACACAGACTCTTAAGCATCCCCCGAATTTCTCTAAATGGATTCTGCTTTAGTCTAGAAATACCAGGTTGTGATCTCGCTCCCTTTGCTGGCATAAACCGCATTGCAGCACCCAGAGAAAACTCCCAGGGGAAAAGAACTTGGTCTCGGATAATCCTGCATGCGCCTCAGAGCCCAGAGAGGCTGAGCCTCGTTCCCATAGTTAAAGCTGTATCAGAATGGGGAGGTTGAAGAGTGAGCAGCAGCAGCTGGGGTGTCTTGCTTTAAAGCAGGGCAGGGAACACTGCGCACTTGGCAGGCAGGCTTCAGGAGGATCTAGCCCTTATGTGTCATGTGTTCTAAGGTGGGTCTGACTTTGCTGCTCCATTTAGATGACCCACTCAGATGTGCGTTATCTACGCCCTAATATAGTTATGGGATACACAGACCATGCAACACTAGCCCACCACACTGCCAACTTCGAACTCCTTCTCTGAGGCACAGCCTCCAAGTGCGTTAACAGCAGGCTGCTCTCTGGTGATCTCACATTGCTAAGCAAAGAGGAATGAACCAGAAGCTATCCTGCTGCGATTTAGTGCTGGCACTGCAGGCTGGTGTAAGCTCCAGAATACTCACAGCTATGGGAGCTAGGAGGGGAAGCCTTATATCTGACCCACAGGAGTGAAGCATGAATTATGGAGCTATCCTTGAGGGTTTCTGTGAGAACAAGATTTAAAACAATTCTTGGCCTAATTTAATTGTTCTTTTCCATTTACTCAGTCTGTCTCCAGCTATATCTTACTACTGTCTAAAGAGCCCTCCGAGAAAATATTTCTAAGATTCTAAGCAAATAGTATTACTGAGAACTAACTAACAAATGCAATACTGAGGGTGTTTTCAGGTTTGTCATTGGAATATAACAGAACTGCAGAAAGCCTGCCTGGTCTAACACAGCATACTACTAGACCAGGCTAGGCAAGGTCAATGCTGCACCCAGACACAAAATGTACTGTTACAGGGCACCTAGTACCAGTACTGCCAAGTGACTTGACAGGCAGGCAGGAAGGCACATCACTAAAGATCCTTTAAAGGATGGGGGGAGGGTCGGTAAGCTTGAATACAATAGTTCTGATTAGTCTTTTCTAGGCTTCATTGTTTTGTTACACTAACTAGGACTGCCTGTAGAGTGTTTATTAAAGTTAAGATACTGGGTACACTAGTCTAACTGATGATTCTAAAATGATTTTGTTGCTGTTGCTGTTGTTGTGAGTATTTGTACAGTCCAGGCCAGTCTAGTGCTTAAAAATAAATATGGCCGTGTGTGTATATGTGTGTGTGTGTGTGTGTGTGTGTGTGTGTGTGTGTGTGCCTGCTGCTCTCGGAGGTCAGAAGGTGTCAGATCCCTAGGAACTTGAGTTCTAGACAGTTGGGAGCTGCAGCATGGATGTTGGGACAAACCTGGGTCTCTGCAATAGCAGCAAGTACTGTTAATTACTGAGCTTGATCTCCAACTCCCCTACCTGCCAAAGTGGTTATTTTTAAAGATTCATTTCATATTTATTGTACTTGATGAGTGTTGGCATTTTGTCTAAGCTCCGCCCCACTGACTCACTCTAAAAGGGGCGGCTTACCCCCTCCACTCTCTCTTGATCTAGCCTTCCTCCTCTGTCCTCTTGCCCCTCCCCCCTCTCTCCACGTGTTCAGGGCCAGCCTCTACTCCCCCCACCCCGCCTTTCAACGTCTCTTCTACCCTCTCAACTCCCCTCCCCAAGAATAAACTGTATTCTGTACTAAACAGTTATGTGGCTTGTGTGGGGGAGGGGAGGGGGCGTTGCCTCAGCATGGGCCCTCGGAAGAACCCCCTTCCCCCACACCTGACTACACATCCACCAAACATATTCCTTCTCTCCTTTATCCTTTTTTTTTTTTTTTTTTTTTTTGGTTTTTCGAGACAGGGTTTCTCTGTGTAGCCCTGGCTGTCCTGGAACTTACTCTGTAGACCAGGCTGGCCTCGAACTCAGAAATCTGCCTGCCTCTGCCTCCCGAGTGCTGGGTACACATGGTTTTCTAACATGTTTCTTATATCCCTTTCTTAGGGAGGCCGTGACTTTCCTATCTCCTCGTTACTCCTCCCAAGAGGTGAAAGGCAGAGCAGACTGTCTCATGTACAAAGCTGCCTATGACACCAACACAGTGCGGCACGGTTTCTTCTTTTTCTTTCTTCAAAACAGTTTCTCCGAAATGGACCTGCAGGGAACCCTTCATTGTCTCTGCATTTCATGTCAGACAGAGTGGGGCTGGGTGCAAAAGGAAGAGTGTGCATCATGTCTGCAGCTGCCTTGAGACTGCTCCTTTACTGAGCACCGCCCCACACACACTCTCCAGGAGTGGCAGAGATGCAGTCATCAGTATTGTGTCTGAGACCATACCACAGCAGGGCAAGGCAAGTACTCTGCTTCTGACCAGGAGTCAGGCAGAGTGCATGCCAGGCGATGCCTTTGCCCATGAGCTGATAGGGTCACATACACAAACAAACAAACAAACCAATAACAACTTTCAAACATTTGGATGTGACAGGGAGCCTTTGTGGGACTCCATCTGTGGGTATTAGAGTCACCTCCAGTCCACCCCTAACACTTGAAAGTGGCTTTCACCATCCTCCTGTTAAACACCAACGTGTAACTCAGGGTGACTGATTTGCATAAATAAACAATAACATGTTAATTCTGGTTACAGGTCAAGACAGGATCTTATTACGTAACTCTGGCTGACCTAGAACTCATTATGTAGACTAGTCTGGCCTTGAACTCACAAAGGCCCGCCTATATCTGCCTGGGATTAAAGGTGTGTGCCACTATATCTAACTTGGCTACAAGTTCTTATTTCAAAGCTCAACATATAAAATTCACAAGTTGATTTATCTCAGTATGTTTTTAAGTTAATTCCTAACATGCCCATTTGAAAGATGAAGAAACTGAGGTCTCAATTTATTGACTTGCTTAAAATGATTCAGCTGGATAGAAAAAAAAAATGGAAGAAGGCACTATAACTTGAAGCAGGGTGATCTCAGAGCCATGCCCTGCCTGGGGGCTGGCTAAGTTTTTCTGTAAAAGAGCAGAAAGTTAGGAGTTTAGACTCTCTAGAGCACCCAACCTCTAACACACTTGTCCACTCATCTTCAGACATAAATAATACATAAATTAACCATTGTGGGCATGGGCCATTAAACCTTTCATTGATGGACACATAAATTCAAACGTCATATCATTTTCATGTCGAAAAAATATTATTTTTCAACTAGTAAAAACACATTATTTTTAACTTGAGCCCCACAGGAAGTGTGCCAGATCTGGCTGCTGTCTAGTCACATTGCTTCTCAGTGGTCCTCAACCTCAGCTCAGTTGCTGTTTGTGACAAACCTCAAGATGACACCCTTGGGCATGTTACTTTCCCACAGGCCCTCCTGACATGGCAAAAGTTTGGTTTGCATTTTCTCCCCAGAGCTGGGCATGGAGGGTCCTCCCCTGATGAGCAGGAGACATGGTTAGTTTCATTTCTGCAGGACTGATCCCTGTTCCACTACATTTTACTTCCTAAATAAATCCAGCCAAACTAATATCAGCTTCCTCTGATGCATGAATAAAGGCCTTTTTAACTGACACAATTCCTGGGATCCATATCACAATAAAATGAGGTTGAGGGGAGAGAGATGAAGAAAACAGAAGGCACCACAGGTCGATGACGACTATCCAAAGAACAGACTCAGCTACAACCTTACAGGTGACACAAAACAAAATTATCTTTTTTTTTTTTCAAAGTACTTTTTATAATGGACAGAAAATCGTTCTGAAAATGTATCATCAGATGCAGAAGTGGGGAAAGATGAGTCGCTGAGTTCATTAGGAGAACCCGGTGATGGAGGGGGACAAGAAGCAGCCATCATCAGAACAGAAGCAACAGGGCAGAAAAAAACCACCGCTGAGCATCAGGAACTCTCAACTAGGGTGTGGACTACTGGAAAAATGGAAGCCAGGAGAGTGAAGTCAAGGCTGGTAGGCACCAGTCCAGTTCCAGCCTCCCAGAACACTTTATTACTAGACTTTTGTTGTTTTGTTGTTGCTTCGGCTTTTATTAATGCTTTCACACACAAGCTCCAAACCACTAAACTTGATAAAATGACCCAGTGGAGGCCAACTGATTTACTTTAGAAGCACAGAGGATCTGACGGCCCCGGACAGGAGTCCGCAGATGCTGCTATAGTGTTTGCTTTGATTTGAAAGCATGCTTTGCTTCCCCCATAGCCCCCTCCCAACTCAGGTTTCTCTTTTCATTTCTGTTCTTCTAGGAAGGAGGAAGCTAAGGCCTCCCAGCTCCCCATTCGTTGGTTCTCCTGAGAACCAAATCAGGGTAAAGCTCATTACTCTGCAACTGCCTTGACTCTACTGCCCTCTTCTTAGAGCCCCAATCTGCTCACACTGATTTATAGTTTATCTTGAAGGCCCTCACCCTTCAAGACCTCTAGGCCACGCTTGCTGTTGCCAATGCCTTTCCTGCCTATCAGTGGTTCTCATTCAGTCCTGGCCAACACTCGCACTGCCTCTGCCCCCTGCAAAGCCCTAAGAGTTACTTCAAACAGCCCCCCTTCCCTCCTTGGCCGACAGGGACAATCTGCTTCATAGCTTGTTCTTCCAAGAACTGCTAATAGTCTCCCCTCTTGTGTGAATGCTTTTTGGACAAAGTGGCTGTGAAGGAGCTGTATTTTGCAGATCAATCTGTCATTTATCTTGGTCTGGCTCTCCAATATCCTGTGTGATGTTATGCATGCTATTCACAATTTCTTCACAGGGAAAATGGGGGAAGAACCTCACGAATCATTCTGGCGACTTCTGTGGAGAACAGCTGTCTTTTATTGGGGTCTTGGAATCTGTGGCAGGCACCAGACTCAGAGCTTTACATGATAAGCTTATGGCATCTTCAGAACCTAGCTCAAGTCATTAGCCTCATCTTGCAGATGAGTGCAGAGGCCTGAGGATCACTAACACCTTCTTGAGGTCAGATATCTCTGGCAGCAGAGGAAAATGTGGCCCATACACTGGGTAATCCACCTCTGCTCTGCTACTCTACAGCACAGATAATAGGGCACACAGGGCACAGGCTCTGTGACTAGCAAGTGCTCAATGCACAGCAGCTGGATCGGGCCTTGCAAATGGGTGTGTCCTTTATGATCCCTCTCCACCTTTGCATTCAAGAGATGGTAAACTCCATATACGTCTATTCTTTGTCAAAAAAGTTGGTGTTGATATAATTTAAGACTCCCAGACAAGTTTTAAAAATAGTCCAGAGTGTTTCCTATACCTTTTATCACACTTCCTCTAAAGCTCAGCCCTTACACAACCAGAGTACGTTCATCAGAACTGAGGAGCTAGCATTGGCCCAACTCTGTGACCTTAAATGTTAGGGGAGTCCCTGGGACTTCACCGTATTTCCCACTAACGTCCCTATCCTTTTCCAGGATCCAATTTGAAACCCTAATTTATATTTCACTGCTTTATTTGTCATAGTTCCCCCAGTTGGTGACAGCCTCCCCGACACACGCACAATATTCTCCCTATCTTACAGCAAATTACTGTAGCTCTCTAGCTGATATGCTGGAGGAACGCAGGTCCTCATATACAGAACGTCATCACTGGTGTGATGTTCTCTCCCGATGAGGCTTAGGTTGCTATTTGTATTCTGAGGAGATCGAATCGGAAGAGTCTTTTTTTTTTTTTTTAAAGGCACATTATATCAAAGGGGATGTGATGTTGTTGAGTCTGAAAACTGGTGATGTCAGCTTAGCCATGTGGTTATGGTAACACCCTCAAAAAAATAGACAGACAAGTTTTCAGCCTAGCTATCTATGAAAATGTACAGGTAAGCTTTAAACCCAGTGTCTGTGAATATAACCTTATTGGGAACTAAGATCTTTGTAAAAAAGATGAGATCCTGCTAGTTAAGAGTCCAGTCATAGGTGTCCTTATATGAAGGGAAGATTTAGATAGAAACACACAGACACGGACATATAATGACAGAGAGGTAAAGACTGGACTTGTGCATCCACAAAGCCAGTCAACACCAAAGATTGCTCTTAATTCCAAGCAAACTGCAGAAAGCAGAAGAGGCAGGGGAGCAGTCCTGGGCAGGCTCAGAGGACACCTTGGTATCAGCTATTGGGAGCCACCATACACATGTGCTTCCATCACTTGCCTTATGGGTCTTTGCCACAGGAGCTAGGAAAGAAGGTATCTGTGGATTTCCCTGCTGTGACAGTTCATAATTGATACTTTTGTTGGTGGGAGTGTCTGTTTACCTAGTAAGTGCAAAGTGAGTTTCACTGAAGTGTATATAGGTGTTACCTTTCCAGGAAAGTCTCCCAGCTGCAAAGGGAGACCCAGAGGTAGACCCTGATAGAGTCCCAAGAGCCAGTGTCAGCTGCGGCTGGGAAGGGGCAGGAGAGGGAGTCAGCGTGCAGGGCAGGGTGACAGGCGGTTAGACAGGACACACAGGTAGCAAAAGGAAGCCTTCTTACAATGGTTTAAGCAACAGAGAAGTGAGGCTGGAAGGCAAGAGAAGACGGCTTCTTCGAGCTGCCTGCCCACTCTACCTTCCTTGGTTGGAAACAAAAGTACAATAATGAAATGATTGCTCTTAATTCCACAATTCCCACTATTATTCTTTTATATTATATTATATTCTTTTATATTATATATTATCTTTTATATTCTTATATTATTCTTTTATTCTGCTCTCTTTCCCTTGGCACATCGTTAATTAGATGGGTGTCATCTGTCACCAGAAGATGAAAGGCAAATAATGAAGCCCAAATTCCAGTGGAAACCTGGCTTCATTGATTAAGCAAGTGACACGGGTTTCAGAATTACGAGTTTTGAGCCCACATGATAATCGAACACTCCTCAAACTGCTCAGAATCCTCATTTTTCCTTTACAGATATCGATCCATGATTTTAACAGGGATTCTGGGCTTTGGGGACAAAACATTAGAAGGGCACCAGGAAGGCTCTCTTGTAGCTGTGGATGAGTTGATCTCCACACAGAGGACCAAGCCCTTGTTTGTTTGTGCTAGCTGTGAGTCTGCAGTCCTGCCTTGTTCTGGGCACATAGGGAGATGGCATTTCCCATTTAAGAAATGGCTCAATTCTTTCTTTCACATCAGGTGCTAGAAGGAAAACACCCCAGTTTCCTTCTTTTAGAGGAGAACAAAAAAATGAAAAGCTAAGGTTTGTTTGTTTTGTTTTTGCTAATGGGAGAACAAGAAGAGCCAGTAGAAATAATATCCAGGGAACAAATAACATCCAGGCTCATGTACACACTTCACATAGCCTGCCACACAGCTGGCCAAAGGTACAGAAGAGTATTCCCACCTTGGGTCATGGCAGCATTCAAGAGTAGATGACCAAGAAGTCATAGCTGAACTGCTGACTCAGGGCCATAAAACAGGGCATACCAGGGCTTGAGGTCTATCTCAGTGGTAGAACATGCCTTCAACATGCATGAGGTCCCATATTCAACACTAAAACCAAACAAGTAAAAACTGCACTAAGACATAGCATGAAGTTGCTAAGGTTGAAGAAAGGATATGTGTTCTTTGTGTATCAAGTGCTGGCTTGAACCAGAGCGTTCCAGGGATCTTCTGGCAGCTATAGTCGCTAAGCTAGCATCCGTCTGTGAGGCATCTGCTTTTAGGAGAGCTTCGGGTGAACAGAGAGACATCAAGACAGCTGGCTGAACTCAGACATGATCTGAGTCCCAGTCCCAAACAGTGCAAAGAACAAACAAAAACAAGACAATGAGGACAGAAATGAACTCATTTGTTACGACAACGCTAGCAAAGTAATTACAGACTGCTTGAGTTTGATTAAACGCAATGGAGAAGGGAAGAAGCTGGGGCCAGTGAGGAGGGGTGTTTCTCAGTCAGTGTACTCTGGAGAAGGGATTCATTCCATAACAAATCCCAAGGGGTAATGATGTCCAGGGCGTGCTCATTTGTTTCTGAAGGAAGAATCTCAACAAAATATTAAAATTGCTATTTTTGAGGAAGGGTTTCACTATATAGCCTGGCTTCAAACAAGGGTGTTCCTTCCTCAGTCTTTACACTACTACACTAGGCTAGAGGCACAGCCCCCCATGCCCAACTTAAGTTATTGCTTTAGTTCTCATTTTCATTCAAGTTTGGGCCCCATTTTGGAAAACTGTAGAATCCTACTTGCCTGCTATGAGGACGTTCACTTTTGCTGAATGAAGGTTTATGGGTTTGAGGCGGGGAGGGGTTAAAAAAATTTCAGAAAATAACTCAGTAAAATATGGGCCCCTCAGAGAGCTGGAGCAGGCAGCAGCCCAGGTTATGCACACAATTTCTCAGAAGTGCCAGGAAAATGAAACAGAGCCACTGTTTCAGACTGTAGCGCTGGCTAAGGTCTCTCTCTTCAATTACTTTCAAAGTTATTCATTTTAGTCAACATTAGAAGGGTAAGTCAACATTTGTCCTGGCAGCAAGCCCACATTTGTTATTTTATTAGTCTGCTACTGGCTAAATTGGCCCGAGATTAAACACATCTAATAAATAGCCCTAAAATATTGGAGTTTAGCTGAAAACCACATTCAAATTCTCTTACACAGGATGTTACTATTACTTAACCCTAGGCAGAAGGAGAAACACACACCCACACCCCTGCAAGTTCCTTTCAGCCAGCGCCAGCCCCTATTGCCTGAAGCTCATCTTGGTCATGCCCAGACATGGTATTACATATCTTCAGAGAAAGAGGAAGCCAAATATTTAGGTCTCTCTGTGGTCCCCGGCTGCACATCTGCCTGCCTGACTTCACACAGCACCTTTTTTTGCTCTACTGAAGCAGACAGGGCCAGAATCTTAGAGCTGTGTGTCACCTCAGGAGTCAGACCTTCTGACAAGATAGGAGGCCTGCAGGCAGGGCTGTGGATCTCGGAAGGTGAGCCTGGCATACAAAGATGTAATGCACTCTGGGCAGGAATGTTACATAAGTGATGTGCCCCTCGTGCTAATCCCATTTCCAGGTCTGGAAAACGGGGTACAGCTGGACAGTCCCGACTAGATGAAACCCATGGGACACACCTAAGAGATGGCTAATAGCCTGATCACTGCCACTGGGCCCTAAGGAAGGCCTTTGTGACTTTGGAGTTCCTCAGTTACTTCCTACTGACTTCTTGGAACTTTGTGGGTGGGACTAAGTTCTGTCCTTGTTTATCTCTGCTGAAGGGATATCCTGGCTCCCACCACCACCCCTCCCAGCTGGGTAGGAGAAAAGCAAGCATTGGGCCTTCCAACCTTGCTTCAGAGTTGAGGAAGCCGGTATGTACAAATCTCAAGGCTACTTTTAAGACAATTTGTGGGCTTCCCCCAGAGTTTAGGAACAGATTTACAAAAGCCTCTGCAGAAGGTAACAAAGTTCCTGTCAGTTTGATCAAAGAATGTATCAATTCTTTGCAAAGTATACGGAGATAAATATGAGCCCATCTTCCTGGCTAGAGATTAGCAAAAATGCAATCTCCTGTGGCTTGGTTTGCTAGCTGTGAAGTACAATGACCCTCCTAGAGTAGCCTGCGGGAGTGTGTGAGACTTTGTGGAATGTGTGCGTCATCTGCCCACCTCAGTGGGAGCCCCCAGATAAGACCAGAGCCCTAGCCTATTCCAAAGTGCAAAGGGCAACATGCTTTCTCCACCAGCCTGTTCTCCAGCCAACAGGCATTCACTGAAGCTTCCCAATTCACCTTCCACTGCCATCCCACTGACGTGTTCTGGCCACAGATTTTCATTCTGCATTCCTGGCTTCTCCTTTCCGTAGCTTTATCATCTGTTTAGTAAAACTCTGGCTGGATAGAGGAAAACTGGGAGTGGCTTGGCAGGATTAGAGGCTATGCTGGAGGACCAAAAACAGTGGTGAAATCCTAAGACATCAACCTGAGTGGGGTGGGGGAGAGCTAGTTCATAAGTCTTGAGGTCTGCATCAGATAGGCTCCGCTAACGCTCTGCTGAATTATGCCCTACAGGTGCTGGTATGCAGTCTTACCAGACCCCAGAACTGTCTGGGATTAGGCAAGCATACATATGCTAGGCATTTAACCCATCAGATGTACAAAGTGGAACTTTTCTCACACAGACATGGTGCCCTTTGCTTCAGTAAGGACACCAGGGACTCACATGTGTTACCTTCCTACCCACATGTCATCTCTCAAAGCTCAGCATTCATTATCTTTCTTCCCAGAAAAGAGAAGAACAAATACAAGTACAGAGATGAAAAGAGGCACGTGCACATATCTCCACCTTGGTGTCCCAAAGGGTAGGACAGATTGTTCTAGCTGAATCTGGGATGATGACGTGCATCTCACTCAGCAGAGCTGACAGTCAGGTCTGCTGTCTGGCTGAAGATAAGGCTTAAGATAAGGCAGGGATCATATTGGGCTGCTAGATAAAACCCGAATGGTCATCTGGCCCAACCTGGGCTGCAGGAGAAAGCAGATACACTTCTTTGTTGTCCAGTTGCATCTTAGCTTTGGCAATGATCTTTGAGCAAGGAAGCTTTTCAGTGCTGTGACTTCCAGAAAGGAACACAAAATACTTGTGATGCTTCTGCCATGTGCCAGCTATACCCAGCAGCACTTTCTATCCCTTCAGATGCCTGGCCCACGTGTGTCCTCAGCAGCAAGTCCCCACACTTAACTACCAGGGAATACAGAACATTTTAGAACATTTGGCTTCCAAGAGAGAACAGAATAACCCCAAATCTGGTTATTCTAAATGGAGAAAGCAACCAAACAACGACATGAGAATCAGTGAATTGGAAATCTATATGTTTAAATTTAAGCTTTCATGTTGAGGTGATGACATGTCACCCAATGAGCAATAGTATGTGAATAAATAAGGTAAGAGTAGGCTGTTCAGCAAAGTGTGAGGGTGGTGATGTACAATAGATTCCTATGGTCCTCTGTCATCCCACACCGCTCAAGTAAGTATATAAATAGTTTCAAATGCTACTCCTTCGGATGGGTGCGTGCTCACGCAGAACACAATGCCATTTGCTTGGCCACTTCTCATTGTGCAGCATGCTTTTTAAAAACAGGATTTTTTTTTTTTTTTTTAAATGTTCACTAACAATAGGTTTTTCCAGAAGCTCACTGCAGACACTGGCTCTCTCAACTCTCCATTTGCAACTTTGAACCATGATTGTGAGCTCTTTCCAGCCTCCAGAATTTTATAGGAAGCCCCACTGCACCATTATTTAGGGTCCATTGAAATTCATACAAGTTCAGATGTGGAAAAGAAGGTATCCCTGACAAAGGCAAGGAGCCTTGGAGATCTAGCTCTCAAGTTCAGCTCATTTCAATTACAAAAGCTAATCAAGTCACAGACTGTTTCGTCAAGCAAAATGATGGCTTAGCAAGAAAGAATGCCAGTAAGTTTCTAGAAGAGACAAAGCAGTTTTGCTGAATATAGTATGTATTTCTAGGGTGAAGGACCCACTCCCCCCAAACCCCCAATGCAGGTAGCAAAAGACATGTGGATGGAGTAAAGACTCTTTCTGGACCAGATCCTTCTTCCTTCTGCCTCAGCATTTAGGTATCTGGCCCTGCAACCCTTAGTGGGTCCCGCTGCCAAGGCTGCTCTCTGCCTGACTCTAGCACGTACTCTGGACCACAGGCAGCAATGCCAGGATCCTGTTTTATAGAAAAGGAAGCAGGTGTCCAGGGAAAGGAAACCATTTGCTCCAAGTTTTACCAAGTAATTAATCAGCAGAACTGACATTCACTTGAAAGCCTTTCCTGCCACCCCCACCCTGACTTCCCAGGGCACATCATTTCCTCCTATAAAAACAGCAAGGCATACACAGGGCAGTATCCTGTCTGTCTGTCTCCACGAACTCTGTCCATCAATGCCTTGAGTCAATGCTACATATTGTCCCATTTCACAGAGCAAAGAAGACTGAAAGGGGTTTAGAAGTTGCCCAGGATCACCTAGCCAATACAGAGACCAAGGTCACTCACCTGTCTACAAGGCCTGGGTTCTTCTAGTTTCCTAAGTCAGGGGGAACCTGGATGGAAAACTGACTTCACAGGCAGAAGAGAGGTAAAGTCTGAAGCAGAAAGTGAGGAGAGGCGAGCCTGCTACTGTCTAGCCTTGTCACCCTAGGACCCAGTATGATAGGCAGCTGTGAGGTGCCTACAGCAGACATGACATGACTCTCTAAGGGCACACCTGGGGTAGATAGCATCTAGCATCAGTAGTCTAACTTGACTACTTTCCAATGCATGGCATTCACAGGCTTCCAAGTTCCTCACTGAGCACCCCATCACAGACTGACAATCATTATCAATATGTTAGTTTCAGTAATGATTTGGATACACTCAAATAGGCAGAAAGCATGCCTTTTTTTTTTTTTTTTCCTAAATGTGGGGAGAAACAATAGACATAGTCAGGCCTCAGTACTTGTTCACTGACAACTAAAGAACACTAGAGGTCATATTTTTCGTTATTCAATTCTTTACCAATGTAGTCATCACACTACGGAGTTTCCCCTACAGTTCCAACAAAGGACCCTTTTGTAATCAAGGTGTCCTGCTAGAATTCGGCATGAAGAACTCAAAGCAATCAAATCCACCCTCATCTGTTTCCCTTTGTCTGTGGTCAGCCCTGGCTGAGTCTTGGATGATGCATGCCAGCAGGAGGCTGCCTCAATGGCCAGCGTGTCTCTACTCAGACTCACACATCAACTCCTGTTTAAAAAATCACACTAGGAACTATAAAATCACACCAGATATTTTTAGCCTACCTGCAAGAAAAGATTCGAGGCTTGCCAGTGTGCCTGGAATATCTTTTATTAAAAATAATAAAAAATAATAACAACATCAACAATAATAATTCCACTTGGATCATTTGGGAAACCAACTTGGTATCAACAACAACAACAACAATAATTCCATTTGGACCATTTGGGAAACAGACTTGGTATTGCCTATGAAGGAAAGAGTAACATCATTTCATAGAATGAATATCATAGCTTCTACCTGCAGACCTACACTCAAAACAAGCCTCTGTGGCTACTAAGGAACTGAAATCCTGTGGTTGCCATTTTGGGTTTTTTGGTTTGGTTTGGGTTTTTTTGGAAATCCTACTTTAAGGTAAGGCAAGCTAGATTTACGAGGACAAGTCCAGCCCAAGGTCTCTTCAACTCCCAAGAGGCCCAGAGTTGGGATTAAAAACTCAGCTCAGTCCAACTTCAAATCCTAGTTCTCAACCCCTACTTTCTGGCCTACATTGAACTATACATCTTACTCAGTCTTGCACACAAGGAAGAAGACAGGAAGAAGGGAAATGGGTTAAATCAGTTCCTTTGAAAATCTGGAACTTTTTTGAAGCTTTATTAAAAAAAAATATTTATATTGTTAGAACAAAATAGTCTCTCTTTTTTAAAAACTTGATTATCACAGAGAACAAAATTTTCTCACACATTAAAACTACTTTTTAATCTACTTCAAAGTCTTAATATCTGAAGTATGGGTCCAATATTCTATGTTCAAACTAGAGAACTTGTTATTCCAATCACCAAGAAGCCCTCAGAGCATGTCTCATACAGTTTCCAACTACTGGGGATCACCATGACAACATATTCTATGTGTGTGGATCACCCAAGCTATCAGGTGCTTACTGCATCCATAAATTGTTACTAAATTGTTAGTAAATTTGTTACTTACTTCAGTAAACTTACTGAAAAACAAAGTATCAGCCCCCTTAAATGAAAAAAGTCACCTAAGACCTGCTCCCAAGTAAAAAGCTGCCTGTGGCAGTACATGCCTATAACCCCAGAACTGGGGGAGGTGAAGACAGGCGAGAGAGAGAGAGAGAGAGAGAGAGAGAGAGAGAGAGAGAGAGAGAGAAAGAGTCAGTCCAGAGGTGGACTTTTAAATATCTTTTTCTATAATGTATACACACACTCCTACCTCCTAGATTCTAGTTAAATATTCTCCCTTCCCTGAAGCTTCCAAGGCTGATTCTTATACTTTGTTAAAAGGGGAAGCTAGCAAGTGATAGAGATGTTAAAGATATACTAGATCCAAAGTGATCTGACTTAATCAGAACCTTGGGAAGATAACTGGAGAGAAGAAGTGACTTGAATTACTTTGGTTCTTTATCATTTGAGCTGTCACAAGTGGGCATGACATTATCTTTTGGGAAATAAGGATGGAGTTCAGTCTCCCTTTCCAGAAGCAAAGACTCCGAGGTTCTGAGTGGTTGAGCCTACCTACCTGTGTCCTGTCCTCTAGTGGGAAGCTCTCATCAGAACCAACTTAGACACCGATGCTGCATTTAGGAGAGTTATGAAGCCAGCTTCCACTTACTGCTGTGGACGTCAGAACAAAGTTCACTGTTGCAGACCCTTAGAGCCTGGGTGTGAAGCATGCATAGACTCATGAGAGGAAACAGATGGTGTGGCCAAACCACGGAGGCAAAGAGGGTGGAGATGACACTCTGTCTTTGTGGCTCACACTTTAGCTATCATCCTTTTCTTCTTCTTCTAAGAGTTTACTTCTCTTTTCACAGAGATTTGTTTCCAAGCCCCTTTGCAAGGTCACAAGCAGAAGCCCCTCAGTCCACAACAGACACAGACAGACAGACAGACAGACACACACACACACACACACACACACACACACACACCTCACCAAACAGCCACTAGGATGGTAAGGACAAAGTAAGTCTATGAAAAGAAACAAGGACTACAGGATACGGGTGACCCCACCAACACCCATTTCTAAAATGTGTGACATCCTGAATTAAGACTTCACTAGGGAAACATAGCTCAGCAGGAGATCATGTGCTTATTAGCACAGAGGGCCCTGAGTCCAATCTGTAGCATGGCAGGGGTTGGGGGTGAGAAAGACCTCTCCACCAGTGGCCTCTTAGATATCTTTTCTGGATTTGCCTGGGGCTGTTACAACACCTTTGAGAAGGGAGCTTGCACCTGCCACAAGTTCAGGCCAGAAACGGCTAGAAGGAAGCCTTGGACCTTCTGGCCACCAGGCTCAGCTTTATCTGTTTCCATTCCTTGATTTATTCTCCTTTCTGTGACTTCTTCTTGCAGAAATACTCCAAATGTCTAAATTAGGCAGCTGGTAGCAATTGCTATGCGCTGCAGTGTATAATATTAAAGGGCCTGACCTAGGCTCTCCGTTTTATTTGATATCTATGAAAGAGCATTTTGGGAAATGTGCTTCTCCTTGCTCTTTATCATGTTTTCTGTAGCTACTGCATCTGTAGAACCCAAAAGGCATCAGGTCAACACATGTCACCTACACATGCAGAAGTTTGTGCCCATGCATTCTTTGTGGCTTGTTTTTTAATTCTAATAGTGATCTCCTATCGAGGACAAATAAGTCCTTGTTTGCAGTTTGGGATTCTGAATTACAGGCTAGGGCAAAGGTCACCAATTCACTGACCCAAACAGGAAGTCACTTTGTGCAGAGTTCTAGCCAACCTTAATGGGGTTTATTTGTAACACTTTCCAGAGAGTTCTGCTTTCAACCAACTTCTTTTAGTAATCAGTAGCTTCGGTCAACACGTTGGCTAGCCAAATGGTGAAGACTAGGAAAAAGGCAGCATCATTTTTCTTGCCTTGGTTGATTTGAGGAAAAAAACAAAAGTTTTTGCCTTATTCAACGCTGCAGTCTCAGGACAAAATGTCTCTAACGGGCACATATTGAGGACTTGTTCCCTAGCTACTGGTGATGGCTTTTATATGCTTGGGTCGGAGAGTGGCACTATCAGGAGGTGGGGCCTTGTTTGAGAAAGTGTGTCACTGTAAGTGAGGGCTATGAGACCCTCATCCTAGCTGCCTGGAAGTCAGTCTTCCACTAGCAGCCTTCAGATGAAGATGTAGGACTCACAGCTCCGGCTGCACCATGCCTGCCTGGATGCTGCCATGCTCCCACCTTGATGATACTGGACTGAACCTCCGAACCTGTAAGCCAGCTCCAACTAAATGTTGTCTTATAGGATTTGGCTTGGTCATGGTGTCTGTTCACAGCAGTAAAACCCTAAGACACCACTAGCACTATTTTGAGAAGTACTAAGAGACTTTAGGAGGTGAGAGGCCAGGTGGAAGAAGCAGGTCACTGGGAGCATGCCTTTGAAGGCTAGACTTGGTCCTCAGTACCTTTATTTCTCTCAGCTTCCAGTCTACCAAGAGGTGAGCAGCCTCTGTCACATGCTCCTATTGCCATGATGTGCTGTCTCACCATAGATCCAGAATCAATGGAGCAAGGATGATGGGCTTCCATCTCTGACTGTGCCATTTCCATCTGTATGATCTTGGGGAAACCACTGAAGCTTCCTTCCCTTTGGTATACTTGCTTTTAAAACAAATAATTATACTCAGGTGAGCTAAAAGCTATAAGAGTGTTCTATGATTTATAAAATGCACTCACATGGAGCTGGAGAGATGGCTCAGCGGCTAAGAGCACTGACTGCTCTTCCAGAGGTCCTGAGTTCAATTCCAGCAACCACATGGTGGCTCACAATTATCTTTAATGGGATCTGATGCCCTTTTCTGGTGTGTCTGAAGAGAGAACAACAGTGTACTCACATAAATAAGATAAATTTATTTATTTAAAAATAAATAAATAAATAAAATAAAATGCACACACAGAAAGAATGAGCACCACCGCAAGTGTCACCATGGACAACTCTGGACATCTACTTCTCCCTAAGCAAGAAAGAACAGTAGGTCCAACGAGATGACTCACTTCTCTTTCATCTTTGTCCATGTGTGCATGTATCCTGTGTATACATGGGCACTTGTGTTCCTGTACACGTGAAAACAAGAGAACCCTGGGTGTCCTTCTCCAGGCACCATCTGCACAGGGTCTCTCATTGGCTTAAAACTCAACATGGGCTAGTCTGGCTGGCCAGCAGAGCCTGGGATTGGCCTGCGTCTGGCTCTCCAGTGCTGGGATTGGAGTGCAAAACACAGTCTTCTGTCTTTCAGTACACACACACACACACACACAATTGCATTATTAGACAATATCCACAGCACTGTGTTTTGTCACATCTATGAAATAGCTGTAATATTATTTGAGTATGAAATATATTATTTCTGTTAAGGTGAACATTTAAAACAATCTTAGCCCTCAGTTCTTTGTATGTGAGCTGCTTATTCTTGTCTTTTGTCTATTTGTCAAAAGACCATTTTAGATCTGTATAGATTATTTATATGACAGAGATACTAATCTTAGCCCTGTTGTTTTTATTTCTAAAATATTTTTCAAGGTATTCTTCTACTTCTACCTAAGGAAGCACATTACATAAAAAAAAAAATTGTTGATTTAACATCATAATATAGTATAATTATAGTGTTTCTGGGCTGACCAATACTCACGATTTCTGGACACAATTAGGATGTCCAGGTAAAATAAGGAAAAACAAGGAGACAGAATGAACACACCTGGGTGGATTGTGGGTAAGGACGTGAACCAGGAGGGATTAGGAGAAAGACATCAATTTCCAAATATTTAAGACACATGAGAAAGGACGCTATAGAATAACAGCTCTGAAAAGCAGTGCTACAATCAAAAGGTCTTCTCATGAACCACACTGAACATAGGCAGAAGAAGATGGTCTCACACACTGTGAGCTTTCTCTCCTTGGAAGTGCTAAGCAGAAATCAAATGCATCCAGCATCTCAATAAGAACTGGGCACCTGTTCTCAGCAGACCAGGGTACTCTGATGCCATGACCTGGGGTCATTTCCTAGCTGGTTCTATTTGTTTCTTAAGTCCCTGGAAGCAAAGCCTGTTTTGCTTCTCCTTTCCTCCTCAATGTAAGAGCCAGGAAAAAAAAAAGACCAGTGGATTTACTGTTAAGCTTTCTGGTTCAGCTCCAATTAATTGAAGTTTACTAATAACCAAGGCTGCCTTCTTGAAAAAGAACACAATGGCCCCAACTCAGAGGAAGATGTCCAAGTGCTTCTAGACTTAAAGGGGACCACTCTTCCTAGCCAGCTGGAGGTTCATAAGCCTGACGTCTGACAGCTTCCCCTAAGCCAGTAGCTCCTTTACACCAAAACCAAAAAGGGGGAAAGAAACCAAAAGGGAGAAAGGAGGAGAAAGGAGGGCATTAGAAACCTTCCGCCTTCACTACCAACAGTGTCTGACCTGACACAAGGAGAAATGCAGTCACAGCCAAGTTCTTCACAAGACAAATTATACAAGGCAACTGATCACATACATCGCCAATGAAGGCGCCCCACATACACAAACGCACCATTAATAACAATTAAATTTAAAGAGGGCTTGCAAGATTGATTAGGATGGGATCAGTAATTTATTTTCATCCATCAGTTATAAAAACAGTGCCACTGGTGCACAATTAGGGGTGTCTTTTAAAAAAAAAGAAAAAGAAGAAACCAGATAGTAGTTGAGCCCTCATTCCTGGTTTACGTGGAAGGCTGGTAGCTCAGAAGAACTGGCGGTGTCAGCTTCACATTGCTGGACATGGAGAGATCTGGCAGAGATCTGCTTAGTGGTCTTGAGACACAGAGTTGAAATGACCAAAACCCTCTCCAGCAGGGCTTGCTACTCTATCAAGTGAGTTACAGAAGTACTGACTGGAGGTTGGGTCTCTCACTCACTGCAGAAAGAATGAGCCTTGGATTGTGAGGCCATTTCTGGGGCAGGCAGGTTCATCCTTTGTGTGCCGTGCAGCGAGGAGACCAGTGATTTAGTCATTTTGTGGCGATGTGATGTGGTTGGGAAAGTACAGGCTTCACAGTCAGACTAAGCTGTGAGTCCTGGAGCCTCTACCACATAGTTCCGCCAGGACATCTTTCTCAGAGTCTTCCCTTCTTCCTACAATACAGGATGTGCTGGATAGTTTTATGTCAAGTTGACACAACCTAAAGTCACTTGAGAGGAGGGAACCTCGATTAAGAAAAATGCCTCCATAAGATTAGGCTGTACACAGGCCTCTGGGACCTTTTCTTAATCAGTGATTAACAGGGGAGGGCCCAGCCTATTGTAGGTGGTACCATCCCTAGGCTGGTGGTTCTGGGTTCTATAAGAGAGCAGGCTGAGTAAGCCATGAGGAACAAGCCAGTATGCAGCAACCTCCATGGCCTCTGCATCAGCTCCTGCCACTGGGTTGCTGCCCTGACTTTAATGATGAACTGTGATTTGGAAATATTAGTCAAATAAACCCTCTCGCCTCAATGTGCTCTTTGGTCATGGTGCTGCTTCTCAGCAATAGTAACCCTAACAAAGACATAGGGTACCACTATCTCATATGATCATTGTGATCATGATCAAAGTGAAGGACATAAACATGGAGCCCCCATGTATGTGTGTGTGTGTGTGTGTATGTGTGTGTGTGTATTCATTAACTAGGGTGATGCACATGACTCTCTCTCTTTCTCTCTCTCTCTCTCGCTCGCTCTCGCTCTCTTTTGGACATAAGGCCTTGATTTGTAATCCAGGCTTGCCTTGAACTCATGACTACTTCCACTCTACCTCCTAGAGCTGAGATTACAGGTGTGAGTCACCACACGAGGCTGGAGAACACTCACTGAGTATCACGTGCCAGGCACTACACGAATTGTCCCATTTGACCTTCACTACGTTTCTAGGAGGCAGCACTGTCATCACTTCTATTTTATCATCAAGAAAACGGACACTTGGAGAGACACAATGGTTTGCCCAAGTCACTCCGCTATCAGGCAGTGGGGAAGACGAGGGGACCCAGATAGTCTTATTCCAGGGTCAATGCCTTGAACAATCTAAAAGTCCTCATGGATAAAGCTAACTTCCCTTCCTTTAATATGCTCACCTTGGAGAACTATATCTGCAAGACTTTCTTCTAGATGACAAGTGATATACCCTAGAGACCATAATCAGAACTACCAGTGAGTAACGACCTCTCTCTGGGTAACTACGTGGCTTTTCACCCAGCAAAATCTGAGGCCTACTAAGCCATCTAAAGAAATTTTAGGGTTTAGTTGTAATAGCTACCATGACTGTTTGCATCTATTTGGCCATATATATTGACAGTTCAATACTACATGATGCAGATTCCAAGAAAAGCTAAGGACAGGAAACCAGTTGACCACTTAGCTCTGTAACTGGCACTCAAGGAGTGTACCTCTAAGTGGGTACAACTTTGAAATGCAGTTGTTGCCTGGGGAAGGCACAAATCACAGAAGAACACAGGGCCCAGCTTGCCCTGTAGCTGAAGGCACAGGGCACATTCAGAGGCACATTCTCAGTTATATGGTTAAGGTTACACATTTAAAAGACAATATTTATTTGGGGCAATTTATATGTCTGTTTTGCATTTGCCTTTGGTTTTTTTTCCATTAGATGTTTTAAGTACTGAACACTGGGCTAAATCCATCAGAAAATCTGGTATTGAATCTTAGATTGGGCTGGATTTTCTTTGTATTTTTCTGAAAGTCACCTCTCTTTGGTGTCCTTATTCACAAAGCTGGAATTTACTACATGTTTTGTGATGAGCTACCAGGAGTCTTATTTCTACCCAGGCATGGTAGAATTAGAAAGAGGGTAGAATGCTATAATTTTAAATCCAGTGTATGCCATTATTCATGGGATTACTACTATGCAAGGCTACTGACGGAGTAAAATCTAGAACCTATACTTTTGGGAGCCCGGGGTCATACTCAACTACGCATGAGCTGCACCTATTACCTATGCACTGAGATTTTTATAAGCACTAAGAGATGAAGCAATGGCTAGAAATACCACCAACCAATGAGGCCTGATGCCAGGCAACACATCTATGCCCAAAGTGAGCAGTCTACCAGGATGCCAAGTCTAACACAAGGAAATGTCTGGTTTCCATTAAAAATGAAATTGAGGGCCAGGGAGACAGATTAACAGATAAAAGCTACAGGTATACAAACCTAATGGCCTATATTCAATCCCTAGATCATTCAACATTTCGGAGAGAGAAGTAGTTATCCTCTAACCTTCACATGCCTGAAATTTGCACGTGTGCGTATGCACACACGGGCACACGTGTGCACACACACACAATCAGTAAACATAATGTTGGCCTACAACTCTTAAAAGCCTGTCCCCACTGCAGCTTTCTTAACCGCACCTGGCTACCGGATCTTCTATTGAAAGTAAATCTCTGCCAGGCAGTGGTGGCGCACACCTTTAATTCCAGCACTTGGGAGGCAGAGGCAGACCTGAGTTCGAGGCCAGTCTGGTCTACAGAGTGAGTTCCAGGACAGTCAGGGCTATACAGAGAAACCCTGTCTTGAAAAACCAAAAAAAGAAAGAAAGTAAGTAAGTAAACCTCACCAAGGAGAAACAGATTTTCAACTGATAATAATCAGCTGGTTCTTTAGGGATATCAGCTTCCCTTTTAGGGAACTGATCTGGTAACTCAGAGCACCCAGCAGTCCTGGAGTGAGCACTTCCTCCCAGTAGAGGAAGTGATCCAAGTTTTCATGACAATGAAAAGAGAGAGAAATTGAGCAAAGTTGCATTGATGAGCTGCTCATGTCATGTGACAGTTTTCTGTGAAAATCCAAAGCTATGTACCAAGCTCCTCACGTTTCACAGTAATGATTAGAGCTGAAGAATTTTATGTCTAGTTAGTCAGAGACATTACATTTAAACATTTGCAATCCAATTTATACAGCCATAAGAAACAACAGATTAAGAAGCAGTATTTGCAATCCAACCCAAATGCCCATAAAAAATGTCAGAATAAGAAGCACTATTTTATTAGCTGATACAAAATATCAGGCATGCACTATTATAACCTATGCAGAGTATTTTTTAAAGTTTAAAATTGATATTTTAAAGAAAAAATTTAAACATTTTTTTACCTCCACTGCAAACTACCAATAGAATTAAAAAGGAAGCATTTAAATTAAACTCAGAAGATAAATTTTATTATTTGCTTTTAAGAGAATTTTTTCATCATTTTTACTCAGGTAGATGGCATCAGGTGACCTGCTCCCCTGACCTTTCTGTTAAGTGAACATCAAGTTGCTGGTGACTGAGTGCTAGATGAAACTGTCTAGGGCCACGCTGCACACGCTGTCCTCCCTAGAGTGTGCTCAGGAGGAACTGCCGTCACAGAACTGTGCCAGGCACAGGTGCTCAGCCACAAATGCCCTGAAGGTCAATGAGTCCTATCTATCATCCTGAGAAGGCCGTCAGATAGACAGGTTTCCCTTTATTATTCTTTTTACAAAGAAAAAAAAATTTCTGAAAAAAGAAACGTTCATAGGACTTAACAATGTCTACTTTATAAACAATTATATAATCTTAGGTTTGTTTTTTTTGTTTTTTTTTTTTTTTAAGACAGTAAGTGAATGTGGGTTTTGGTTGTTTTTTAGACATTTATAAATATTGGCGACACCTACTGGCAGAAAATATATTTCTGTTCAGTAGCCTTTTGTGCTGACAGAAAGAAGAAAACTTCCCCTGAAACCCACTTAAGTTTCCAACCTTGCCTAGCTCCATTATTAGGAAGTGATTTATACATGACCAACAAAGTTGGAGGCATCTATCTCTGCCTCAAGTTGTGTAAAGGTGTCTTTATTATGGTAAAAATAATTATATTAATAAAACTCAGTGGTGATCCCTGAAAAATACTTACCAATATTCCCCAAAAGCATTCACCTCCATCCTTGTTTTTACACAGGTACATCCCAGCAAAGGGAAAATAAAATATATTTTATTTCATGGATCCAATTAGTAATGAGGAAAATTAGCATTAACAGTTCATGAAATGCTACAGCATATATCTACAGACCATGACTAAGAAGGGAGGAATAAGCAGGTAGGTTCACTTAAGCCTTTACCACAGGACCCCAAAACACAGGACAAAAAGATAGGGAAAAAGCCTGGTCAGAATTCGAAGCTTTTTCCACTATTATCTTCTCTGGCCCACTTTAATGTATTAACCAAACCGGTTATCCTTTTTCTCCTCCCAGGAGTTTGAGAAGCCACCAGCCCCATCACTACTGAAAACTCATATCCATTCGAGGCTGTAACAACCTGAACTCCGCGAAGGCACCAAACAGATGAGAACCCAGCACACTTCCACAGCTGCTGAGACTACAAACTCTACAAATATTCAATTGAGCTACGGAAAGGAGAGAGGCTTATCTTATACTCAGCAAACAAAGAGGGGGATGTAACCAGAGCCTGGTAGAGTCCTGCAGAAGGGAGGCAATCTTGTTGGAGGAAATGAATCTCTGATGCTACCAACCCCCAAACTCACCTATACAGAATTCAGAGAGTCACGTGCACACACCGAGCAGACCTTCATGTGTTGTGTAGGTGGAACCAACGGTGCTGTGACAAGGCGGGACACACACCTGCCTCCAGCGCCACTGCCCACCCTCGAGTCTTGGTGGTGGTTCTCAGAGTGAGGCAGAGGAAAGTGGGGATCTCTCTCTCTCTCTCTCTCTCTCTCCCTCTCTCTCTCTCTCTCTCTCTCAAACACACACACACACACACACACACACACACACACACACACACACAGGGCATGATGAACTGATCATATGGACCCCACCACAGCAAAGCTGGGTTCTGATAAGGTAACTGTGGTCTCTAAAACCCTCAAGAATAATGAGAATCGTCTTCTCCCCCAGCTGAAACTAACCAACTTCTAAGGGCAGTCAGCCATTTACCAGAGACAGGACACAGGGGGTTGGGAGACGAAAGCCTAAGAAACCAAGAGCGCTGACCCTCTCCCAGTGCCCAAGTTCCCCAAAAGGGAATTGTTTCTAGTATTTCAAGACGGCTTCCCATTTACCACCGTACAGCTCATGTTCAGCAGTCATGAAAGAGAGTCTCAATTACTCGTTTAGTTCTGACCCAAAATGAACGACACCCTTCCCCCAGCCTCCTTTATCGGTTACTTGTGACAAGTAAAGGTGCCCTGTCCCGCCGTTGCTCCCAAACAGCTACAAAACCAAGTGTGTCTGGTGAGATGTCTGAACCGGTCCCCAAGAACTTAGGCTCTCTCAACCCTGGCCGGGGACGGGGAGACATTGCTTTACGAGGCTCTCTCCTGATACCCGGGCCTTCCTAACAGGGCAGCGATAGGTAGGTGCCTTTGCGGGCTCTAGACAGAGACTGGGGCTCTGCCTGCCTAACTCTCGGAAAGGAGAGAGGCAGCGTCACGGATCTGCGGTTCCCGGACGCAGGGAGAAGGGCAGGGATAGAGGACCCACAGAGAAAGCGTGAGAGGGAACACTTGAAGGGGCGATCTGGAGAAGCGCAGCACGCGGGGGAGATGGAGAGAAAGCGAGCGGTACACGGGGTGAGTTGGAGGAGAAGCCCGGAGGTGCAGGTGTGTGGAGGGCGCGTCCTACCTCGTCCTTGGCCACCCCGCTGCCCAGGGGCGCCTCCAAGCTGCAGTTTGCCCTCTTGACAGTGAGGTAGAAGGGGTAATCCTTGGCCACCATGGCGGCTGCCGGGCCTGCCCTTTGAGATGTCACCGCTGATCCCAGGCGACAACAAAAATCCCGGGTAAAAGAGGGCCCGAGCTCCACGATGCCGGTGGCGGCGACGCGAACACCTACGGCGGCTTCTAGCTGAGTGGACCTGACGCCTAGGCTCCGCCGGGAAGGGCGTGGCCGCTTTAAGCCACGCCTACGGAGGGAGGGCGGGTAGGCGGTACTAGAGAGGCCTACCCCTCCCTCCTAGGAGTGCCAGGTGCGCACTTGTAGACGCCTCCTGGGGCTGGGGCGGTTCTGCCAACTTTGGGGACCTCAGGGAACCCGTGCGCTGGGCCGCCAGACCCTAGACAACTCCACTCGTGGAAGAACAGCTTGTAGCGAGGAGGCCAGGCCCTAGGCAAACGCCGATAGAGCAAGAGGGCAAGTCCCAAGCCAGACTCTCACTTTGAGGGGAAGGGGGGCCGGAGGGGACTGGCGGGGTGTGTTCAGGATTTCTCTACATAACCCTGGCTGTCCTGGATACATTTTCTTTTTAAAATGAGCGTTAGTAGGGTAAACGCTGTCTAAACAGTAAAATGCACCCATTTTAAGTGTACAGTTCAAAAAGCACCTTGTAACCAAGCTCCACGGCTGAAAGACCAATACTTTCCACCTCGTACGGAGTCCCCTCTAACCATGCCCCCCACCTCCCACTCCCCTACACCTACGCTGGACTGATTCAGTCTGTTTCCAGTCTAAAGCGAAGACCACGCTTTTAGGGCTCTTTTCTGGGGAAACATTCGTTGTAAATGCCCAAGAAGCAATTACAAGGTCGTTGCTGCAGCCCAGACCAGCTAGTAAAAACAAAACAAAACAAAACAAAACAAAAACCCTAGATACAACGGTAACAGTCTTTAGTAAGAGTACTTAAGTAAGCTTTTCTAATTACAGAACTCGCCCCATGGCGATCAGAAAGGAGATGGTCTAAGGGTGTGGAACTGAAAGATCTCCTTTATGTTGGGCTCAGTTAGAAAAGAATTGCAAAAGGCTGGGAATGCGGGGTTTTGGAAGAAAAGTTAGAAGTGTGAGGCCGTGAGTTCAATTCCCAGCATCTAAAATCTAACAGTGTGGGAACAAAGCAGTAGAACAAGTTTGTGTTCAAAACACAGCTACAAAAGAATACTTCTTTCTTTGTTTTTTCTTTCTTTTTCTTCTTTCTTTCTTTTTTTTTGATATTTTCCATAAAGACATACTTGTAGGTCAACAACACTGAATGTCTAGAAGAATCTGAGACAAGCTTACACTGGTGGCAGAGGAGAAACATCTGGGATAGAAAAGGTTAGTGATTGTGGACAAAGAGGCTTTACAGTTACAATAACAGTTTTCAATGTCTTAAAAGAAAAATATATTCACATGTCACCCCAGGGGGGAAAAGAGATTAATTTTCTTGAAGTTATCATTCCCTCCAAATAACATTTCTTGTAAACTTCGAGATACAGTATTTTTCCATCCTCATGTGAAAGGCCTGCATATAGCAGGTGTTACAAGGAGGTACCGAGTCTTGGTTTTGCTCTGGGGTCTGAGGGAGGCAGTGTGATGGAGAAATATAGACCCTGCTTTGACATTCTCTGCTTCCAGATGAGGTGGGAACCCAGCAGTTCCTCCTTTTCCTGGCAGGTGACTGTTTAACATGTGGATCTTCCACCTCAGGTACCAAATCCACACCTTGGCACTAAACCCACCCACTAACTTGCCTGACTAGATAGCAGACGGATGGACTGCCTTTGGATGCAGGAAGAAGTGTATGTGTAAGCAGGACTTGTAAATGAATGGGTTCTGACTGAGACTGGAGAAAGCACCTGTGGTTTTCTTCCCAAGCATACAACCTGAAGCAACAGGAAGAAAGCTGCAGCAAAAGAGACTTGGAGTGGGAAGGGACATGTGAGAACCACTGACTTCATACTCCCTGCAAGCTTGGCCAAATGGAGTATTGGGCAAAGAGAACCCCATCTCCAAGGGTGCCCAACCAAGCCAGGCCCAGAGGTAGTGACATGTCCAGGAGTCAAAGCACCCATAACCTCTCTTCCTGTACCCTTTCCCAGCTCTTCTAGGGCTCACCCACAATCTCCACCACAAGACTCTGGGCATCAACAGCTTATTTGGGAATGAGCTTGGGTCCCCAGCGAAGTTTGCCAGGCCTTGTTCTCCAGTTGGAAAATTCGCTTACAGCTCTCGATGGGGAGTTACCTGCAACAGATTCCTACAGCCCCGGTATTGGGGTGCTTTCTTCAGTGCTCTTAGGACTGACCAGGCAGCATGACACACCAAAACCACACGGTAATAACAAATAAGCCTGTAGGAATGGGAGAAAGAGGACTGCAGAGATGGCTTGCCAGTTAAAAGCACTTGCTTCTCTTTTAGAGAATTCAAGTTCAACTCCCAGCATGCACATCAGGTAGCTTGAAAGCACCTATAAGTCTAGCTCCAGAGGATCTCATAGCTTCTTCTGACCTACACACACACACACACACGAACACACAGACTCATACAAGTGAATGTGAAATGGGGAAGGGAATCTTAAGTTTAATTACTGTACAGTAAATTACAATCATATTTTATTAATAAGAAGCCTACCATGTACATTTCATTTTCTCTTAAGACTTTTTTGCCTTTCTTAAAAAATACTAGGAACCATAAAATCAGTGAATAACATACATGCAGCAAACTTACATTGCTTTTTCCTATTCCTCTGGGGGAATAGAGAAGGAGGGAGGGAGAAAGAGAGAATTGCAAATAGCTGTAACTACTTAAATAGTACAGCAAAATGAATGTGACAGAGATCTCAGTATCCTTGGGTTCTGATTTCCCCGAGTTCTCATAGACTGAATGTTTGACCACCCAAAATAGGGTTCTCATCTTTAAATTCTTAAATATACATACATACATACATACATACATACATACATACATACATACATACAAATGGTGTGTGTTGTGTGTGTGTGTGTGTTACACTAAAGCCCATACACAAGGCCAGGAATTCTGGATAGGATGTACAAGTTTCCTATATGGCCCATGGGATATTCCAACCATTTGTAAAAGTATTTTTTACCCTGAGCAATTTCTGCCTTGTTTCTAGGTTTCGGGCCTTTCCCTCTGCTTGTTATTTGCTGATTTGGGACTTGGGAAATCTGCCTGGGACTCTAAGTAGGAGTGTGAGTATCCAAAGATTGTTAGGGCTCTCATGCTAGTGTCTGATTTTGAGGGTGGCTGGACCAGCTTGGTAATTCCACCCAGCAGAGCAGCAGCCATGCCCCCTCCCCTGACTCGGGGTGTGCGAGTGACCGCGCGCGCGCACGCGTGTGTGTTTGTGTGTGTGTGTGTGTGTGTGTGTGTGTGTGTGTGTGTTTACAGCTTAGGAACAACACTGCCTAACAGCAGCTTCCCTAAAAGTAACAATACAAAACACCTTTCAGAGCTCTCCTTCAGCATAACCAGTTATAATCCTATAAAATGCTTCACAGCCAAGCAGTGTTCCTCTCGAGCCAGGAGCCTGGCGACTGGAATAAAGAAGCCTGTTCTGTGTTTCCAGGATCCATGCCAAGCACAAAGCTGTGGTCTCGCTTGTGCAATGCAGGTCATTTGTGCTGCTGAGGGGTTGGACTCTGCAGCCAGGCACACTATTGGTGGTTAGCTCTTTTTAGCTTAGCAGATGATCAGATGCGGCTAGGAGCCCTTCTACCAACTGCTCAGAACATACCCACCCTGGGGCTAAAACCTCAGAGACTAAAGTGGCTGTGACCATCTCCACCAACAGGACCATGATCCATCCAATCAGCATTACCCTCAATATCAGGGTTCAATTTCTTTTTTCCTTAAAGGCTTACTCATTGATAAGAGTGATTCATTCATTCATCAAGTATGCACTGAGTTCTTCCTTGGTTAGCTATCTGTCTTCTAGTTTTATTCCCTTTCTTAAGCTTTCCTGCTGGGCAGGTATCAACTCTATAAATAAGGTCCAATCTCAGACATGGCCTTTTGGATGAAACCTCTGTAGCTGATTATGCATCACAGAAGCTGATCTGCCGAGGCTCAGCCTCCCACCGTGCAAACCTCTGTGGCTTCCCTGGCTTCTTGGAGGAATGTCTTCTACTGGCTAACCAGACAGGGTCATGCAGGTACATGTTGGGCACTCACATGTTCTGACATCTCTCCCCTCCCCTTTCTTTTGGCCTATGGCCCCAGTTAATGATCAAGCTCCCTCCCCTTTCTTTAACTTCAGTTTTGGTGGGAGGAAGGAGGGGGAAAAAGCAGGGAACTCTGAGGAATCAGGGCTGGGATCTATGGCCACACCAACAGCAATGGCACACACAGGCGCATCTAAGGTCACACACATTGGTACGTCCTCCTGCCTGGGGATGAGCCTCCAAATCCAGAGGTGGATTGGTAAAAATCCACCTCTGGATACTCTACAGCTGGAAGGCTTAATCCTTGCATTGTCTAAAATGTTTTATTTTCAGGAACAAGTCTGAAAAAACAGTTAATTGATTTAAAACAACAATAGCAATAAACAAAACCCGAAACCCTTTACCTGATTGCACTAATCAGGTTATCAGCCATCTGACAAAATGAAAAAGAGCCATATATTTTTTTAAGTACCTATAAAATTTGATTGTGTTGCTAAGCCACAGGTACATTTCTTGTCCTCTGGTTTATTAGAGGAATGGCTTATAGTTGGAGGTGATTCCATGTCTTCTGACCACAGTTGGTAGTGTCTACATGGTTTTTGTTTTTGTTTCAATACAGAATCTCATTCAGGAGCCCAGGCTGGCCTAGAACTCACTATGTAGCCCAGGCTGACTTCAACTCACAGTAATCCTTCTGCCTCAGCCTCCAAAGTACTGGAATTACAAGCATGTGCCACCATGCTCAGCTAAATGCATTTAAATTTTTAAAAGTCTAGAAGATGTCAGAGTTCACTGGCATCTAGTAGGTAGGGATTGGGATGCCAGTAATGACCTGTGGCAGCCTCCCCCATCCAAAGTGCCAACAGAGCCACCCATAAAAGGCATTGCATTAAGAGAGCAGAGTGACATGTGGCTTGAAGTCAAGAGGATCTGTTGGCCTTGACCTCAAGGGTCTTTTGGATCTTGGTTAGTAGTATCTGGTTAGTATATTAAGCAGGGCAGACAAAGAGCTGAGTGCAAAGAAGCCCAGACTACTGCCTCACCTCAAACTTGTCCTGATGTTCATGCCTGACCTTTAGCCAACTGACAGATTCCATATGACAGAAAAAAGTCAAGAGAAGAAAAGGGACTACAAGAGAAAAGAGAGACAGATAATTTTCTTAAAATGATCCATATAAATACACACACACACAAATATGGCAAGTATCACCATATTTATTTCATAATTAGTATCTAGATTTTTTTTAAAGGAACGAAAGCAGATGAAAGCCTGTTTGGGAAGGGGAAGGGGGACTAGTTGGGGGTGGGGGAGACAAGAGAGATTGTTGGTGAAAATGTGTGAATAGGTGCAGTATATACATGTGTGATGATGTTATGATGAAATCCACTGTTTTGTGCAATTATTGTCTGCAAAAAAAATCTACTACTTCATATATAAAAATCCACTTCAAAAGTCCAAATGGAAAATTAGTTTCAAGAACATATAACTAAGCAGAAACAGGGAAGTAGGGATGTAATTTTCCAAATCCAGGTCTTTCCCAGAACTTTTGTCACCATATTTGGTTGGGGTTTGAGGCAGAACCGTAAGCTTGGTGGTTAAACTTCTCAAGGGTACTTCCACGGTTTACTAATGGCTGCATAGGTCCGATCAAAAACCCCTTTCACTTAAAGTTGTGCGTTAATATTGATGATCTTTACTCATTTGAATGGATGGCTATCAGCAGGTTTATTTTACTCAAAGAAACAAGCTAGCCCTTAACACATTTTCTATGTACCACCAGTGAGGATTTACATCTTACAGACAGTTGGCATCTGCTTGAGAGTATTTCATACTAGGGGTCAAAAATTCAAAATGTTTGTTTCATTACAAAACCATTTCTTCTCTTCAGCCTACAGGTAAAACAGACACATATGCGAGACTTGTACACTAGCCATATATAGAGAAAGGAGAGCCTACAATGTTACAATCTACCCTTTAATGGTGGGTTTTCTTCTACCCACTACAAACACAATAATCAATGTGTCACATCCATCACCCTTCAGATGCCACAGACTGTGACTCTGCTATTATTTTATGTGCTCTTAAGGGAGAAAAATATCTTACGAAAGAACATAATGTGATCCCTTGTAAGACACACTGCAGTTCTGGAGAAGTGTGAGGGCTGGGGCTGGGGAGGTGGCCGGGTAATTAAAAGCATCTGCCACACAAGCATGAGGACCAGATCCTTAGCATCTACATAAAAGCCTAGGTGAGCATGGCAGCCATTTGTAATCCCAGTGCTTAGGCACAGACAAGGGATCCCAGGACAAGCTGGTGAATGAACTCTTGGTTCCAATGAGAGAATCTGCTTCAGGCAATAAAGTGAAGAATGATCACGGTTAGACAGCTGACACCATGTACCTCTGGCCTCTCCATGCACATGTGTGTGCCTTCACAGGAGTACACACACACCAGACACACATGCACATGAAATGAAAGTGAAGCATATGTGAATAATGACACATAAAAGTGCTCGTGTCACTGGGCTTGCGTGGGACATTTGACATCTGAGCAGTCGGGGCAACATTTCCTTCCATTGCTTCAAGTAGAATTAAATAAGCTTACTAAACCCATACCCTGGAGCCCATTTTAGGTTTGTATTTTTGATCAACACGGTCAAAGGGTATATTTGACTGATACTGTGTTATGAATTAGAACAGTGGCTTCCCACCAGTCCCCCTCCCTTGCCATCAGCAATGCTACAACCACAGACCTTTGGTCACAAGTATCTGAGGATTCTTAGCCCAATGTTGTAGCATCAAAATCCAGAATGGGCAAAAAAAGCTATTAATTGGTCCATACAAACCATCATTCACTGGGGATCCAAGTATGCCAGGCAACATGCTATCTACATATGGGTGCATAAGAGAAGCAATGAAAACTGTGCAAAGCCGGGTAGTGGTGGCACACGTCTTTAATCCCAGCACTCGGGAGGTAGAGGCAGGCAGATTTCTGAGTTTGAGGTCAGCCTGGTCTATAAAGTGACTTCCAGGACAGCCAGGGCTACACAGAGAAACCCTGTCTCAAAAAACCAAAACAAAAAAGAAAAGAAAAGAAAACTGTTCAAGCCCACACTTTAGCTCAACAACTAGCAAAGCCACCCACCAGGAGACATGTTCTGTCACATGGCATTGGATTTACAATCTGGTATCCAGGGCTCCAAATAAAAACACACTTATCTTTGTAGCCGAAAGGCACAACTGCATTTAAGTTTTTAAAAAATTAGCTGTAGAGAATGAAAGGAAGGCTGTTGGTTTGAAATGTTTACCTGCAAAAAGACCTGGGGCTGGGGTGTGTGTCGGCTGGGGTTCTGTAGCAGACCTTAATTATAGAACTAGTCTAACCAGAAGGAACAGGTTCAGGGTCTCCTGGCAAGTGTGTGTCTCGTCTGCTGGGAGCAGAAGTTGGCTGGTGAGGCCCATAGGCTGAAATGTCCTAGGTGCTTTGGGCATGGTAAGAGCTTTGGAGAGGGGGAGGGAATGGGTTAACTGAACACATTGGCTAAGTGGGAATCGTGTCAAGAAAGCTTCTGGGTTTTATTCTTTTATTGTATCTTATTGTATTATATTATATTAGTTATATTATATTGTATCATAAAGCCTGGACCGCCTTAAAATTCCCTATGTAGTTAAAGACAACCTTGAACTCTTGCTCTGCCTACCTGCGCCTCCTAAATCCTGGGATAATAAGCATACTCCACAACATCCACTTTATGCTGTGCTGCAGAATGAACCCACAGCTTCCTGCATGTTAGGCAAGCAATCTGCCAGCTGAGCTACATCCCCAGCCAGAGAGTTCCTGATTTATTTGATTTTTTTTTCCCCCAGCAGACTTCCAGGCCCAGCCTCAGCAAATACAGTTCTCACATGTCCACAATCCTGATCAAACTAAAAGTCTTGGCAGCAAAAGGCTGAGTAGGAAAGCCGCAGCCATGACTTCGTGTTCATGGGTGATGACATTATCATCTGCTTCTTCCACTTTGGTGGGTTTGCCCTGTTAACTCTCACTCAAGGCTCTCCATGACCGACACAGGCTAGGGTGACCCTCATTTTGTCTCCCTGTCCCACTGAGTACCTCCCTTACCTCAACATTCCTCTATCAACAGACCCCAGTCAGGCCCAGTTTGGGGGTGTAGAAGGAGTCATGGATTTTACCCACATTGCTACTCAAGTCAGTTCTAGTTCTTTTTACCATACAACACATATAAAACAATAAAATTAAAATTAAATCAAAATAGGGCTGATCGGAGATATCATGAAAGAGGTAATTCTAGTGGTCCCCCGACAAAAAGTAACAGAGTGTGGTTTCTTTTTAAAAATTGTTTTTAGTTATATATATGCATGTGTATCTATGCATTGTGGGTAAATGAGGAGGCCAGCAGTATTGTGAACCCCTGAAGCAGGTGCTGAAAGAACAGTACAAATGAGTCATCTCTCTAGCCTCTAATTTCTTCCTAAAATAATATATATGACTAGGCATGGTGACATGTGCTTCTAAAACCAGCACTCGGGAGTCAGCGGCTGGTGGATCTCAATGAGTTTGAGGCTAGCCTGGTCTAGATACTGAGTTCTAGGCTAGCCAAAAGTATATAGTGAGACACTTTCCTAAATTTTAAAAAGGTATTCTTTGAGAACTTCATACATGCATATATATAATTTGATAATATTCATCCCTTCCCCCCCACTCCTCCTGGATTTCCTCTACCCACATGCCCCTCCCTGACTTCATGACTTCTTCACTAGTATTTGTTTTATTTATTGAGAATGAAATACATACAGAGAATAATTTTGATCATATGCCTCCCTTCTCTAACTCCTTCTAGATCCTACTATCTATCCCCTATCTACTATCTATCATGTTCCCCTCCCAACTTCATGTGCTCTCATTCTTTTTCAAATATGTTAGTGTGCAGTCAGTATAGCCCATACACACATGGGCCTGGGGACATCCACCTAAGCACAGCCCAGCTACCAGGGAATCACATCCCTACAGAAAGCTGACTGCCCCCACCCGTCTCCTAGCAGCCACTGATTGTCAATAGCTCCTCAGTTAGGTGTGGAAACTCATGGGCACTCCCCCACTCACCAGAGCATAGAGTTTCAGACTAGGAAGTCATGCATATGGGCTATCAGAACTTTTTAAAAGTAAACACTGATCCTTAATTTAGCTTCTTGATGGTCCAAAATTCATGGAAACAACCTTGAAATTTAGGTTACCTTTGCCCTCTCTCCCTCTCTCTCTCTCTCTCTCTCTCTCTCTCACCTGAAAGGCTGAGGAGAGGAGAGGGATTTTATATGCTGTTTAAGATATCACATAGCTCTACTGGGCAGCGGTGGCGCACGCCTTTAATCCCAGCACTCAGGAGGCAGAGGCAGGTGGATTTCTGAGTTCGAGGCCAGCCTGGTCTACAGAGTGAGTTCCAGGACAGCCAGGGCTACACAGAGGAACCCTGTCTCAAAAAAAAAAAAAAAAAAGAGGTGTCTGAGAGTTTCTGGCATAGACACCGCCAAAGTCATCCGCCAGTGAGTGGGAGGGAGGAGAAGCGGTAAGAGAATTGAAATGGTAGAGCCAACATCATGTGGCTTCCTTTCTCAACTTTAGTAACCCTGAGCTGCCTGCAGGCTCAGAAAACCCAAATGCAATGGTAGATACAGGGATTTCTCTGGTGCCAGGAAAATGCAGTAAGACATGACTTTTACAAGGTAGGCTATGAATTAATGCCCTACAGCGATCAAACAGGCTTTTAACATCTCCAAAGTTGGCAGCCGGATGCCCAAACGCTGGCTTAGTGCCTTCCAACAATGCACAGCAGATAGGACCGTGTAGTTGAGGATGAAATCATCTTCCAGGAGAAAGAACAACAGCAGAGGAGCCGGGTTTTTATGGTTAGGAGAGAGGGCAATCCGATCTGTATTTTCATTGCCACAACAGGCCTCACTTTAATGGACACTAGAGGTTTTCCACATGTTTGGCACATTTTCTAGAATGTTTTAAAAGGGGATCACGTTTGTTAGGCCACCTCCGTTACTGAAAGAACTAACCTCCCCTCGTTGGAGAGAGATTTGTCCTGTGGGGTTATCAAAAAGATCAGAAACTACAGCTTCTTGTTTGGATTCTGGGGTAAGGAAGCAGTTTGGGGTGTCTTGTTTTTGCTTCACCCCCAGAAGTTTCAAAGGAAATGCCTGTCATCAAAATTCAAAAATAAATATAAAAAATTATGCTGGCAGACAAAAAAAAGAAAGAAAGAAAACCAAAGGGATCAGCATTCTGCATCAGTTTCCTGATCATAAAACTTTATAAAAACAATCCACCCATTAGGAAAAAAAAGCTCACAACAATAGCTCATATTCTTCCCTAAATGCTTGCCTCATGCCACTCTAAAAGTAGGTGCCATCACGTTTCCTGAATCATGAGGTCCAAACACATCCCTTTCCTCCCGTTCTCATCTCCACCCATTTGGCATCATTCCTGAACTTCGCCTCCTCTCCATGAGGAGCTCAGTGGAGAGAAGCCAACTTTCTCCTTCTACCTGGCCCAAGGACACCAAGCATCCATACCAGCCAGCAGCAAGAGTCACTGAGGTTTTCTTCCCTAGCTTCATCCTTACATCCTGAAGAGATATTTAACAGGGAAGGTTAAATTACAAAGTCACAAAGTAAGAACATGAAGTCTGCTCCAGAGTCTACAGGAGGATTATGAAGGGGCTTGCTTGGTGATGGTAAGTTGTGAAGACTAAAGTGTTTTCCGTCTACCTTGGCTCTATAGCAACATTCACTCCCAGCTGAACCCCAACCCCACCCAGTTGCAGTGCTGAGGATAAAACCCAGAACTAGGCAAGTGCTCTAACACAGTGATACTTGCAAAGGCCTGTACCAAAACTTTCTTTGTGGAATTTTCAACACACTTCCCTTCAGTTACTAGTACAAGCAAAGGAAACATACAAGCCCACAGATGAGAAGCCTGGGCTCAAATACTGAGTCTTTAACTAATCTGTAGGATTTTAGACAGTTGAATCCATAATGTCAAACTTCAGTCTGATCATCAGGAAAACTGGGATAAGTTTTATTTTATCTATTTGTGTGTATATGTGTGCGTGTGCGTGCTTGTGCACACATGTGTGCACACATACCACTAGTATATGTAAAGGAACTAACATGAGTCAGTTCTTTCCTTCTACCACGTGGGTGCTGGGGATAAAATCAGATCATCAGGTTTGGTGGCAGGTGCCTTTACCCACTGAGCCATCTTGTTGGCCCCAGTTTCAAGGTTTTAATAAGATAAACAAACAAACAAACACGAATGATTTGTTGAGATATTTATCATCATTATCAATCAGATAATGATTGATGAGATACATATTTATCCATATCCTAGACACACAGAATGATCAACAATTCATCCCACTCCATTTTCTCAATGAATTATAGGAGGAAGGATAGGCTCAGGCACTTGTCCACCCTTTTTTCTTTTGAAGGGATTAATTCTTAAACTCCATAATCTCAAATACCTACTTGAACGTTGGACAATGGAGACAGCAGCAGAGTAAACGGGACTGACACAAACTAGAAGACAAAGAGGCTGTGCCAGCCAATGATCATTATCATCTGACTAGATTAAGAATTACCTAAGAGTCAGATGAAGCTATTTCCAGAGAGGATTAGCTAAGGGGAGTACCCTCTGAAGAAAGTGGGTAGCATCATCAGTCATCCAATGGGCTAGGGGCCCAGGCAGAATCAAAGGAAAGAGAGGAGAAAGCTAGAGGGGAATGGGAACCACCACACCCTCCCTACCAAAATGGACTGAACCCTCTGAAACCAGGAGCTGAAATAAAGCCTTCCTGCCTGTTGCTCTCTTGGGTATCTTGGTTATCTCAATGAGAAGCTAACTAACATCCAGAACTAAGTCCTGGCTTTACTATTCAATCTGCTAGGTGACCTTGGGTAGATCACATGACACCCTCCCTCCAAGGTATAGGTCCTTGAATGTTATGGTAACGTGATTTAAAGAGAAATGTGCACAATTGTGTGGTGATATAAAACCACCAAAGTATGTATGAGGAATTATCTTTACTTTATTCCATTTTTACTTCAGAAAGTCACCAGTTAACAATGTCACTGTTAACTACTGAAGGCAGTCCCTTTGCCTAGAAGCAGCACATTTGACATAGGCAGTCCATAGCTTGGCTTAGTTCTGTATAGCAGTAGTTCCGAAGAGTTCATCAGAAAATGAAATACAGCATTCTCATAGTCGGGAAATGTATAGACGGAATGTCCTAGTTTACTGTCTGTTGGGGTGATGAATACCATGACCAAAAGCAATCCAGGGAGGAAAGGGTTTATTTCATACAGCTTACAGCCCATCATAAGGAGAAGTCAAGGCAGGAACCTGGAGGCAGGAACGGAAGCAGAGGCCATGGGAGAACAGATAACCGGCTTGTTCTATATGGCTTGCTTAGCCTGCTTTCTTACACAGCTTACCCAGGGATGGTACTGCCCACAGTGGGCTGCGATCTCCCACATCTCATTAATCAAGAAAATGCCCTACAGAATTGCCTACAAGTCAATCTGGTGGCAGGAGGCCTTTTTTCAGTTGAAGTTCGCTCTTCCTGATGACTCTAGCTTGGGTCAAGTTGACACAAAACCAACTGGCACACAGATACTGAGAACTGTTGTAGCACATAGCTACTTATACAAGAGGTTCAAACAGAGAGAAGACCCACAGGGAGAAAAGTGGAAAATGATGACGAAAAATGGAGACAGACACTATGAGTGGGATAAAGCTGGCCTAAAATAGACCACTGTCACTTAAAAATAAGTACTTGGCTGCACAGTGTCAGTGTTATCTACGCAACAGCATTGACTCTCTCCCTGTCTTCTTCCTTCAGCCTGATTCAGCTGTGACAGCTAATTCCCTGTTCCTTCAGTGGACCTATTGCCTCATGAATTTTTCTCCAGTCATAACTTTCTTTCTGCCTTCAAAGGCATGGAGGACCCTGGTTAGTTCTCTCCTGGCAATGAGGTCAGGTAATGCATGCTCTTGTGTAACCCAGAACTACACTTTTGGCACAAAACTCTGACACTGGTGTTATATACTTAGGCTTATGTGTGTGCAGCTATGTACACATGTGTCTATGAACATGTGGAGCCAGAGGACCCCCTCAGGTGTCATTCTTCCTCAGCACCTTGTTTTCTTAGAGAGGGTCTCTCGCCTGCTTGGAGCCTGCCTATTAGGTTAGGTTGGATGGTTGGTAGGCTTGGGGATCCCCCAATCTCTGCCTCCCATAGCCCTTGGATTAGAAGCACATGTTACTATACCCAGCTTTTTAACACAGGTTCTGGGAATTGAATTCAGGTCGGCATACCTGGGCAGAAAAACCTTTACAAACAGAGCTATCTTCCAATTACACCGTATTGACTTCTAAATAGTCTCTGTAAACAAATTGAACTAGGATTTCTCAATAAATCCTAAAGGTCATTATCTTTAACATTTCCCCCTGTAGACCATAGCTCTCCAGGAGCAAGCCATTCTCTCTTGCTCAAGGCTGGCAAAAGGAACACCATGACGGGTGCCGACAGCTGGTCAGGGGTCTGCGTCAGGCACTGGTCTTTGATTTTGTATCTAGTATTTCACATCAATTTCAGGAGAATCAAGTGTGAGAAACCAAGGCAGAGACAATTCAAGCAACTTGCCCAAAGTCACATAGTTGGACAGTGGCAGGGCCAGGGTTCAAATTCAAGTACTTTATCCACCAGAGCTAGAAGTTCCCAACTATAGAGAGGACATCAATAAGTTACAGGACAACTTGATGTTACAACTAGAGAGGCAAGGTCAAAGACCTATGCAAATGACTAAAATTGCAGCAGACAAGAGTCGGGAGCCCAAGTTCTACATTCTGATGCTGACTTCGGTTGGTCCTGGTTCTCTGTTCACTAGTTTTCTGGCTGGTCAGTCTCAGGATTAGATAGACACACAAGTCCTCATCAGTTGGACAGAAAGGCCAGGGTCAGCCTGTACCATGCCTCATACTGAGCATACAACAATATATATATTATATTAACAATATTATTATATTATATTATATTATATTATATTATTAACAATAATATTATAATATAAATAATATAATATTATATTATATTATTAACAATATATGGGTTGTAGCCTTCTACAACCCATCCTAAAAATATATCCATCTATCAAGCTAGTTACTCAGTCTGTGGGAGCTTTAGTTTCCCTAGCTGCAATTAGAATATAATTACCCTGACTTCAAAGAGTGGAGGTGAGGATTAGAGAGGAACTGTGTTGAGGAGCTGACACACAGGGCTGATTCCATAAACAGGAGTGGGTTTATTAGACTAGTACAGGGCAGAAAGAGAAGCCCAGAGAAGAAAAAACGTTCCATCAGAGCCGGGAACCAAAAACTGTCAAACACTGAAACTGTGACACATAAATACTGCTAAGAGTATGTCTGACCCAATCCCCTACTCCACACTTTCAAACTGAATTCTTGCTCATAAAATGGAGGAATGCAGGTTTGAGTTAACTGTGTATAGAAGAAAAGTCACCCTTGCGATTTTCAGCGTTCACATATTACAGGTAATGATGGTGGGTGTCATTTGTTCTATGCCAGACCTAGGATAAGCAAAACCTACCCTGGTCTTTTAAGAACTAAACTGTCCTGTGTAGTCTCAAACTTGCAATCCTTCTGCCTCAGCCTCCTTGGTGCCGAGATTACAGGTATGCACAGTACACCTAATGCTAGCCCTATTTTATAGACAAGAGTACAGAGGCTGGGAACGTTTAACTCACTCAAAGCCACAGAGCAACTAAGTAACCATGCCAGAACTCTGTCTGCCTCCAACGCTGATGGTCTTATCATGTAGCCAGAAAGCAGGTGTGCCTACTGCTACTACTGGCTTTATAGAAAGGGCCACCAAGTCCCCATTTACCCCCAGACTCTGGCAGCTATGGACAAATCATTTTAATTTCCTGGGCCCTGTTGTGATCAAACAGAACGTACTGGATTAGAGTTTTTCAATCCAAGTCTTGTGGACCATTAATCACATTTTATATCCAGGAGTTAAGAACAAAAGGAGGAATGAGGGTCACGAGGAAGGGGGAGAGAGTTGAAGGCATTCATTAGCAAGCCCACATGGTGGGATCTCAGTTCATTCCATTGAAAATTCTGAGATTCTGTTGGGTTTTATATGATGGGAGGGGGGGTGGGGGGGTGTAAGCGCACTGGTTGGGAGTGTCACGAAGTGCTTGAGGGATCTGTTGTGAAGTTTTATACAAAGCAGCCAAAATGGACACACTTATCTTGGAGCTTATTTGGGATGCTCTGGAGTAGGGGAGTAGGGGGAGATAACCGGGAAGGAAGTGAACTCTTTCCTCTTGGAGTGATCAGTATTGTACACAACAAGCACTCACCAGTTGCTTCGAGAACTGAATTCAAAGGAAAACAGACCTGAGTATAATGGGCAGATGCTGGCAGCTGCTGAAACCCATGGCTATGTCAAGAATGCTAGCAATGTCTTTTGTCCTCAGCCACCTACTCTGCCACAAGACCCATTCTCTGTGAGCAGCATCCTTCTTCCAGTGGGATAACCACAGGTAAAGCTCCCCTCCCCCGTGTCCCACAGGCTTGGCTTCTGAACAAAGGTGAGCTCTGGAAACTGAAGAATTCTTATTTTCAACAGGATCTTCGCCCAGGGTCACGGCAAATATTGTCTCATGAGTTTCCAGCTTAGTCCTTAGAGCTCAAAGGATAAAGTGTTTCCACAAGAAAGAAAACAGAGAGGAGAAAACACATCTGCGTGCATGCGCGCGCGTGCGCACAAACACACATTTCTGTATCTTTGAACATATAGGTATTGCATACAGAAAGCACTCAATGCATGCTGATAAAGTTGAATTCAAAGAGAAGCATAGAGGGGTCTGATGAGAGACAGAGGAAGACAAAATCCCTGCCCATTTAAATCTTTTCTTCTCAGGGAAAAGCAACACCCTCAGACTTGCCAGCCAGCCTCCATCTGGGAATAGAGGGCACAATAACTGAGAGAAATTTTTTCCAAACTACCATTTTGAAAGCAGGACCTAAGACTAATCCAGGACTTCTGACCCCCAGCTGATGATTGCCATGAAATTGGGCTGCTGAATGAGCCACACAGTTCAGACCACAAAAAATCCACTCCAGAAGAGATGTTCAATAATTATCTATTGAATGTAAGAACAACAGAAGGAGATCTCAGAAGACACATCCAAGGGGACGTCAACATAACTGGGACTTACTGGCTGACATTTTAAGAGTTCCTGGGTTAAGGACACAGTTTAGTTGTAGAAACTATATTTAGCATGTCAAAGGCTATTAAAGCCAGAAGGGAGAAAAACAAACAAAAACATTCATATAGCTTTGAACTCAGACCCAGGATAGCCCATTTGTTGGGCTTCTCTGTGTTTTAAAAGTATACACTGTTCAAATCTCAGACTAAGTTTTTCTTCTAAGAAGTCTTTTCAGATCAGCTGAGCCCAAGGATATGGCTCCCTTGTATCCGTTCTAACAAAGCTCATCGCCAGGACTTAACTAATCATCTTCCACCAGGTGACATCTAGTCATTTGTTACTCTGGTTCTGTAGGGGGCCAGAATGTGATCTGTGACAGAGATGTTTTCAGTTTTGAATGAGCAGCTTACTTAGTACATAACAAGCAAAAGTAGATTAAATAGTGAGTATAAGTTAGTGAGGAGCAGCAGAGAGGTGATGTTCATCCAATCTGGTGCTAAAAGTGCCCAACTTTCAAAACAGACTGGGGACGCCCCCTGGGGCAGCCAGCTCAAGTTTGCAGCTGAGAGTCCCAGCTAGAGGGTCCTCTCCCTGGATGAGCTTCCAGCTTCCCATTCCCACTGCAGGCCTTTTATATTATGAGATAAGCAATGGTAATCCCCATTGGGCGTGGTTTGCCTTCTAGCTGTTGTCGTGGAGGACACAACATCTTCATGCTCTTAGCTTCTTGTTCCTTTCTTTTTACCTTGTTACAATTAGGAGGCCAGCATTCTTCCGGAGTAGGAGAGTTTGTTTTAGTCATGGGGTAGGGAATTTGCTCCCAAAGTCCACTCTCAACAAGCTTAACCAACACACGATGGTTTATCAGTATAATGAGCACTAAGATCCTGCAACCAGGCAACTGTTCAGGTGGTTTCTCCACTTGAGTCTTTAGAAAGTGTTCTCAGGGAACTAGCTCATGAGAGGGGCTTCTGCATCAAGGACTGGCTATAGACAGGTCACTTGTAAACCAATACCATTCCTTAATCCTGCATTTAACAGACAGTAAACCTCATGCCATTTTCTTACTGCTAGGGAACAGCAGTCATGCTGGAACATAAGACTCCTGGAGAGTACTAGGAAGAAGGGCCTCCCCTCCAAACACTTCAAGCTAAAATGAGGAAGTCACTCCAGAGATAAACCATTTTGAAAGAAACAGGGCCTGAAGAAAAATGTTCAATCTGCCTGTGAGAAAACCCCGAGCCCAACACAGAATCCATTCAATAAAGACAACCCAGCTAACCCAGAAAATCCGTGGTGAGAGAAGACGGAAAAGCTTTTCAGGATAGCGACACAAGGAAATGGCCAGGCTGTGGTGGAATCAGACCTTTCAGAGTCATTCCTTCGTACTGCTTAATACGAAGTCCTACATCAACTGTGGGAACAATATGTTAAGTCATATGAAGGAAGGCACTCCTCTTAGTCTGTATGATAAGACTGGATGGCTTGTGTGAAAATATAAAAGGCCCTCGTGAGGTTGGGGTGCATACCACTTAGCCCAATGAAGGAAGTGGCATGCCACAAGGGTTTACTCTGAAATTCCTCAGTGCTAAGTGTGGGAAGAGGCCCGTGGTTATGGCAGCTGGTTGGTGGACGAGTGGGTTGTTAATTACACTATTCTCACTTCTATTCTAAAGTGAGCAGATCACAGGGTTCATATTTAATGCACTAAACTACCCAACTTAGAAAATGATAACTTCTGGCCAGTCCTGGCGAGGGTACTATGAAAACAGTACACGTACAATCGTGAAAAACAGACCATAGAAACTGCTGTGACATCAAGAGGCATCCATCTACACCAACACAAGAACACAAATACCTTGGCCATTAGTTACAGTTGTGAATTTACCATAAAAGCTAGTCCAAAGGATGAAAAGATTATCAGCATACTATGATCTAAATAGAGATAAATTCAAAATAACAGACTAACTTTAAGTACAGGACACACACTATACTTCAAGAACTGTATTAAATATTTCTACCCATTATTTTCTTCTAAATAACACTTTGAGGAAAGTATTATTGTCCCCAAGGCAGGGACGAAGAGAGCAAGTCTCCAAGATTGCACAGCTAGGAAGAGGCAGAACAGGAAATCCAGGTTGGGGTGGCTTCAGAGTCCTGTGACAATGATCCTGAAATCCCACTAGAAGGTGATAGGGGCTATTTGCTTAAATGACAGGACATCCACTGGGTGAATACCGTGTGACCATTATTAACAAGGGCACTTATGAAGCCAAGTGATATGGAGAAATGCAAAGGTTTTTTGTTTGTTTGTTTGGTTTGGTTTGGTTTTTTTGAGACAGGGTTTCTCTGTGTAGCCCTGGCTGTCCTGGAACTCACTCTGTAGAGCAGGTTGGCCTCAAACTCAGAAATCTGCCTGCCTCTGCCTCCCAAGTGCTGGGATTAAAGGCGTGCGCCAACACTGCCCGGTGCAAAGTTTTGATATAAACCAAAAATGAAGAGTGTGCGCAGGACACCTGTGGATATATATGTGAGAAGAGGTTGCAGAGGAGAAACAGAGAGACTGCAGCCATGCGAGAAGAAAAGTCTCCCAACGATAGCAGTACAGGTGTATTGTTTCATAGTTAAAAATGCAAAGGGAGCTAGGTGTGGTGGCCCATGCTGGTAAGCAGAAGGTTGAATTCAAGGCCAGGCTGGACTCCATAGTTAGACACTGGAACAACAAAAATACTAACAAAGACGGAAGGACGGTAACTGAACCGAAGTGTACCCAGCTGCTGGAGGAAGCAGCCGTTTTGGTAGCGATGTCTTCACGAACCCTGTAAACCATTCATTTCTCCAATTCCTCACCTTCCTCCCCCTACCCCTCCATCCCTCCTTTCCCTTCCCCCTCCCTCTCAATTTCTTTGTTTTTGATCTGCTGAAACCAAATGAAGAAATATTGCCTGTCTCTTCCACCAAATATCTTTTCAATGGCCTGTGCTAGGAATCTACCATTTTTGATCAGGAACTTAGAATTATCCTGCTGTGTAATGTTACAGCATGTGATAGTGTCTCATTCCACGAGAGGGAGAAAAAGAGAAGAGCTTCAGCATCCATGATGGATGGCTTCATGACTGACACTCTGAGTACTGTGAAGCTTCCTCCTGGGTCATTTGTGGCTGGCATGGCTGGGGTCCGGCCTAAAACATCCTGTTTGCATCCCAGCTGCTGTTCATCCCCACAACCACTCCACAGCTCTGCTTTCTACTCCTTGGGCCTTTGCCTCCCTGCACCTTCCCTAGAGAGGCACACCTGAGGAACTCAAGTGCTCAGGAGATGGGAGGTGATCCTGATCGTAAAGCCCCACATTTTCTTCTTGCTGTAAATGAATTCCAGAGATATCCCTTGGAAAAGGAGAAGAAAAAGGGAGGAGGAGGAGGAGGAAGAAGAAAAGGAGAAGACTAACTAGATCTGAACCAAACAACAACAAAAATACTAACCAAAGAGGAAGAATGGAAACTGAACCAAAGTATATGCAACTGCTGGGGGAAAGCAGGCATTTTGGTAGCGGTGTCTTTAAGAAACCATTTCTCTAGTTCCCCACCGTCCTCCTCCTCCCTCCTTCTCCTTCCCCCTCCTCCTCCCTCTCATGCTTCTATGTCTTTGGAATGTGCCAAAACTGAATGAAGAAATATTTTTGCCAGAACCAAAGCTAATATAGTCAACTTTGTTTTGGTTTGGTTTATTTTGTTTTGCTTGAGCAGGGTGGTACTCTGTAGCCCTGGCTGACCTGGAACTCATACATCCCCTGCCTCTGCCTCCCAACTGCTGGGATTAAAGGTGTGTAATAATCAACTTTTTAATGACAAAGCTTCAGCAGCCACCCTTGAGTCACTGTCACCTGTAGAAGGCAATTTGTTTTTTAAAGACAGGGTCTCATATAATCCAGGTCACTCTCAATCTCTGTGTAGAGGAGGATACGTAGCCCAGGAAATACAGAACTGAGGATTGAACCCATTGCTTTCTATATGCTGGGCTGGCATGCTATCAACTGAGCTACATCCCCAGCCTTCCATTTAGGACTCTATGAACTGTTGGCCATAACCTGTCACAAATATAGTATCTTAACCTTGAGGAGAAGAAGGGAGAATATTTGAGAGAAAGCACTTCAGATTCCCCCTTTAGTGGCTAAACAAAAATAAAGATTGTGGGAAAAGATCAAAAATGAAAATGGAAAGATTCAGAAAACAGGCTAGAAGATAGGAGAGTGAGTGAGGGCTGGCGCCCCCACCCTTAGACTCCTCAGGGAGTAGGAGATCACCGCAAAAAGGGACTGGTTTAACAGCTTAGGGACATCAAAGGGGAAAATAAAATGAAAGTTTGCAGAACAGAGAGAGCTTTAAATGATCCAAGTTCAAACGGACAATTTCAGGCACTGGGAAGAGAGGAAATTACAAGGTGCCTGCAAATGGCTGCAGAGAAAGGATGCTTAACCATTAAATGCCAGTGACAATGAAGACAGAAGGTGGGACATGGAAGAAATGGCTCAGTGAGTAAGAGCACTTGCATTCTTTCAGAAGACCTCGGTTCAATTTCCAACACTCACATGGTAGCTCATAGCCATCCATAACTCCAGATCTGGAGTTGAGTTTGGAGCTCAGGTCTTCTGACCTCCAAAAATGTTAGGTACACATATGGTGAATACTATACATACACGTAGACAAAACACTCGTGTTCATAAAATAAATCTAAAGATAAAAAAATGAATATGGTGCTCTTGTTATTATTTTAAAGGGGGGAGGGCATTGTTATTGCCACAGAAAATAACAGACAGGACTAGCGAGAAAGTAAGGAGTGGCCACATCACTAGCAGACAGTGTGTCTGAACCACTTTCTAGGGATAGCATTGAGCTGGGCACTTAAATAAAAACTTCTCTCATTCTTTATTTTCATATTTTCTCCTTCCTTTTTTGTATTTATTTACTTGGTGGGGGGCACATATGCACATGCATGCATGCACACCCGTATATCAGAGAATAATTGGTGTGAATGGGCTTTCTCCTTGTGCCATCTGGGTCCCAGGGATTGAGCTTAGGTCCTTGGGGGTTGGGGGGGTGGTAGGAGCACCTCTAGCTTATAAGTCATCTCTCCAGCCAAGCTCAGTACTTGAAACACATCATTTCTTCATTCCCCATGAAGACCACTTTCCTACCTATTGGCTCTCTTTACAATTACCTTACAACTGCTGTGAAGTCAAGAGATTTGCTTAACAGCCTGGCCTTTGAACAAGTGGTACCCAAGCATATGATACCTGTCCTTGAAGACTAATGGTAAGGATCAAGTTCATGATGGCCCATGCAGTTCATGCTTCCTTGGCTTCTTACCTAGGGCGATGTCCAAATGAATGTCCATGTAGTTCACTGGAGAGAAGAAAGGATCAGAAAAACCCAGGTAGGCTTTCTTTATTAGGAGCTAATAAATATGAAGATTCTAAGATATATATTTTTTAAAGATTTATTTATTTATTTTATGTATGTGAGCACACTGTAGCTGTCTTCAGACACACCAGAAGAGGGCATCAGATCCCATTACAGATGGTTGTGAGCCACCATGTGGTTGCTGGGAATTGAACTCAGGACCTCTGGAAGAGTAGTCGGTGCTTTTAACCACTGAGCCATTTTTCCAGCTTCTAAGATATGTGTGTGTGTGTGTGTGTGTGTGTGTGTGTGTGTGTATGTTTGCATACAAGAGCATGGGTCCCACAAAGCATAGGCAGGTGGAGGTCAGAAGACAATTTCGGGCATCAGTCCTTATCTTCCACTTTTTATTGAGAGACAAGGTAAATCTGGGGAGTGTCTTCTCTCCACATCCACCTCCCTGCAGGTGTGCTGGGATTACAGGCGCATGCTACCACATCTGCCTTCACAAGGGTTCTGGAGATTCTGAACTCAGTTCTTACACTTGCATAGCAAGTTATTTCCTATCCTTCCAAATGTTTGCCAGTGAAAACAAATGAGGAACGCAGCCATGGTTGCCTCTTTGTATGGCTGCCATGAAAACTGCAGGAGAGGACAGGTACATGGAAGACACAGCTGTAACATGCCTCCGTGCTGTCAGTATTTCTGTTAACTCCTGGCACAGCTAAGAGAGCAGTCTGGCATTTAGTTTAGCAGGCCCCCTGTACCACATGCCGTGCCTCTCACCAACTGCAAAAAAGTTGTGGAAAGTCATGTGTGTAAAGGGAGGCATGACATGCCATATATAAAGGCAGTGGCTTCTGGTCTGCATCTTCTTTAAGACCTTGTTCTTTTCTCAACCTGCTGTTGGTGGTCAAAACAAAAAGACCATACCTCTTCATGTCTCTTCCTGCCTGAATGAGGTATAAGATTCTGATCACAAGACAGTACCTTTCCTGACAAATTGCATGAGAATCTCTGAAACTCCTCATCAGAAACAGGTGGGAGCATCACGTTGCTGGTTAATTTCTGTTGTGTAATGCTGGGGAGGAAGGAGCTGATGCAAGCTGACAGAAGTCCTAGGTGATCATGGGACAGCCTTGTATCTGTGAACCTTGCCTTTGACAGGCTTAACAGAGTCCGGCTGCTCTATTCTCTCCTTTCTTCTCCGAGCTACCGGGCAGCCAGAAATGGTTAAGAATGGTGAGCAACTCACGCTGCAGTGCCTTGTGGGACCTTGGCTCCTCCCTCTGATAACAGCTCCCAAATTCCTAAACTCCTAAACTCTCAGTGGCTGAGGTCCCTCTGTATCCCTTTGGAAAGTGTATGTATTTCAAGCCTATGCAACCAGCAGCCACCTCCTTCTGGTAAGGAATAATTCTGGGAAGAGTCACAAAAACTAGGTTTGGGATTTTTATAAGGGAGAGCTAGACAAGAAAATCCTCCAAAGTAAGGAAGTCACACTTCCTACTTGGATGAGGGGAGGTATGTATGGGGTTAAAACCAACACAGAAAATAAATGCCCAAAAGTAAAGAAAGAGATTCTCAGGAGAATGAGCACCGGCATCCAGCCATGCCTGAAGCTGATAGCCACACACGCTCTCCTATCACATAAGAATAAATTGACTTTTTTTTTTTTTTTTTATCATTTTTTGAGTTGTGATTCACCTGTAACTGGAAGTTTTCAGTTAAAAAACATAAAAAGAACCACTGCTATGTTAGTACGTCCTTCTTTCTACCTTGCATTATTTAGGACTTGTATTATAGCTCTACATTTTGTTTCCCTTCTCAAAATCATAAACACCTCAATATGATTAGACAAACAAGATAATTTATTGATAAAGTGTACTTTTGGAGGGGAGCAAAATAAACTCAGGAGTGTGAGGAGTCACTCTTCACAGTGTCAAAGAGAAGCAAAAGAGGAGACTCTAGGGCTGCTCTGGTGGCTTTTGGATACTGAGACCATAAAGAGCTTGAAGCTCCCTCCTCTGTCTCGCCAGTTCTGTGGACAGAGGAGCCATTGTTATAGCCTCTGGCTAAAAGTCTTCTTACAAGACTGTAAGAAGCTCCCAATTTACTTATTTCTTTAGATGAAGATTTTTATCTCAAATATTCTTCATACACCCTTCAAACACATATGCACACAGTAATTTAATTTTGTAGTATTTTTTAAGGTAAATTGGGAGAATTGGGGTAGTGGTACAGTAGGAATCAAATCCAGGGCCTAATACATGCTGAACAAGATACTCCACTGTATCCCAGGCTCTGGAAACATTTAAACACACACAGAGAGAGAGAGAGAGAGAGAGAGAGAGAGAGAGAGAGAGAGACTGGGGGGGAAAGTTCTGTATTTTATACTATCTGCAGGTTAATCATCAAATGGATCAAAGACCTAAATGTTAAAACAAAACCACAATGTACTAGAAGAAGATTGGAAAAACACCCCTGTTCATGGGAACTTTTAACTACAGCTTAAAGTCCAGAGTAACAAACAAAAACACTGATAAATTTTCTTAACATAAAAACGATAAAAATCAATTTTGAAAAAAAGTAAACATGCTAGCAAGCAAACAAACAAACTCTGCCATACAAAAAAAGCCTTCGTGGCTGTCACCAGGCAATGGATCCCTACCCATCGCTCTCGACTGAGTGCCGTTCTGTCCAGATTAAACATTGACAATGAGCAACACCAGTTCTACTTGGCCATTTTAAGGGACAGCAGAGCACTTACAAGTTAAAGACACAGATTGGATGGCCCAGGTTTAAATGCCAGCTTTGCCACTTTCTGGTTTGTGTCTTTGGCAGAATGCTGTATTTGGAGAGTACAGGAGTGCTCCCATGACAGGCTATAGTCAGTACCACTAGTAGCACTGGCCATCACATCTGAGTCGAGACTCAAAGATTAACAACACAATCTAATTTTCAGATCTTTCAGATACTTGGCAGGCAAAGTCCATGCAAAGTGTGACACTGTTACTGATATAAGGTCCTTTCCTCTACATATGGCTTATACTTACAACCATCATGAATGGGGACATCCCATTCTACAGAAGCAGAAGCTAAGGCTTGGAGGGCTAAACAGTCTGTTTAAGGTGCTAGTATTGAGATTCTATTTCCAAACAGAAATGGGTAACCTACTATGATACAATGTTGCTCCAAGTTAACAACAAAGAAACAATAAAATAGTAGCAAAAGATATCCAGAATGAGGAACGCCAAAAAAACTCCAGCATCCTGTATGAGAACTGATTCTGGTCCAGGAGTAATACCATGATCTGTGGGGGCTTGTCTGGAGTGGGAGAGACAGAGTGCACATGGGGACTGAGCCTTGAAAAAAAAAAAAGCGTGTCTGTGTTCAGTGCTGAGCTCACCCATGCATGTGCACGTGGAAGCCAGAGATCCGCATCGGTGTCTTCCTCAACTGATCTACATTTTATTTTGAGACAGGGTTTCTTCAATGAATCCTGGTCCATAGCACATACCACACTGGGATTAGAGCTGTAAGTTGCCAGACGCAGCAGCGTTTTACAGGGATGTGTGGGATCCACACTCAGTTCTTCACGCTTACACCACAAACACTTCACTCAGTGAGCCATCTCCCCAGCTCCCATCCATCCAACCATTCATTCATTCATTCATTCTTTATCACTCTACGAGACAGGTTGAAGAGTTCCCTAAGTATGACTTCAGTGTGATATGATTGCCATGTTTGGGACCTGTGAGGTCACAGCTGTAACAGTAAGTGTGAAGTCTATGAGGAGAGTTGTCCGGATTCTAGGCAAGCATGCATCTGGTAGGCTTCATGGGCCCTTCCCATGCTGCCTGTGTTGGTTCCCTGATTCCTGATTCTTGCCTGTCCAGTGCATGACAGACATAGGGCTCTCACGGAGCCCAGGTTGTTCCAAGCCCACAGCTGGACACTGGGAGCTCTGCTCATGCTTCCAGTCCTATGGCTATAGTGAAGGAGAAATAAAATAGATTCCCTTCAGGAGACAACATACTCAATAGGACTCAACAACCCATGGCTCAGAGCAGCCTCACTTCTCTGTGGATTGGATATGCCATTCCAAGCTTTCTGTGCCTTTTTAAGCCTTCAGTTCTAACCAGCTTGCAGCTGACATGCTCAGTTGGGCAGTGGGCTCTCTTGTCTCTGTAGCTGCAGATCAGGCAGGAACCCTGACCATTCTGTCACATCAGTAGACTGCATAAAGAGAGATTTGTCTCCCACCTCTGAGGAGGATGCTCACCAAATGTCAACAAGACAGCCATGCCTACTGAACTGCAGTCCAGGATACAACAGACCAGTCCCTAAGTGACAGACTGCAGGGTTTACAGCACTTCACAATGGCCTGTGAGGAAAACACTGGGGGAGAGGGGGGGTCATCCATTTTACAGTGTTGAGGTATCACTTGCTCAGGGCCACAGAGTAGTAAGTGATAGAGGTGGGGTTTGAACCTATGTAGTGTGGCTCAAGTGTACATTCAAAACCACAGTGCTACACTGTGTCTTGGGTGATGACTGTGGACCCAGTGGTAGGGACACCAGTGGTGGTGGCAGTGGCAGCAATTCTGCTGGTGGTAGTGATGATAGTGTGGTTGTAATGGTGACAGCCAGGGGTGGTAGGGACAATGACGGCACCATCTCCCTGTCCCTGAGCTAGGCATTTACCACACACTACTACACCAATTCAATCTTCTATTAGGTTCCATCCGCTTCACACTGTGTGTGGCCCTCTTCCCTTGGCTTGCCTACCGCCAGCCTAGCCAAGACCAGTTGGTCATCAGCTGTTCTTGGGACTGATGCAGCACTTTGCTCCCTGGTCTCCCTGCTGCAAACAGCATTTATGCAACCTTCCTGCAACAGCAGCCAAAGGGACCTCCTATTTTATTTTTTCAGTCAGCATATAAAGCAGCAGGATTTCTTACAGCATTGGCACACACAGTTGACTTTGTTTGATCATCTTTTTCTGTGTCTGTTCCTCGTCTGCCTGTTCTCTGCTCTACCCTTCTACCTCCTGGATTCTCCCCCCCAACTCCCCCCACCCCCCATGTCTCATGTATTCTATTACTCTCCCCCTCCGTTCCTCAGAACCTCTTCTCCCCCTTTTCTAGGCCCCTTTCTAGGTTCATGACCTCTAACCTACACTCACTCTCACATAACTACGAATACATAAAAACAATTAGCTAATATCCACATAGGAGAGAACGCATGTGGTATTTGTCTTTCTGAGTCGGGGTTATCTCACTTAATACACTCCGGTTCTGTCCATTTTCCCAGAAGTTTTAGTTTACTTTATAGATAAATAAGATCCCATTTGCATATGCGCCATATTTTCATTAGCCATTTGTCTGTTGATGGACATCTAGGCATGTTCTGTTTCTTTACCACTGTGAATAATCCAGCCGAACCCATGGATGTGCGGGTATGTCTGTGGTAGGACATAGACTACTCTGGGTGTATGCCCAGAAGTGGTATAGCTGGGTCATATAGTCATTCTATTATAAGTCCAACCCTTGCCAAAGTCCTTGCTGGTTTCCACTGTGCAAATCTTAACTCCTTGCCATGAGGGACAAGGCCCTACAGGACCTGGTTACATATGCCTCCCATATCTCCTGCTTCTCTCCTCCTTGCCCCTGTTCCAGCCCTTCCTCTTTTCTCCCTCACCAGGACAGAGAGTTTCTATGACTCTCCACATAGTCCCTGAAGTCTCTGTAGACCTGGCTTCTGCTCTGAAGGTACAGGCTTAGGGTCCCTTCTCACAGTTCTGGTAGACCTCAACTCCTGTCTAGTGTTGAGTGTCTCGGCCCGGCCCAACCCTATTACCTGAAGGTGAGATCACATCTAGTGACTTCAAAGCTCTGCATAGCGAAGCACTGAGCTTGCCCCTTATGTTCACTGTTTTAAATTTTTTTTAAATAATTTATTTAGCTTTATTTTACGTGCATTGGTGTGAAGGTGGCAGGCCCCTTGGAATTGAAGTTACAAACAGTTGTAAACTGCTATGTGGGTGCTGGGAATTGAACCCAAGTTCTTTGGAAGAGCAGACAGTGCTCTTAACCACTGATCCATCTTTCCAGCCCATTCACTGTTTTATTAAAGCTACCCCTTAGAGAGCAGAGCTCAACACATATTTACTGATAAAATATCTAAGTTAGCGCATGTATTCTTCTCATGAGCGTAGCTTTAAAAGTGACGTAATACCAGCAACATAGCCAAGGTGATCGAGCCGTAGTCTAGGCCCCCTGTTCTTAACCCTCAAGTGATCATGTCAGTGAAGCAGACTTGCCACTCCTTCCTCTGCATTCCAGTGCTGTCTTCACCTAAAACAGGAAGTTAGGAGGGTCTTCTGTGACTCTTAAACACCTTCAAGGAGCAAAAAAGCCAAAGACTAGGGATAACAAATTTTCCCTATCAAAGGCAGATAATCATCATTTGGACTTACAGGCCATGTAGTAATTGTTATAATTATTCAACCCTATTGACACATTATAAAAGCAGCCGTAGGCATTATGCCAATAACAAAATGTGGTGTGTTCCAATAAAACTTTATTTACAAAAGCAGACAGTGTTGGACTTGACTGATTTGTAGGCCCCTGCACCAGAGCACTGGAGAGGAAGGATGTAGTTTTTGCAGGCTGTTTATACTCATGTCCTGCTCATTAGAGGTGGTATTCTCCTCTTTCCCAAAAGAGGCAATTAAGAATAATCAGCATTTTTAAATGGGCCAAGGTCTTCTCCCGACTACCATGGTAACCAGTCACCTATTCTCAGAAAAAGCAATGACTCATTTCTGGTTGTTTGGTTTTGGTTTTGTTTGTTTGTTTTTAGGGTTTTTTTTTTGTTTGGTTGGTTTTTTTTTAATGGATCTAACCTCCAGCAGTCTTTGGATGAGTGTGGCAGTCAGGGGATCTCCAGCACCTGGTCAGTGTTGAATCCAGGCTCAGGCCTGAGTTGTTACAAAAGGGAGACCTCAGCCACTGGCACTAATTCAGTAGTATAATGATGACTCTGAATAGGAGACCATGTGGGGAGACTGCACAGATGAGAGCCCTGAAGTCCAGAGTTCTGAGAAGGCAGGCTAAGCTCTGAACTCAATGAAAACTCTCTCTAAATCCCAACCCCCAACCCCAGCTGTGCTGGAGACAAGACCCAAAGGAGTGCTACCTGCTAGGCACACCCCAGCCTAGATGACCCTTTTGAAGCTTGCCCACAGCCCCATTATTTCTGCTGTCTTCGCCCATACCCCATCGTCTTGGCTACCCCTAGGCCTCTTGGATTTGCTATAGGTTTTTGTTTTGTTTTGTATTTTTGTTTTCTAAGAAACATAAAGACATCATAGCAAAATGCTTTAGGCAATGTAATGAACACACACCATCCTTACCATGCAGAAGTAATAACTCAACATTTTGTTAAATATATTTCTAGTAGGGTTTTAAAAATAACAAAGAAATAAAGCATTTTCTATGCAGCTAATAACCCCTTTCCCCAAACCCAGTGGTATATACTACTGTCATATAAAGGTTGGGCATACATCTTATAGGGCCACTTGTCATTACATTATAAAATACACATGACATAAAAATCATTTAAAACGACAGAGGCCTCATTCTAAAAGATACAGTTCCATGGTGATGAGTATATTACATTCTACTGTGGCACAACTAGTGACACTAATACCAGAATGTTTCCATCCCGCAAAATGAATCCCTAAAAAGTACGTACTTGGAATCTCAGCACTTATAGAGCTGAGGCAGGAGGACTGCTCTGAGTGGTATCATGGCGAGCTATATAGGCTGACAACAAATTTGTTTTCTGTCACAAAAGGCTTGCCTATGCTGGACAATCCATGTCAACAATCATAGAATATCTAAGCTTTTTTTTTTTTTAAATCTCACATCTGTTGTTCAACACAATGCTTTTAAGTTTCATTCATGGCCTGGGAAGCAACCAAGGGCAACAGCAGCAGCCTGTATTATTTTTTTTGGGGGGGGAGGTCTCTTGGACACCCCAGAACAACAACTCCAAGGGAGGTTTCCCATGCATGGCACTGCAGATTTTGTTAGATATTCTATATGGTTCTTGTGGAGTACATCATTGTCCCAGGTGTGGTATAACCTAATTTTTTAAAAGTATACACACACATACACACACACACACACACACACACACACATGCACACGCACACGCACGCGCACACACGCGCACATGTACACATGCACATACACCCGTTATGTATGTATATTTTAAGGAAACATAGAATAATGTTTCCCTGTGGCTTTGTCAAACATCCTTAGTGCCATTTACCCTTTCCCCGCCTGCCCTAGCTAAAGTCTCCTCTCGTAAGCTCTTTCATTCTCTTCCATGGCCCCCTTTTACTTTCTTGTCTCCTGCTGTTATTTCTAGGTTAAATACTCTAACCTAAGAATATGGAGCTAGGATCTGCAAATATGAGAGAACACCTGATGTTTGTATTTCTGAGTCTGTATTTTCTTAGTGTAATATTTTCTAGTTCTATCCATTTACCTGCAAATTTTATGATTTCATTTTTCTTTAGTGCTGAACAGAATTCCATTTTGTATATATGTTGGGGATTGGCTTGAATGCTTTGTGTTAATTCAGCTCCCAAAATCATGTGGAAATCTGCATGTCCAGATGCTGAGGGTCCCTGTCCCAAATTGGTTTTTGATTGATCAATAAAGAGCCAACAGCCAAAAGCTGGGTAGGGAGAAAGAGGTGGGACTTTTGAGATTCCCAAGCAAGAGAAAAGGAATTCCGCCATGAGGAGGGTAAGACTGACCATGCCATGATGGGGAACAGAGAGATCAGAATTAAGAGCTTGCCAACATGTAAAAACGTGGGAAAATGGCCCCAAGGGCCACTCCCCCCATTGGGTCTGGTGTAGCAGAGATGAAATATAGATTTTAGAAGGTGTTAACTAAGGAATGCCAGAGGGGAGTGGGTGCTAGCTGTAGGGAGGTTTGGAAGTGCCCAACCAAAGAGCTATGCAAGGCAAGCTGGTGTGTGTGTGTGTTTCATTCCCAGATCCATACAACTCTGCGGGTGGCTAGAAGCACGATCACCTGCTGGGAGCTCAAAGAAGATTAACAATGCACTGCTACATATCTGCTACATACATGTACCACATTTTTGTCACCAAGACCCTATTGCTGAAGGCACCAACCACACACTTGAGACATAGAACTCGAAGGAATTAAGCTGGACTTGACATGGAAACTTCTTCCCTGAAGATCACATATCACAGTATCTAAATGGGCTATGCAAAAGAAGAAAAGCACTCAATAGACCTGTGGAGCTGCTAAGCACATGAATCACAAGGACCAACCCAGTAAGAGATCCCCAGCAGTGCCATAGTCACACATATCTTGGAGGTAACTGTGGGGCAGTGATCTGTGACAGGCAGTCTGGCACCCAGTTGAGAACAGGCATAAACTCTGGGAGACCCAGTGGAATCCGAAAGGGACCGGAAACGTTATGCCAATGCTCCCGGGAGGCTTTTGGCTCCAGTCACAGTCACGTACCACCCCTCCTCAGGTAGAGGCACCGCCATGCCCCAGGTAGAGGCGTGGCCACACAGCCCCAAGCCATCCCCATGTTAATGAGACACCTAGAGGCTTAGCCACGCCCCTTCCCAGTTACTATATCTGCTTCGCATCTGGGGGTGTGTGTGTGTGTACAATTCTACTCACGCCACTCTCCACACAATGAAAATAAATGTTTTAGAATTATGGACTGTCTCTTCATCTGGACCAGCAGTGGGAAGCGAGAGATCCAGCCTTTGATTAAGGAGCCACGTCTAATCTCTCACCAAGGACTTCCCAGTGCTCCCAGACGGTACCCATTCACCCAAGCCTAAGCAGCTAGCCTGGTGCCCCAAGCTGCCTAGACCTGGTCCTGGTGGGAACCCCAGCTGTGCTCCAGCTAGCCCGTCTGCAGCACCCTGTGGCGACTGCGGTGCCCCAGGCTAGAGAACCCACAGAGATAGCTGCTATGTGTTCCCAGGGAATGGCCCCCTCCCCCACCCATGGGCAGGGCCCGCAAAGGCTTCCCACAGTCCCCACCTACCCGCTGGACCATGTGGGAAGACTGGCGGCCACTTCCCTCGTGTCTCCTATCCCACCCAGAGCCACAGCGCCCAGGATGGACACATGGGGTTTCTTTCCACTGTGCCAGGTTTGTTCCCACAGGTAACCAACAGCTGTATAATTGAACTTAAGACCAGCTCTATAGGAAGGAATCCATGCCTGGTATTATAAATCTACCCAACTACACACGGCTAGTGAGCTCATGGATCCTACGGGAAAACCTACTATTGAGACTTTCCTAAACCTGTATAATTTTAACTGCATTTTAAATAATAAATATCTTTATAACCACAGGCAAGTATAGCTCCCATCCTTTATCAAAGAAAATTTTTTTTTGCAGCTGACATAGCCCATTACAAAAAGTCATAACTGATTAAAACACAGAGAAAAATTGTAAAAACATCTACAACCCAATTCCTCAACATGAGGCTCATAAACGTTGTGGGAGAGGAAACAAAGGCTGAGGGAGACAGCAGTGAAGAGACAGGAAGCTGTACCCATGAAACCAAATACGGTCACCTGAACAAGACCACTACAATGAGAATATCAGATGACATATCAGAGATTGGGAAATCTCACGATGCCCACGCCACAGATGAAGAGCTACAGGCAAAAACTTCTAAGAGAGGAAAAATCAATCTTCTCCAAGGATGAGGTCCCTGATAGGTTATCTAAGCCCAAGTGGTCAGCCCTAAACACATATACATATGAGCAACCCTAAATGGGTTCAGCAGTAGTAATTACAAACATTACTGTTATTATTATTAATGTGTGTGTGTGTGCGTGTGTGTGTGTGTGTGTGTGTGTGTTTAAAGAAGAGATTGCGAATCTGAGAGGAAGTGGGGTACTTGGGAGGAGTTGGAGGCAGGAACAGGAAGGGAGGGAAATATTGCAAATAAAAAGTAATGCATGAAATTTTCAAAATAGTTCAAAAAAATTTTGAACTTCTTTTTAAACTTAAGTTTTAAAAGAAGCTTCATTCCATTTTGTGGCAGGATAACATTCTGTCATTTGATTATACTATGTTTTGGTTATTTGTTCATTAGCTGATGGATGTTAAGTTGATTTTCTGTGGCTATTATGGATGGCACTGCTACAAGTGATTATTTTACCTTAGTTGGGAATACGCTGAGGAATGAGATCAGTAGATCTGCTTATTTATGGATACTTACATTTCCTGGCTTTTTATTAGCATTGTTGTTATAAAAAGCACAACACATCCCTCCCTTCTGCATGTGCAAGATGGTAATCTGAGCCTCAGACTCGTGAGGCCGTCTCACCGGGCATGCACACTGACAGTCTTGCCAGGTGTTCAGCTTCTTGTTGTGAGTGCTTGGGGAACACATGAAGTTTGTGATGCGTTTCAGGGGAGTCCCTGGCCCCTAGGGTAGATTATACCCACACATTCCATAGGGTGGGTAACCGACTGCTTAAGCTTTCTGACTGATTTTTTTCTTTCTCCTCTCAGTGCTGGGAAGTAAAACCAGGGCCCTGGCATTGCTAGGCTGAACTCTTACCTCTAGCCCTTTACTGTTTTTAAATGCCTCTGAAAGCCTTCTGCTCCCACTAAGAACAGTAAGGTGGAGAGCTAGAGGACTAATAAGAGTGGTATCACTCTTGAAGAAGACCCCAGTACAGTTCCCAGCATCCACACTAGGCAACTAACTCACAGCTGCCTGTATCACCTCCTCCTCGAGGGAAGTCCAACACCCTCTGTACCTCTGTTACTGCGACACAGACATACACATGATTAAAAGTGAAATAAATCCGTATTTAAAATGACAATGTAATAATTTTTATACTTTTCTAGTTTCCTGCAGCATCTATACAATGCTAATATGATTAAGAATTTGAAAAGTGTGGAAAAACAACTATTTTAGGATGATTTCTGCAAAGACAAACTGGCTGTACACAGGGATCTGGATTCTCTTTTTTGGATGTTCAAGCTGTAGCCCTGTTTTTTGTTTCTTTGTGTGAGTCATGTTCTTCCTGTCTTAGTCTCCCTAGTGCTGGTATCACAGGGCACACCACCAGACCAGGCTTAGGTTTGTTGTCTTAAGTAAAGCTGCTAAAGCTTTCTCCGTGCATGAGCCTTATTGCTTGGGAGCTGTAGGTGTGTGTGTGTGTGTGGTATGCATATGTTCAAAGCTGTGTTTTATGTTTATATTAAAATAAAACAATTTAAACAGACATGGAGGTTCAATCTTAAGCAAACACATTTTGTTTCAAAGTAAGAGTTCATTAATTATTTAATAGCTACCTTTATTTCCAAAGGTCTAGGCCATCTACCAGGACCTTGTTGTTCCTGTGAAAGAACTCACAAAGCCCAGGGGGCCCTTTCTCCTCTTTCACGGGCATGGCCCACCATGAGGTACAGTACATGCAAGCTGAGGGCTGAACTGGAGCTTGGTAAGTGCAGTACCCTGTGGCTGAATCACCCATGGCTCACCCCAACCTCTGGAAACAAAGAACAGAAAAGTGTTACTACCCACCTGACATGGGCTTCCTGTTGGGGGGTAGGGGAAAGATTTCTCACAGATCAAAAAAAAAAACACTTTAAATTTTTATTTCTTCAGTTTCCCAAAAGGGAAGGAAAAAATGATCTGTGTTTATTTCCTCAATTTTCCATAAGGGAGAGAAAATGTCTTAAATCCACCCCCAATCTATTTCCCCAAGGGGAGGAAACTCATGGAGCTTGAGAGGGCTGTTGGTGTTTGGCCCAACATTTCTGCTGCAGAAATGTCCTCCCTCACACAGCTCCATGGGCAGAGGTGTTCCCTCACAGTAGGAGAAAAGCACTTTCTCCCTGGCTTCTCCTCCTGAGGCTTCATGACCAGGCTAGGAGGAGACTGAAAAGCAGATGCTTGATTTCAGTCAATAAAGATCATCTCCACCCTGTGGGTGCTTTAAGGATTCCTTCCTACTTTCTTTGTTCATAGGGATTCCTTATTAATTTCAATTAATTACAATTCTTGAGGAAATGGGAACTAATCGGGAACCATTTCCAATGAGAAGTTGCTTCCAAAATGTTATACATCACAGCATGGGATTATTTAATTAGCAGCCTCGAGTCCTCGTCCATTCATTAGACACCCTGATTCACTCACTCACCCACAGAGTCCCCACACAGATCAGACACGGTCCTGTGTCTGGGGGTGCCAGTGTGGCTTCAGCCCAAGCAGGTTCTACATAGCCTCACAAGACAACCAGACATTATAAAAAAAGACCTTGCAGAAGGGTCCGGGATCATGTGAGAGGACTGATCTGTGACAGACTTCACTCTCTTGTCCTCTGTGCATTTATCGTGAATTTGCTCCTTCAGAGCACAGAGTTTGCAGAAAGTATGCTTTACATGGTAAACATGTGCTTTCCTGGGAAGTCAGAATCCAACCCATATGCCAGAAAAGAGTGAAAGTCATCAACATTTCTTTTTTAGGTGTTGGTAGTCAAACTTAGAGTTCTTAGTAGGCTAGTATGTGCTCTACCATGGAGCAGCATGCCCAATCCCCTAAGTAAACTTTATTTAGAAGGAAAAAGGAACAAGACCAGAACCCAGACACTTCCCATCTCAGCTACCCTACACTAGACAGAGCACAGCCAACTGAGTTTCTGCCCTGTGCTATAATCCCACCCGCAGTGGCTGTTCAGTGAAATTAGCCTTCTGTATTTTATTTTATTTTATTTTATTTACATTTCAAATGTTTCAGATCTCCCCTTTGGAACCTCCCCATTCCCTCCGCCTTCCCCCTGCCAATATGGGGATATTCTCCAACCCACCCTCCCACCCACCCACCCACTCTCGTCTTTCCTCCTTGTCATTCTCCTATACTGGGGGATATAACACCCTCAGGCCCAAGGACCTCTCCTCCCCCTGACGGATAACAAGACCCTCCTCTGCCGCATTTGTGGCCAGCACCATGGGTCCCTCCATGTGTATTCTTTAGTTGGTGATTCAGTCTCCAGAAGTATCAGGGGGTCAGGCCAGTTGCCACTGTTGCTACCTCCCTGGGGCTGCACACTCCCTCAGCTCCTTCAGTCCTTTCTCCAAGCCCTCCATCTGGGACCTTGCACTCAGTACTACTGTTCCTGCGAAGTGACTCTTGGGTATTTCAAACTTTTGGGCTAATAACCACTTAACAGTGAGTACATACCATGTTCATTCTTTTGTGACTGTGTTACCTGGCTCAGAATGATGTTTTCAAGATCCATCCATTTGTCTACGAATTTCATGAAGTCATTGTTTTTAATAGCTGAGTAGTATTCCATTGTGTAAATGGACCACATTTTCTGTATCCATTCCTCTGTGGAGGGACATCTGGATTGTTTCCAGCTTCTGGCTATTATAAATATGGCTGCTATGAACATAGTGGAACATGTGTCTTTATTACATGTTGGAGCATCTTCTGGGTATATATGCCCAGGAGTGGAATAGCTGGGTCCTCAGGTAGTATTATGTTCATTTTTCTGAGGGTCCACCAAACTGATTTCCAGAGAGGTTGTATCATCTTGCATTCCCACCAGCAATGGAGGAGTGTTCTTCTTTCTCCACATCCTCGCCAACACCTGCTATCACCTGAGTTTTTGATCTTAGCCATTCTGACTGGTGTGAGGTGAAATCTCAGGGTTGTTTTGATTTACATTTCCCTGATGACTAAGGATGCTGAACATTTCTTTAGGTGCTTCTTGGCCATTCGAGTTTCCTCAGTTGAGAATTCTCTGTTTAGCTCACTTCCCCATTTTTGTTTTAATTGACTGGAAAAACTGCCAAGAAGTTTGGTCTGACAGTCCGTCAGGCAGAAAGCACGATGATAAAAGATGGTCCTGTAATTACCAGTGAGAACTGAAGACGATAACTGCTCATGAAATGGCTTATTTTGTGAAGCTTCTTGAAGCTGGAGGGCAAGGAATGTCGTGTTGGGCAGAGCCTGTGGAAGCCTGCCCCCTTGTCCGCTCCAAGGCCATGGACTTCAGTAGATGAGGTCACAACAAACTGTAACAGGTCCTGACAAATCATTCCCTGCTAGGAGTCTGTAAGTCACCTGACAAGGCTTAGCTCTTGCATCTAAACCCACCCAGCAAGTTCCCATGTGCACAGAACCATGCTAATAGCAGGACCTCAACCTCAGGACTGGAAGCTTTCTCTGACAGCAAGCAAAGCCTATGTCTCAAAATTGCTGTTAACTGCTGAGGCCGCCACTAAGCAGCATCCAGTACACAGTGTGGGCTCAATAATTATACTCTCTGAAATTTAACTTTGTGGATGTATGCAAAAGTGCATCTATAAAATTAACCAGCCCAGGACAAATTTTATTTTTAAAAAATAGAAATTAGTTAAATATACTTTATAAGCTAAAATAACTATAAACTATAATACCGTGTGGCCCTTAAAAGTAACAACATAAGAAAAAAATTTACTTTTCCTTGATTTTTCTACAGTAGATCAATATATCTGTAAGGCTGAAAAACCACTGTGAGGTCAAGAAATACTATACAGATGTGCAGCAAATAACAATTCACACTAGAAAATCTAACACTAGGGTGGGCTTTCTCAGTACAGATCTTACATAAGACATTCATTTCCACGTTTTTAACTAGATTCTATTGTCTGAGTTATCATTGAATTTTTCAGTGTTTTATTTTTTATTTTAAAAAGCAAAACATAGTCACAAGCTGGGAAATAAGGTAATAAAAGGCTTTGGGGGATGTCATAAAAGGAAAGGAGCAAATCCTGGGATCTTATCAAGAAGCAGCTTTCCTCCCAAAGAGCTCTGGAGCATGGCATACCGTCTGACAGGGCATCAGGGCATAGAAGAGGGGACGGGTTCTGCTGGGGGGCACAGGAAAACAATAGCTGCCATCAGCCATGAGAGAGAAGCTAAAGGCTACAGTGGGCAGCCATTACAAGAACGAAAATTGCTTAAGCTCCTGGGTTTGTGTCAATCTAAAACACCTAGAAACCCACACAACACTGACATTCACAGTGAAGCTTCCCCCAAAGACAACTGACCATTTGTCTAACCTGCTCCGAAAGGCAGAAGATCACAGTGTCCACTCATATTACTAGGTGAGTCCACACGTTTGAGTAGCCACATTTTAAAGCAGTATTTTGTGTTTGTGTATTAGAGTAGGGTGTGTGTGTATGTGTGTGTGTGTGTGTATGTGTGTGTGTATGTGTGTGTATGTGTGTGTGTGTATGTGTGTGTGTATGTGTGTGTATGTGTGTGTGTGTATGTGTGTGTGTATGTGTGTGTATGTGTGTGTGTATGTGTGTGTGTATGTATGTGTGTGTGTATGTGTGTGTGTGTATGTGTGTGTGTGTGTGTGTGTGTGTGTGTGTGATAGTTATTTTTAAATTAGTTACTTTGAGACTGGGTTTCACTTTGTAACCCAAGTGGGCCTCAAACTTGTAATGCTCCTGCCTTCGCCTCCCAACTGCTGGGAGTCCAGGTGCGGCATCACTATACCTGGATTAAACTTTTAGGTATTAAAAAAAGAATGTTGAGTTATGAGTTTGAGGCCAGTCAAGACTACATAGTGAGTCCCAGTCTGAATGAATGAATGAATGATTAAATAAGATGAATGTGTGGTCAAGCCTCAACAGAGTCTATCATGATCTCAATAGTAAAATACCAATACACTCTCTTGATTGTGTTAAGTGTATAGTGTGGGGATCTGGGCAAAGGTAATCAGGGATTCTCCAAACTTTCTCTTTGGCTGTAGCTTTTCTGTATCTGCGAATGTCCCAAGATGAGAGTTTATTAAACATATAGAAATAACAAAACAGTGGTGGATAAAATCCTGGTTGTCTGATCTTGAGATTCTGCATACCTTAGCCAAAATTGGACATCCTGGAAGATGACATTCACTGGCTAGGTTTGCTTATAGGCCCTTCCCATTGCAAGGATCCCTTGGCACAAGAAGACCTTCAGATTCTAAGCTCACAGCAAAGGATCGTGGCCCCACCTTTGCTGCGTCTCCTTTCACTTGGAGCCGAAAGAAAGTGGCCCTGGTTGCTAGGTTTGCAAAATCTAGGGATGAAAACAGTGTAATCCCTTACCCCTCAGGATCTCAGGACTCTCAGGCCGGAAACTCCCATTCTCACAGGAAGCCTCTCTGGATGACATCACCCACCAGATCCCAGGCATTATCTCATCCTGGTGTGTCATCCTCTACGGTTCCCTTCAAGTTGCTAACAGGAAATGAGAGAAGAGGCACAAGGCTCCGACAGCACACCTCGTTCTGAGGTGGAAATATCTAGAACTTTAAGACATTATTTTTTCTTTTCTTCCTTCCTTCCAGACTCTCTGCTCTCTTTTTCTTCTCTCTACCACTAAATTGTTCTCTCTGCTCTCTTTACCTATTTGCTTCTGTTTCTAAAGTGACATTGTGTAGCCTAGACAGGACCTGAGCTCCTGAACTCAACTGATCCTCCAGCTTCAGTCGCCAGGGGAGCTGGGATCACAGGTCCCCAGCAAAGAACATACACTTTAAGGCCACTGGAGACTTTCACTGTCATACTCAATGGAAAAAAAAATGACAACAAAAACCCACCCATGCAATGCCTGGGAAAGCCATCAATAACACAGGGTGGGGGACAATTCAGGAGGCTGCAAATATTTACTATATGTCCGTTGGTGTATTTATCTTTCAATGCTGGAACAAAACAAATATTTGTTCCTACAGGCCCCCAAATGGCAGAGCCAGTAAGGAGGAGAAACCTTGTCTACAGCCGTTCCCACACCATACAGATAAGAAGGTTGGGGCTCCAAACGTGCTTGCACTGAAGGTCTGCATTTAAAAATACCTTGATTACAACACACATTCCTGAGCACAATGTACTGTTTATCCATCTTGTCCCTCACACAAGGTTGGTGGTGTGTGTTTGACCAGGGACTCAGCGCCGCATTGTGAGGGAACATTGTAAGCAGTTGGTAAAAGTCCAGGATGGAAGCTCATCCGTGACTCGTGTTTCCGTGGACTACTTCGGTGTATCTCATTTAAGAGATGGGAAGGCTAATACCATCCCTGAAGGGCTGAAACAGCATCCAGGGTTGGATCTGGAAATTCACCTAAAGACACTAACAAATTAATATTATTGATTTTCTGTTGGGCCTGGAAGCACACACCTGTAATCCCAGCTACTCAGGAGGCTGAGGTAGAAAGTTATAGCTTTAAGCCTTGTCAGGGAAATGGAGCAAGTTCAAGGTCAGCTTGGGCAACTTCACAAAACACTGTCTGAAATATTTAAGAGGAGGCCGGGCAGCGGTGGCGCACGCCTTTAATCCCAGCACTCGGGAGGCAGAGGCAGGTGGATTTCTGAGTTCGAGGCCAGCCTGGTCTACAGAGTGAGTTCCAGGACAGCCAGGGCTACACAGAGAAACCAAAAAAAAAAAAAAAAAAAAGAAAGAAATATTTAAGAGGAAAAAAAGGATGGAGCTACACCTCAGTGCAGTGTGGTGCCTTATCTATGAGACCCTAGGTTCAATCCCCATATTAACATTATATCTATTTAAAATTTAAAAAAAAAAATTGTTTTTCCTGTTTCAAGAAAGCTTTCTCTTCTAAGGTAAAAAAATTCTAAGATTTTGCTTTACTAGATTGGGAAGATTTGTTGCCACACAAAAGGGTTTTTTCCCCTTACATAAAGACTAAAATAAGATAGTTCATATTATATACAACACAAGGCCAAATGTACCAACCTTAAGGTACTTCAGTCAGCACTCTAGGGTGCAAGAGGGTGAAAACCCCTTCTCCTCACAAGAGGGTGAAAACCCCTTCTCCTCACAAGTACTACCAGCCTCATATCTGTGCCAATTCAGATTAAATCAGAACAGCTAACAACCATGATCTCTTGACATACCCACTGTCTGTTTCCTCAGTGAGAGAATTAGAGGGAGAAGCCGCCATAGCTGGAGTCTTGCCCTAAAGCAGCCACAGGGGCAAGAAAAAAGGACCAGTTGCTCAGGCAGACATTTTAAAGAGGTGTCAAAAGCCTGCTGGCTCCCTCTGGGGCCACAGCATGCTGCAAGAGAGCTTGTGTGTACTCTCAGTAGACACAACTCACCCGGTTCACAGCCATGAGCTGTCTGTGGCTCCTGTTCCCACTTTCCCATCAAGGGGCTCACTCATGGCTGAGTGGCTGAACAAATTCCATCTCCTGTGCTCCGTAAGCACACAGGCACCACAGGTGATGCACAGCAGATATCTCATAAAAAAAAAGGAACCATAGCATCTGGAGCCTAACCAGATGTTTCCAAGGTTTTAGTTACATAGTTTCATACTCAGAGACCTCACCCCTGCAAAGACCTCTTAATTACAGAAATTCTTGGGTGTGATTCTGTACGTTTTACAGTAGCTATGTCATCACTCTGACCCCAGGCTTTTTATGTTTCAGCCACTGGATTGATCTGAATGGGTACTCCACTAATTACAGCTGAGTGTTTATTTAAAAAAGGACCAAGCAAAACAAACATGTATGTGTGTCGATACACACACACACACACACACACACACACACACACACATATGTTTCTAAATGAAGCTGAGCATGGACCCACCAGTTAATGATAGTATCTTCTATGGCAGTCATACTGGGGCAACATGTTATTGTTTCTTTTATTATTTGCAAAAGAACCTTTCCTTTTGCTAATATTTTGTAAGCAGCATATGCACATTGTAATACCCATGAGGTAATTTTCACAAAGACTAAGAGAGAATGACTTCCAGGAAGCCTATTTTGACTGGAGAAAGGCTAAAAGAGGTTATTCTCCATATTGTCCAGTTAGCTGTGGCAGCCAGGTTCAAACTCAGTTCACAGTCTGAAGCCAGCAAGCCTGTGACTCCCGAAGTTCATTCCAGGCACTGTTAGTCACATGTGAGATTTGTGTATATTTACATTTCCACAGGTGTGTGTGTGTATTTAGTGTGGATTAAAATAGATTATGCAACTAGCATATCTAATTTGGATTTTATGTGCAACCTAGTTGATTTCACACCTGTTAAACACTTTTAAAGAGCTAAGAAAAAAAAATGTTCCAGTTCTCCTAGGGTTTAAGTGGTCTGGCTTGTGAGGGATGGAAGCCCTGCAGTTTCTTTACACTGGTCTCCACTAAATGAGGAGGCAGCCTGTCCGTTAATGGAGCCCTACTAGGCACCTCTAAAGAAGAGCTTTTCCTACTGATCTTCTAAATTGACTCACCCTTTGTCATTTCCCCTTCTCACCACACACACACACCCCACCACACACACACACACACATTCCAACACACACATATACATACATACACCGACATGTACACACACATACAGGAAACCACACACAGTAACACACACACCCCAACATACACACATACAGATACAAACACACACACACACACATATCCTGAAAGATTACCTAAGGTGACCGTCTGGAAGCTTGATAGGCCTGCACACTCATCTTCACACACATCCCCCCATGGGTCATTAGGGAAAGTCTCTCTAGGGTAGCCACAGTGCAGCCATGGCAAGCCCTGTTTACACAATAGCCAGACATCAAAGTCCTGCTGATTTAGAAGTCTCTGGAGAAAAAGTCCTTTTGTTGACATGGTATTTTTAGTGTATTCTTTTTCCTTATTGTAGAGTTGACTTATAAATAACTACAACTTCTGGCTGCAGCTGAACACGAGGTAGCCCTGGGAGGCGTTCCTCTTTACAGAACCATGGGACAGCAGTGAGTTTCTAACGGCACAGGTAATACATAAATACTTCCTCCTTGTAAAAAACTTCAAACTTAAAGAATGACACCCTTCCCAGGCTGCCACTGCACCAGTGCCCCGACCAGAGGGGAATTGTTAGAGAGAACTGGGCTGTTTATCTCAGATAACTGCGTTTATGTGTCCCTGAAAATAGGGATATCCCGTGTCTTCTTAGCTTAGCCCTCCAATGGCATCATACTCAAATTCTGTAACTTTTAAAAGTTTATCCATAGATCTCAGCAACTATTTTTCTCCAGTGCTTGGTGCATGCCTCATTTATTTGTGTTGTTTTGGTTTTATTCACTATGTAGACAAGCAGGCCTTTCACTCTCTATCTTCCTACCTCAGCCTCTTGAATATTGAGATTATAGGCATGTACCATGGTGTCTGGTTTACTCCCCTGTCAGTATTAGATCTGCCTCCCTCCCTTTTTTCCTTCTCCCTCTCCATCTGTGTGTGTGTGTGTGTGTGTGTGTGTGTGTAAATATATATATAACAGTGTAGACATGTATTTTATATCTTAGTGTAGATATACAGATTTCCTAGTATGGATATGTATTTTGTATTTAACACTGTGGCTATGTATTTCTACACTTCCCAGTGTTGATACATTGTATTTCACAAGGCAGAAATCCCTGGTCACTCTTTCCTTGAAAAGCAAAGATATAGAAGAGTAAGTTCTTCTTTGAGCTCTGTTCCTCTTAGTCTCTAGCAAACAGCCACTGGGTTCAGCAAAGAAACACACGTATGGCAATGGGACAGAGGGATTCGCCTCAGTTCCATGACTTCTGGTACAGTGGCAAGTTAATAGTACACAGGGTCCACAGAATCCCGCCTCAGCTTTGTGGCCTTTTGCACTTGTTAAACATCCCTGAATCCCAGCCTCATGCTGACAAACTGAATAGTCATATCTGCCTTTCCAGGTCACTGTCAACATTCTGTTAGCGAAGAGGAAAAAAACCAAAGCCACAAGTGGGCCCAGGGACACGGTGGCATTTAGTACCTGACGATGACTCCCCAGCTAAGGACGACTCATTATCAGAATGCTAACCTCTGTCTGCTCTGTAAAACTTTACTTGCTGTTCAGAACTGATCCATTCTCTTTGGCATACCTGGTCAGCACTGACTTGGCACTCTGCAGTGAAAGGCGGGGCACAGACCCAGAGCTGCTCCACACCTCACAGGGTTAGCTTTTCTAAGCACTGGTAAGCTCCTTCTCAAATGGCTCATCAATAAAATCACCAACAGCATGCTTGACACTGGTGCTGGAATCCACTAGTGGGATCTTGCCTGTCTCTTAGGAGGGATGGGACAGGCACAGAAATGCAATAGAACTGCTGGCACCAGTGGGCTGCAGCCAACATATAGAATGCAAAACAACGGGCCTATAGATTGGTTGTTTGTTGGTTGACGGTGTCTGCATGAATTTGTCAGGATTACACGGTGTAAAAGGAAAATAGAGGGTAGGGGTCGTGGCAAGAGCAAGTCTGGGGATCCTACAGGCCATGTTCCCTTTACCTGTTCCATCCTGTTCCATCCCCTCCAGCTCACCACTCATCCACACTCATCCCATGTGGCAGCCAATCTCTGCAAGTGCCTCTGTCCTTGACTGAGCCCATCTTTGAATATAGACTATAAGAGTTTTGCTTCTAGCCATATAGATTATAGATGGGTGATAGGATGTAAGGATAGATGGGTGTAAGGTGGAATGCATTTGATTAGCTCATAAAAGATGGGTGATGCATACACTGAGATAACTTTCTCTTTCATTGGCATTAAAAATACAAGAGGTTGGGGGCTGGAGAGACGGCTCAGTGATTAAGGGCACTGACTGCTCTTCCAGAGGTCCTGAGTTCAATTCCCAGCAACCACATGGTGACTCACAAGCATCTGTATGATGCCCTCTTTTGGTGTGTCTGAAGACAGCTACAATGTAGTCATATAAATAAAATAAATAAATCTTTTCCAAAAATAATATAAGAGTCTTGTGGAGGAGCCCACAAGGCAAGGAGCTGAAGGCAGTCTCTAGCTAACAGCCAAGAAGAAGCTAACACCACCTTACAGTCATAAGGGACTGTTTGGAAACAGCCTTTATCCAGCCGAACCTTGGATGAGATCACCTTCCTACCTAGTAACTTCAGTTCCGCCTTGTGAGACCCTGACTTGAAGGACCCAGTCGAGCTATGCCAGGCCCTCATCCGTCGAAGCTGCACCATGACACAAGTGTGCTCTGTTGAAACTAAGTTTGTAGTTGCGCTGTCATAGAAAACAAATGGGTTCCATCGGCCTCTGCTTCTCCAGTTGAATCAGGAGAGAATGCACATGCTTGGATTCCCAGCAGTGAAAAGCAGAACTCCTACCACACCAGAGGGGGACCAACACGCTCTGTGACGAACATCGCCACAGAAAAACAGAGCTGTAGCTTGCATTTGTTTTGTTCCGCACCCCTCCCCATTGTTGTTCACCATGAGAAATAACATACATTTTAATATAAAGTGTTATTTCATTATCAGATGAACTTCCTGGGAGCTCTTCCTGACTTCCTGATTCATTTACCAGCGTCAGGGCTAAGTCCTTCCCTCAGCCTAGCCTTCTGGAACAGCCATCACACATCATACCCCTCTTTCATGACCTCTCATGGCCTGGAACATCAAAGGGCAGATCCTTCCGAGAGTCCCATTAGGTTTGTGGATTGACATATTCGTATCAGTGAGGATATCAAGAGGAGTCACACCATACTGAAGTTAACTCATATGACAAAGACTGTGTCTTGGCATGATCATCTGCTTCCCAGTACCTGGCAAGATGCTTTCCATGTGCCCTAGACCTCCACTGAGGTGCTGAATAAAAACACCACTCTTCCCTCTCCATGGCTCTGAGGCTCTCTGTTACCTTAGTGGCCTCAGGTCTGACAATTACACCACTGAAGAGAGAACCCAGTCTTTCCAGAAACCATAATCCATTCATTACGTAATGCTATTTAACAGCTAACAGGACAATGCACAATCTAGGCAACAGCCCTGAGATCCCCCACTTCGGTCCCTAACAATTCCATTTTGGCTACAAGACTGGGTGTTTTATCTTTATTTCTCATTGAATTTTTTATTTAAAACTCAACTCCATACCTCAACGGGACAGCACAACATAGACACAATTGGAAGGAAATTAATAAGTTAGTGTGATGGAAATAGGGATTGCATTAAAACTCCAGATACAGTCTGTGTAGATACTGGAGGTATCTTCTGAACTGGCTCCATACCACGGGATAATCTGTTGGAGGCTTGCAATAAAGCTTGCTCCTGCAAAACTTCTCAGTCTCTTCACCCATGCAATCCCTACCTCAGACCCAGCCTTGGGTTGAACTGCCTTCAGTGCCTTGTGCCCTGCCCCTTCTCTTCCCTGTCGAAGCTGTAAAAGCCAAGAATCACTCACAATAGCAGGTGGCTCCTTAAGGTTCCTCCTTCCAAAGTCTTTATTTTAGCAAGAACACTGGATAAGTATCACAAAATTGATTTATGCATCACTTGCATGGATGCCACCTCACTAATACCTAATACCCAGCAGTTAATAGGCACTTAGAATTTACTGAGTGGACAGGTAAAGAAACCATGACTCAGACCCACTGAATGTCATACAGTAAACCCGAAATGGAGCAACAGGTGGGGAGCAGGCTAGAACCCAGGTTTTCCGGTTGTACACCCAAGTCTCCTGTACACTCACGAAGTCTCCTTTCCACGGTGCTGAGGACCAGACTCAGGGTCTTTGGTATATACTCTATCATAGAGCCCCAAAAGTCCAAAACCACAGACAGAAAAGTCACCTGTGGGAGTTTGAGGACAACTTGCAGGATCATGCTAGGCATGGGTGGCATGTTCTTTCACCTACTGAAGCTCCCCACTGGCCTGCATCAGGAGAATCTGAATTTTGGGGGAGAATGATTTCCCAGCTTCCCAGAATTTACTCCATGAAGACCGTTTCTTTTGCCTCAGAAGCAGCCAGATCCTACCAGAACTGAGGCCTGATTCTGACTCTCAAATGTGCAAACTGCTACCTGAGTCCAACCTGGTTTTACACCTTCAGCTCATTCCCCCAGCACACAGTGACCTCCTGGGCTCTCCAGGAAAAAACCTTGCATCCTGAGGCTGGGAAGGAGCCTTGCTTTCCTGACCTGGTCCCCAGAGAGTTATTTGTCTTCCACATAGTCCTTGAAAGCAATAAACTCTCAATATTTAAGAAGCTGTGAAGACCCTGGGATCCATTTGTCCACGACTTATAAACACAGGGCTGCACACTGCGAGTGAGGGATGGCACAGTGCCTGCCTTGGAGGACCTTGAGAGGTACCAGAGAGTCCCACACAGTGACACACACCACCACAGGTCTGGGCAAAGTGCACCCGAGGGCAACTAGTTTCCTGCTAGTGGAAGAACCATTCTGGTAAAAACCTGAAAGTGGCAACCTCCTTCAGAAGAAGCTTCTAAGCAAAACATGTTAGTATCACATTTAAGTACCTGTGGGTTTATTTGTGGAATGAACGCTAGGGCACCTAGGACTTCCTTTAAGACAATGAAAACAATCAGGTGTGGGGCTATGGGAGAGAGTGGACTAAAACAGTCAGTTGTGATACTGCTCACGGGGCAGGCGGCCAGCATGTGCGACTCTGTTACACTACTCTCTTAAATGCTGTGTAGGCCCAACGATTTCTAGAATAAACAAGAGGAAAACGTTCGGAGGAACCATTTTAAGTTGTGCTATGTGTGAGCTCTGGTCTCAGGCAATTCATTTTGTTCTTTGGGCCCCCAGTTTCCCCAGCTGTACGGTGACTTGAATGCCTTCTGGAGATAGTTTTTAAAGACTAAATGGTAAGATAAAATATACACAAAGGGCAGGGAACTATCATAATGGTAACAACACCTCACTCTGCCATGAAAACATCGCAGAGCTTGGCAGCAGGTAGCTTATTATTTTTCTTATAAGGCAAGTCATTCAGGGCAGCCCTGGAGTACAGAACTGAGCAGTTACCACTCAGCCTTCCCAGCACCCTTGAGGTACCTATGGCTTTTCTGAAAGTTGAACTCAATACTAATTATTATCAGCAGGCCTCCAGTTCTTTCTTTAGTACAACCACTCAGAGGGTTTTATTTTTATCTTAATTACACTGAATCAAGCGTCCTTCGTCTCCTGCTCATATGAAAGCCAACCTTTTATGAAACAACTTTATTCTGCATGTTCCTGCAGATGATAAAAATAACACCTCAGTGCCCTGTACCTACAGAATCAGAATCTCTCTTGAGGAGAGGGAAGAAGGCAGGAACTTACATAATTCTTCATTAGCTGATATGAACGGCTTACGATATTAGCTTATTTAAAATAAAAATAACGCACATTCCATGAAGTTTTCTGCAGCAAATTTGCACATAACCCGACTCAGTGATTATCTGTGGATTGTAGAGTCAACACTTGGATCAAGTGTCCTCACTTCTGATGGCCTTGCTCTTTTCATCTGTAAAATGGGGATAGTGAGTGCTTCTACACAGTAAAAGCTCAGTATGGGTGTCAGAGCAATGGCTCAGTCAGCAAAGCATTTGCTAAGCAAGCCACAAGGACCTGGGTTCAGATTCCCCTCGCCCATGGAAACTCTGTATATGGCAGTGGGCACCGGTGATGCTAGCACTGTGGGGACAGAGTAGGAGTAGAGACAAGAGGGTCCCTGGAGCTTGGTGGTCAGCCAGTCCACAATTGGTGACCTCCAGGTTTAATGAGAGAACCTGTCTCAAACAACCTAGGCAAAGGAGAGCAATTAAGGCTAGCACTCAACATTCACCTCTGGCCTGGGTGTGTGGACACACACATGCAAAAATGAACACATACATGCAGCGTGTGCACACACACACAGGGGCTCAGTAAGCACTAGTTGCTTTATTATTTTTGTGCCCTAGTCTCAGCTCTTAGTCTAGAATCACACATACCTCCCACAATGCCCTTGCTTGGCTGCCTTAGTTAGAGATGACGACATGTCAACTCTAGTAGCCCAAAATAGACGGTTCTTCTTCACCTCTGGATGAGACAACAAGAAATTTAATTATCAGACAAAGAAAACACACTTTCTATTTTTAGATAGAAACCCTCCAGTAGCACAAAGCTGCAAGAATGCCTCTGAAAACATTTTTTTTTTTTTTTTTTATCTAGGTTGACTTGTTTCTAGAATTTGGAAAACAATGTATTCTAAAAATGCTAATCCTGCATTCATCTTCCCTGACGCCCCCTGGAAAGTAGCCTTTCATTCTGCTGGGTCAGGGAAGGGTCTTCAGGCAAGCCTGTCACACAAAGAGTATTCTCTGAGTTGTGCATCTTAGCTATTCTGGTTCAATATCCAAAGTGAAGACTGCTTTGTACATTTCCTGGGTTTGAATCCACCCTCCCTCCCCATCTCTAAGGCACTATCACCACTATCACGCAGTCAGAAATGCTCTTAAACCTTACCTGTTTTGGGTTTTTTTTGTTTTGTTTTGTTTTGCTTTGTGGATGCAGGATCTCATTATGTAGCCCAGGCTGCCCTCAAATGTCCAATCCTCCTGCCTCAGCCTCCAGAGTGCTAGATTACAGGCAAATGCCACCACACTTGGTTCTTGTTTTTTGGTTGATGCTTTTTCAAGCCATCAACTGTCACACACAGGGAAAAGGAGCTGTAACTCCTGGAATCTGGAACAATGCTGGTAATCCCTATTTAGTGAAAGGGTTGCTCATCAACTAAAACAATCATTTTTTAATTTGGAACTTAAGGCGAGTTTCTTTTTTTCTTCCTTTCTCCCTCCTACCTTCCCTCTCTCCCCCTCTCTCCCGAGACACAGCCATTTGAGATCTATTTAATCAACAGCTATGACATAGTCCTATGATATTCTGAGAAGCACTTGGCGAGAGAATAAACACATTTCAAGTTCTTCAGGACTCAAATCCTAGATTTTAGTCATCCATCAATTAGTATACCACATATACTGTACACCATGGCGGGCACGTCTCACACACACACACACACACACACACACTAATTCATTCAGTCCCATTTTTACAACCATGTGAGGCAGGTATTATTATCATCCTCAACATACAAAAAGGGAAACTGAGGCACCAAGAGGCCCAGGAACTTGTTTAAGATGCTGCTTTTCAGTACTTGGGTGGAGTGAAGCTCATTTTGTGTCATCTCTTCTGGTGGGGACGTTCCCTCCGATTCCATCTAAGGACCAAGTGCCAGCCGGGGTGGTTAGGTGCCCTCCAGCCCCCTGCTTCCTCTAGGCTGCAGGTGCTCCATCTCCTACCTACTCCTCTCGGCTCTGGTTAGTCCTCTCACCACAGTCCTAGCCCCAGTACCTCAGATTCTGCCCTGACAGTCACCCCGCCGCTCTGTCTTTCTGTCCTCTCCTGAACAGTGTCTATCCCCCACCACCACTACAGTTTGCTTGTGTTAGTCATCCCAGTGGTTTTCAACCTGTGGGTCAAATATAAGATATCCTGTATATCAGATATATATGTTACAATTCATAACAGTAGCAAAATTACAGTTATGAAGTAGAAACAAAATAATTTTATGGTTGGGGATCACCAGAACATGAGGAACTGCATTAAAGAGTCACAGCATTAGGAAACTTGAGAACAACTAAAGTTTAGTCTCTCTTTCCTTTCCTTCCCCCCACCCCCAAGACAGAGTTTTTCTGTGGAGCCCTGGCTGTCCTGGAACTCACTCTGTAGACCAGGCTGGCCTCGATCTCAGAGAGCCACCTGCCTCTGCCTCTGCCTCTGCTTCTACCTCTGCCTCTAAGTGCTGGGATTAAAAACATCTAAGTGCTTGTATTAATAAAAAACAAACGTTATAAGCATTATATAATTTTGGCAGAAAAATCAGGAGTTACAGAGAAGCAAAAGGAAGAAAACTAAATTAGCCAAAGTCTACCCCAAGAGATGAGGCTGTCACAAGGCCCTGAAGAATGTTTCCTTTTACACACTAACATTGGAGTGTCCACTATTTATCTATGAAGTTGTTTTGGTTTTAAGAATTATGTTTTACTTTATGTGTATGACTGTTTGCCTGTACGTATCTATGTGTACCTTGTACACGCCCAGTACCTAAATGAGTGTGTCAGATCCCCTGGAGTTACATATGGTTGTGAGCTATCAGTGGGTGCTGGGAACTGAACCTGAGTCCTCTGAAGAGCAGCCATTGTTCTTAGCTATTGAACCATTTCTTCAGCCCCTGAAGAACGTGTTTCAGGGTTAATGTGAGGCAAATCAGATCACCTTTCTCCTGGTCAAACAGAAACCTTCAGTATCACCATCAGCAACCAGCCTTGTGGATTCGGTACCTGGGCCCTGCTGCCTTGCCTCCCCTGAGGAGCAGTCATGGCAGAAGGCCTGAATCCCCCGACATGACTCATTCACTTTTCACCCCAACATACCCCAGCCCCAGCCTCCAGCAGGGAAGTCCCACACCTAGAAGCAGAGATTGGGAGCAAGGGTTTCTTTTATAGAAACAAAAAGTATCCTCTCTGCTGATGGTCTCAAAGGTCCCTGGGCTACCTAAGGGCTTTGCAACTTTGTTCCCTTGGCTGATTTAGCTCAGTGGGTGCAGACTGAGTAGATGTTTCCCCAGATTCTTCCCCAGGCAAATTCTTGGAGTACATATAAAAAAGAACCTGCAAACTCACTACCCTGAGACTTAACCCTGTCACTGTACCAATTCCCAGGATGCACAGCTGACGGGTGTCTGGCTCCATGTTTCTCAAATGCATCACCAGACAGCTCCATAACAGGGTTCTTTCTCTTCTGTGAATCAACACCATGGATCCTTGGCTTTCTTTTCATTCGATAATGGTTATAAACCTGAATGGAATTGTCACATGTTGCTTCATGAGCTTTAAAATCCATTAGTATAATATATCCACCTTTTTTTTTTTTTTAAAAAAAAAAAAAAAGATTTCTTTATTTTATTTTATATGGGTATTTTGCCTGAATGCACAGGTATGTGTACCACACTCATGACTGGTGGGATAGATCCCCTGGAAGAGACAGTTGTAAGCTGCCATGTAGGTGCTGAGAGTTGAACTCAGGTCCTTCAAAAGAACAGCCACTCTTAACCACTGAGCCATCTCTCCAGCCCCTAGTACATTATTCTTACTACTCAGCTTGGAGAAGAAAATATGGAGTATGCAGCTGATAATCTTTTCAGCTACGGGCTGAGCCTCTTGCTGCGTCCAACCCTGATCTGACACATGCACTTTACAGCCCAGCTTTTCCCCTGACTTGGTTGAATCACTGCTTCCTAAAGAGGATTCCTGTGGCTCTGGAGGTGCATAAATCAGGCATCACACTCAGAGGAGAGCAACAGCCAGGACTAAGAACAGCCTGAGTGCCCCAGTCTGGAATTTGACTTGAAGTTCAGGAGTTTGGGGGAAAGTTGTGTTTAAAAAACTGAGACCTCCCAGGACGGCAGATTGTCAAGTACTGAATTTTATCCAAAGACAGAAACGTGTGTGCATAAAAAGATGTATGACTTCTGTTCTGCACCGTCCATCGGTATCTAACCAGGGATACCAGTGCAGAAACAACATGACACTGTCAAACAGCCACAGCGAAATAAACTGGGTGACTGTACAGAAGAGATTTAACAGTCTACCCTGAAAAAATATAACCAAGTTATCTAAATCTTAATTTTACTCGTTCCTTTTATTGGGTATTTGGGAAGCACATGCATACTGCATGCGGAACATGGTGGCAAGGCATCACAGGCTATCTCCTTCCCATGGGATCCTCCAGAAGATTCCTTCCCTGAGTCAGCAGAAGCCAATTCTAGACCTTGAGGGGACAGAGTTGTAACATTGTAGCACAACATTCCAAAGTCTGTGACATTCGCATTACAGATGGTGGCTAGGTCACCCTAGAAGAACAAGTGTCAATCCAGGTACCGTGGAGCTGCCCTATCATTCCAGCACTCCGGTGGCTGAGGTCAGAAAATCACAGGTTTAAGGCCAGCTGGGGCTACATAGTGAGATCTTATCTCAAGTGGGTGAGGGAAAGGGAGAAGAGGAGAGAACATGTTCTCTTGACTCTAAAATAAAAGAAAATTCAACTGCTAAAACTATGCAGTCCTCAAAAGATAACTGTCTCTGTTTGATTCTACATTGTGGCTTCCAAAGGGCTTTCTTCTTGACTGGGTTGATACTGTTTACTCAGCTGTACTCTGAATGGTGAAGATGGACTGCATTGTGGCAATAACCCCAAAGCTAATCAGGAAGACAGGGGATGAGAACCTGACCCTCTGTCTCTGAGATGCCCAACAAGGGGCTAGATTGCTTAAGTCTATAAGGTGCTAATCCAGGGAGATAGCACTACAGGAAAGCATCAAGTCACATAAAATACACAAGATTCGGAGAATAAAGAGGAAGAAAATTACCTGTGTCAAATAACTACAAGAATAACTATGATTCTAGAAATCCCAGCGGCTTCAAAGCAACATGGAGCCAAAAGATTCTTAAGCCAACATTCCAAAAGATGCAGCCTCTGCTGCCTTTTTATTGGCGATAAGTTGACCCTGACTGTTTAACTTTCTATTTTATTTTTAGATCTATTTTGTTAATATTTTTTAAATTATGTGCATGTCGGGTGGGGTGGGCTGGGGAGGGGGAAGGGATGTATGTGAGTGCAGGTGCTCTCAGAGCCAGAAGAGAATGTCGGATCTTCTGGAATTGTAGTTATGGACGACTGTGAGTGTCTTTTTCAAGGTTTCTATTCCTGCACAAACATCATGACCAAGAAGCAAGTTGGGGAGGAAAGGCTTTATTCGGCTTACATTTCCACATTGCTGTTCATCGCTAAAGGAAGTCAGGACTGGAACTCAAGCAGGTCAGGGATCAGGACCTGATGCAGAGGCCATGGAGGGATAATTTACTGGCTTGCTTCTCCTGGCTTGCTCAGCCTGCTTCCTTATAGAGCCCAGACTACCAGCCCACAGATGGTGCCACCCACAAGGGGCCCTCCCCCCTTGATCACTCATTGAGAAAATGCCTTACAGCTGGATCTCATGGAGGCATTTTCTCAACTGAAGCTCCTTTCTCTGTGATAACTCCAGCTTGTGTCAAGTCGACACACAAAACCAGCCAGTACAGTGAGTTACCTGATAGGGATGCTTGGAACTGAACTTAGGTCCTCTACAAGAGCAGTCTGCTCTCTTAATCACTGAGCCATCTCTCCAGCCCCTTAATTAAAAAAAAAAAAGTGTGTGCGTGTGTGTGTGTGTGTGTGTGTGTGTGTGTGTAGGCATGTGTCTGTGTGTATATATGCATGTGTGTGTATGTATATGTGTATATATAGGTGTATGTGTGTGCATATGTATGGGTGGCTTTATATATGTCTGTATGTGTATATAGGTATATGTATGTATGTGTAGGTGTGTGTATGTCTGTATGTGTATATAGGTATATGTATGTATGTGTAGGTGTGTGTATGTCTGTATGTGTGTATATGCATGTGTATGTGTCTGTGTGTGAAAGCACATGTGTACCACAGAGCACGTATGGATATCAAAAGACAATTCTGGGAGGCTGGATGCCTCCTCTTACGTTGTGGGATGTAAGGATGAAACTGAAGGTTATCAGCCCTTTGGATAAGCCCCTCTAACCACTGAGCCCAACCCTGTCTTTTATAAATGTTTATTACATCAGTAACTCATGAGCACATATCTTCTCTGTAGTCACGGCTCAAGCCTTCCCGTTCCCTTCCCTGTGTCTTTTCATCCCACCATGTTCCAATCCCAGCATATAGATCCTCTGCCAAATATAAAAAAGAACTGGCAGCTTTCTTCCAGAAATTTCTATGGCCTCTCATTTATTTCTAACCTTCACCTTACAGTTCTCCCAATATGAGTCAAACCCTATTCCATCTTGACAGATTTTTTTGATTATTTGTTTATTGGTTGGTTGGTTGGTATCATCTCAAGACTGCACTGACACTTTGCTGTAATAAACTGGAACTTAACAACAACAAAAATCTACAGACTTTCCAGAGCTCAACTAAGACTCTGCTCTGCTGCCCAATGTGCCCTTCATGATGCAAAGTTGTCTGAGTAATGCTATTTCCTTGAAATTTTATATTAGTGCCAACATTCCTAATACACATAACCTCTACCTCTTCTAAACCGACCTTGGAGACCAAAGCCTGGGACAGAAACATCCCAGAGCAGCCGTGGGCCATATTTCTGGTGCTGTCAGATCGCATGACTGACAGCAAGACCAAGACAAAGGCAGTACTTTTTAATCTAGAAGGTAGGAGCATTTTCCATGTTTGAAAACCTAAAACCAAAAAGATTAGAACTGTTCTCATCAGAAGCCAGTCTAACCAGGTCCACATCAGTACTACGATAAGAAGAAATCTGGTTTTAAAACAGGTCACTTGAGTGGCCAGTGTGGGTGGCTTTCCTGGCTGTCCCTCCACGCTCTCTTTCTGCAGATTCTCTCCACTCATTTCTGAAGCTCACTCAAGATCACTCCTTGGGTTATCACCAGCGTGGAGGCTCATGGAACATGACACAGGACCTTACACGGAGGGGAAAGACTTCTTACCTACAAAATGGAAACACATCATCCCGATGCTTACTTGGGCAGCTACTTTGTTACCTTTTGTTATTGTTAGTGAAACCAGCCTGATTCCCAGGTTGGAGCCTTTAACAAAAGGCAAAGGCCTCAGGTGCCCAGTTGAGCAACTGAGTCACTGTTTCTCTGTGCTTGATTACTGTTTAAAGTTCTGGGAGTCAGGAGTTCTGCCACTGTCTCCCACCAGGACCACAAAAAAAAAAAAAAAAAGAGCTATTTTTCAATGGCTTTTTGAAAGGGGGAGGGAGAGGGAAAGGCAAGGGGTGGCTGTTTGGTGTCATTTACTATACGTGACATGCTGAGAGACTGCATGAGCTGCTCACTGTATGTTTGTCATATTGAAGCTGAGATGCTGTTTTAAGTCCAAAGAAATAGCAATGGTGCCAAGTTTAACAATTACACACCTATGAGCAATCATGTCTGCCATGGACATTTGGAGGCCTGCAACTCAGCAGACAAGATACTACGCCTCTGCTAGTGACTGTCAAGGTGGCAGGGTTACCACAGACAGATGACTGGCAATTGCATGTACTTGTGAGGAGCCAGAGATAGCCAAGGAGGATCGTAAGCAATATAGACAACAACTACTGCCTGGAGGAAGCAGTTTCAGGGAGCATCAGGCTCCTTAGAGACAGGCAGGTGACCCTGGAAAATAAGACCAGAAGATGGAACCAGATCTAGAGCAAGAAGGCAAAGAAGAATGGCCCTGGTTGATGTGACTGGCATCAGGAAGTGATGGAACCAAGGCAGGGGAGGGTATAGATGGGTAGGAGCCCAGGCACGGTCAGCTCTAGAAGCCCAGGAAAACCTCTCTGTGCCAGGTTCCTGAGGGAAAGCCCACTAAGGCTCATGGCATCTTAGTATGAGAAGCTTGTAAATGCCCCCAAACAATAATAGCTGAGTGAAGTAGCCCTCACTTGTAATCACAGCAGTTGAGCAGCAAAGGCAGGAGAAACCCCACAAATGTAAGGCCAGCCAAGTCTACAGAATGAATTTCAGGTCAGCCAGGGCTCTATACTAAGATCATGTCTCAAAACAACAATAAAAAAGGTAGGGTTATGAAAAATCGAGGGTGGACCGGAGGAATAATCGACCACGGTAGAAAATAATAAATACTTTCTCAAAGACATTAGCAGTACCAGCCTTGAGTGATAATAAAACCAAAACAGACATTTAATGGACTTTGTTGTTTTCTAGTTCTATAGCCCGTCTGTCCATTGTCTTCTTGCATGAACCAGGGGTGGTCACCCTCATCTCCCCTCCCACCTGACCTCACGCACTTCTCTATAGAAAAACCTATTATTTTGAAAGATACTTATCGACATATTAAAAACCTAATTTACCACATGGGTTTCCATGAACAGATGTGGAGGTAGGTCTAATCACAACTGTCATTTTGAATAATTGCTGGCAAGCGAGGTATTTTGAGACACAGGCAATCAGCGTGACATGAAGAAACAATTATCAGAGCATTCTTCTGTAACCAAGTCACAGGTAACTGCTGCTGCTGCTGTGGCTTGTTCTTGTTTACAGAATGGAAATGTGAATTTCAGTTGGTGTTCATAAAAATAAAGACATGGTTCTTTTAGCCAGTTTAAGGTTATAGATCTTGTGTGTGTGTGTGTGTGTGTGTGTGTGTGTGTGTGTGAAAGAGAGAGGAGACAGAGAAAGACAGAGACAGAGAGAGGAGAGAGACAAACAGAGGGGAGAGAGTGGGAGAGACAGAGACAGACAGAGAGAGGAGACAGACAGACAGAGGTGGGAGAGAGAGAGAAGAGAGAGACAGGGCTAATAGAGGTTGCGTGGGCAGCTTGAGAAATAAACAAAAGAACTATTTCGGGGTCATTTCCAGTGCAGAAGCTAGTGAAGAAAAGGAGTTGTCATGGTTCTCTCATTGCAGCTGCACGGAGCAGAGCTGAGATGCCACAGGGAGGCGAGAGTCTCTGTGAGGGAGATGTACTGGCTGGTTTTGTGTGTCAACTTGACGCAAGCTGGAGTTATTACAGAGAAAGGAGCTTCAGGTGAGGAAATGCCTCCATGAGATCCAGCTGTAAGCTATTTTCTCAATTAATGATCAAGGGGGAGGAGGGCCCATTATAGATGGTGCCATCCCTGGGCTGGTGGTCTTGGGTTCTATAAGAGAGCAAGTTGAGCAAGTCATGGGAAGCAAGCCAGTAAGGAACATCCCTCCATGGCCTCTGCATCAGCTCCTGCTTCCTGACCTGCTTGAGTTCCAGTCCTGACTTCCTTTAGTGTTGAAGAGCAATGTGGAAGTGTAAGCTCAATAAAGCCTTTCCTCCCCAACTTGCTTCTTGGTCAAGATGTTTGTGCAGGAATAGAAACCCTGACTAAGACAGGGAGGTGAGCAACCATGCCTGCCTAGCCTGGCTTTCCTGTGTGCGGCAGGACAGCTCCCTCTCAGATGACTCTCAGGCAAATAAAGCAGTTGCTGAACCAAGCACTCAGTTCCAGTGGACTCTCAGGAAAGGTGGACAAGGTCTACTTCCTCTCCTTCCCCCCCCCCCACACCTTCTGCCTAACATCAGAGCCAGAGGAACGCAGGGGGTCTCTGGGGTCACTTTCCCCTGCAGAAACCTTGACCCTAGATCACCTAGAAAGCTTAGGCTAAAAGGGGCAAGGCTTGATTCTGTCATGTAGGTCTGAGGAATGAAAACCAGCGCAGGCTCTTCAGATAGTCAAAATATAAAACTAGTCTGCCTAGGTGCGAGTGTGCTTTGTAGCAGAGAGGCTCAGTCATTTGTCTTGTCGATCTGACAAAAACCGAACAGACGAGTTTTTAAGGGGGGAGGATTTATTTGGACAGTTCTAATATATAGTCCATTGTGGTGGCAAAGTCATGGAGGCAAAAGATGGAGACCGATGGTCTCACTGAATTCAATTAGCCCAATCTAGTCAATCCCTCATAGCATGCCCAGAGTCGTCTCCTGGGTGATCTCAGGGAAACTTGAGGCAGAAGTGAGTGTTGGCAATGGATGGAGCAGGAGCCTTGGACAGATCCCAACCAAGAGGTGTCCTCTGGGGATGACGGAGCACCTCCTTTTAAAAGGAAGCCTGAGTTCCCAATGGTCCAGGGCTTGAGGTCCTGCCTGGACCTCAGGAAGAACTTAGATCCCTGTAGCCTGCAGCAGCTTGAACCCACCGCTCCCCCCCCCCCAAGAAGCTTTCCCACCACCCCCACATTGACAAGGTACTGCAGTTTTCTAAAGGTACTGGAAACTTCTAACCTGTCTTGGTGGATGATGTGGTTTTTGAGACAGAATCTTACTAGATAGGTTAGGTAGGCATCACAGCTTGTGATCCACCTGCCCCTTGCCCTTGCCTCCAGAGAGCCGGAGAAACATACTAGCATGCCTAGCTTTAAAAAAAGTAAATTAAAAAAAAATTATTTTTAAGCCTATGGGCTAGGGAGATAATTCAGTTAGTAAAAAGCTTGCCTTGCAAGTCTGAGAACCTATATTCAACACCCAGAATCCACTGTGTAAGGAATTCGTCTGGTAATGTGTGTTTGTGATTCCAGCAGTAGGGAGGTGGGCACCAGGGAGTCCCCAGGGTTCACTGGCCACCCAGCCTAGCCTATTTGACAGTGCCAAGTCAGTAACAGAGTCTGTCTCAAAAAACGAGGTAGATGTTCCCTGATGAACACACACCTACCTGTATATAGATGGACATGCATACAGACACAACCACTCTTACTAATGACTTTATAATAGTTACCAACTGGACAAAACCCATACCCAGGAACAAAGTGTATTAAAACTGGGGTTTCCTTTGGCTGATATAAAGCATAGGCTAACCCACGGGTTCTCATATCTTCAGCTTGAAATGAAGCAAAAGAAAGAGCAGGCTTCAGACCTCCTCACTCTCCTGCCTGTCATGTGGGAATTTAAAAGGAATCAGAGAAGGCATGGGGGGGGGGGGGGGGACAGAGCAGGCTACCCCATGAATGAGAGATGCAGTGCAAGCCAAAAGCCGCCGAGAAGCTTTCCTTTCTACCAACCCAGCCCTCTTTGCACCAGGTCTTCAAGACAAGCTTGTCCTGAGCTACCCAAGCCCTTTAGGACGGGAAAGTATTTTCCTCACCCTGTGCTCTTGGTCAGAGTAAACTAAAGCACCCCATCCGCTTTGTTTTGCTGGGTGGCACTGTGCAGAGTCAGCAGTGCCCACAGGACACAGGAGCAACCCTGTCTTCATGTCTACAATTTCTACCAGGTCATGGCTGATCTGGGCCACCCCTCCCCCCGGGGGGACCTCTGCTGGGACCAGGTGGCTTAAGAACAGCTGACCAAGGCTTCTTGCCTTTCATTTGGCCCCAATATTAGATTTTTTTTTCCCCAAGGGCAATGGAATAGATATTAACACTCCTCCACTGGAAAATGTTTATGGTTACAGCTGAGTGTGCCTGGGACAACTGCTGACTGAGGACTCCCACATCAGAGAATCAAGTGAAACCTCAGAGTCAAATCTCCTCCAGCTTCCTCACTGCTTCTAGGCCGGCCTATTTTACTCCTACTTATCTGTAGGGTTTGGTTTGGTTTTTCTTATGAATCACATCGGGTGTGCTTTGAAGGGCGTCCTCATGAAAACATAGTCCTGTGTTTGCCATGATACAAAAGGTGAAGAACACCGCCGCCGAGCCCTCTAACTGCATGTATCTTCCATCTTCCCAGGAGGGAGAGAATGACTTGGAGGAAGCTCCACTCAGCAGCCAGAAGAATCTTCCCAAACACAGACCCTGTCTTTGCTTAGTACAGACTTCTCACAGCTGAGGTCTTAGGCATGACCTTGAAGGCTGCAGAGTCAGGTGCCTGCCCATCACCTACCAGCTGCATCCTCGTTAGAACAGCATGGTCCACCCTACCACAAAGGCGTTCCACTTGCTGTTCCCCGGCCATACTTCCTTCTACTCCCCAGAGACCTGGTTATTTCTTTATCTTCTTTCAGTTTCCACTTCCCAAAGGGAGACTTCCTTGGCCCCTCGGGACTGGGTCAGGGTCCTGGGTTAGAGAGCCTCACGGCAGCGTGCTTCTCTCACATCTAAAGCAATGAACAACTCCCATTGTTACTATAGTCCTGCAGCTCTGACCTTTAAAACTTCCTCCACCACTGTGGTTTGAATATAAAATGTCCCCTAAAGACCGTGTGCTAAAAACATGGCTGCCTACTACTGGGCTTTAGGGAAGGGGTCAGACTAGGAGCACTCAGACCTCATTTGTAGAGTAATGAACTGAATGATCTGTAATTGATTAGCTTTGAGGTGGTGACAGCAACGCAGGAGGTGGGACCTAGATGAAGGGAGCAGATTCATCTGTCCCTGTCTCCCACTTCCTGATGACCATGAAGTGGACAACTCTTCTCCATGCCCCTGTGCTCTGTTCACCTCAGGTTCAACAGAGCAGAGCCTATCAACCTTGACTAAAGCCACATATGAAAACAAACAAGCCTTCCTTTAAGTTGATTTTCTTGGATACTTTGTCTGCAATGGAAAGCTAACCCCAAACCTTGACTGGCTTGCTCACCATGAGTGCAGAGAGGGCACAGGATATGCCCAATCAGTAAGGATATGAATGAACAAGAAATAGAGCCAAAAAACACTAATGTGGTCTTCAAGGACTTTATATACTAGAAACGTATTCCAAGCCACAGAAAGACATTCCTAAGGGAAAGGTTCTCGGGAGCCTCTCCCCAAAGACAGGCTGAAGTATGAGTAGAAACGTTTCTTCCCACAGAAGCACACACGCTTCTTTGAGACCTCATCACATGGACAATAACATCATCTCATCATCTACTCAGTTAAATGTCACTCTTCTTCCCAATACAAATACCCAAACCAAACAAATGTTCCCAGGTCCCTGAGGCAATGTTGTTCCTGACTGGTTTCCAAAGAGCCCTTGCATCATGTGTAACACACAGTGACACCTTCCACAAACCATCCCTCTGTTCAGATTTCCTCACTAGGCCCCAAAAGAAGCTTGTTTTTTTGTTTGTTTTTGGTTTTTCGAGACAGGGTTTCTCTGTGTAGCCCTGGCTGTCCTGGAACTCACTCTGTAGACCAGGCTGGCCTCGAACTCAGAAATCCACCTGCCTCTGCCTCCCGAGTGCTGGGATTAAAGGCGTGAGCCACCACTGCCCGGCAAGAAGCTCGTTTTTTTAATTTCAGGAACTCTGTTTCCCCCCAGGGATGACCAGCACAAGGCAGTCTCATTCCTATACCCTGGCAGTCATTTAAAGTTCAGCTGCCGTCTTGATTTCTGGCTGTGTGTTGGAGGGAGATCATCACTGAGAAACACAGCAACATGTAAAATTGCAGGTGGCATAAAACACAATGTTGTGGAGCAAAATTGCTAGAAAGAAGAGTGACTCTGTCTGCTACCACAGAGTGTGTGAAACCGAATTGCTGACTACTGCAGAGAATGCACAGTCAGAGACATGTATACCACAGCCTCCGCTGGCTCACTTCTTCTAAGAGTCCCATCCCCCAGAGTTTCCAGTATCTTTCAAAATAGCACATCAGCTGGGGTATAACTGTTCAAAACATAAATGTATGTTGAAGTTTCAGCTTCAAACTCTGACAGACACCTAGGAATGAATGTTTGTGTGTCTTAAAATTCGTGAATTGAAATCCCACCTCAAAGTGAAGGTATTGGGTGGGACCTCTGGGAGTAAATTAGGTCATAGGGGTGGGGCCCTCATGCTAGGGTCAGTGTCCTCAAAGAGATCCCTGTGTACTCTTATCCTTTGTCTTCCATGTAAGAAGGCAAGAAGCCTATAGCCAGCAACCCTGACAGAGGCCCTTGCCAGAACTGGGCTGTGCTTCTATCCAGTTCTCAGATCAGTCCTTGATAAGGCAGCCAGTCTCTGATACTTTTTAAAAGCAGCCTGAAGGGAATCTCATTTAAAGTGCACTGTCTCTGTTAGCTATATATGATTCATGTTTCTTTGGGGTTACCTGATGATTTAACAAAAAAGAAACACAGGTACATAGGAGCCAGGCAGGCAGACAGACAGACAGACAGATATATCTTTCTCAAGTTTGATAAGGTGAAGCTGACTGGATCTTCAGGTACCTTTTGAGGCCCACACAAAACTTAAGAGTTTTCTACCATCTTTGAGGCTTAAGGTCAGTAGAGGCATCTAAAGTTTACACCTTTCTAAGTAAACTATTCCCACAAGGCAGGTAGGGGTTGGCCTGTCAGGGTCTCCTCACTAATTTCCTAAGGGAGATTCCCTTAGGAGCCCTGGAAGGAGACTGGGAAGGAATTCTTCATCTAGCTGAGAGACACACCCTTCAGCTGCTGAAATGCTGTGGTTTCTCCAAAGCAGGCCCTAATGTTCTTGTGTGGAAAATGTTCAAGACATGGAGCCCTGTCTCATTTGAATGGGACTGGCCAGAGCACACTCCAGAGTGAGATACAAAGCCCGTGCTGGCATTCCACCATTGGCTTAGAACCCAGAATCTGCTCTCTCCTTGCCTGTGGGTAAACAAGCCCTGAGTGTTGACTGACAGCTCTCTGCCCCCTCCAACCTGGTAGCCATGTGACGGACACAGTGAGTGGCAGTTATGTCAGGTTATGTCATTAAATGGAAAGAAAAGGAAATGCAGGAACGGAATGTTGTTTGTAGTAACAGAAAATTTCCAGGCCGACCATTATCCTGAGAGACACCTGCAAGAGAGGCTGAGGTGGAAGTAGATGCATCGGCCCTCGATGTGATGATGTGGATGGCGTGCAAGCCACATACACGGTCACAACAGCCTTCACCTTTAGGCAGATCCCTAGCTCAATGAAACCCTACATTGTCTTCACAAATCTTGCCTTGTCTGTTACAAAGTCTTTCCAGGTAGGTCTTAGTTTTCCTCTTGTTTTGTTGGTTTTTGTTTAAAAAAAAACAAAACATAACAAAGAAATGTAAGTATGTGTGTAGAGGAAGAAAGACATTCTTCAAATGCTGCCAAGATAAATCTCGTTCTTGTTTTTCATAACTTTTAAAGACAACAGGAGGCAATGACGCAGCCATTGGTATGTAACCTGCGTTCCTCAGACATAGTCTGTGCCGGCTCCTGCTCCAGATGTTCAAAATGTAGAAAAATAACATTAGGCATATGCCAGTATTGAGAGACACACAATAAATACACATGATGTGGCAGGTGAGGATAAAGATTCTGAGGAAAGAAATAGAGCCAGATAAGAGAAGAAGGATATGAAAGCGAAGGAGGAGATGGATTTGCTCCGCCAACAAAAGGACAGAAATCGCCTTTTTATGGACATCAGAGGGAAACTGAAGTCACACGAGTATTTAGCTGGGTTTCTACATAGAGAGAGTATGGAGACCCTGAGGTGCAAGGTACACACATGGGTAGAGGTCGGGATAATCAGAATATAGGGAAGAGGGGACAGGGTAGTGATCTGGTAGAAAAGCAGCCTCATGCTGGGTGTTGACAATGTGTAAAGCCACTGAGGAACACAGAGGCGTGGGGGACACAGTGTGGGATTTAGGCTTCAGAAGAGCCCTTGAGCAGTCAGAGTGGGTGTCAGAGAGGCAAGGGCAGAAGCAGGGTAGGAGGGTGCAGGCTTGACCATGTGCTATGGAGATCACAGCACCCTCACCGCTGGCCAGCTGGAGCTGGCGACTCTGGTGTGAGGCTGGCTCTGTTTAAAGGTACACTCCCAGAGAGTTCTCAGCTCTCACCCACTGACCACAAAGGTGTGGGCTTGAGGGAAGTGTTACAGAACAGAACCAACAGCAGAGAGTCCTGCTGAATACTATTTAGAGAAGTCACTTATTTAAAACAACCTATTTTAGCTGGTTTGATTACTAATACTGATTATCAACTTGGCAGGATATGGAATCGCCTCAGAGACAAGTCTCTGAGCGTGGCTGTGAGGGATCTATATTTGGCTAGGTTTGGCTGTTGGAAGCAGCAACATGGGCTGGAGTCACAGATGGTATGAAAAGGAAAAGACTAGCTGAGAACTAGTGCTGGTCACTGTCTGCTTCCTGCCTTGGCCTCTCTGGTACTGGGATTATACCATTTTCCAGTACCATTCACTTTATTCCATTTCCCTTATCTGTTTCAACACAAACCAAGGCTCAACAGTTAATTGCTTGGTGCTCTTTTTCTCCTCATTTTTCTGCATCGTATAAAAGTGTACATTTTATACTTTTTTTTGGCCCTATTTGCTTCCCCCCCCCCCCACTGTAGATCTGTGTAGGAGATAACTGCAGGACAGAGTCACTATGAGGTTGTCATGAACTCTCCACCACAAACGAAACTTTTCAAACTTAGCCTCAGGCAGAGGCTGAGGACAAAGGCAAAGAGCAGCCACATTCTTTCCCAAAAATATCACAACAAAGGTCTCTATCCCAGTTGCTAACATTGTCTCCTTCAAAACCTCTCTAGCTGGGCCTCCATAGTCCACACTACACGAAGTACCATCGTCTTCTTAGCTCCTACTAGAAGGTTCTTAAAGCCCACATATAGCTGTCAATCACTTTTTCTAGTCCAAAGACCCGAAGTCTTTCACATTACTCAAACAAAACAAAACAACCCAGGCCTATCACAGCAAAATCTGGAACAAACCTCTGTCTTAGTTACTTTTCTATTGCTGTGCTAAGACACCATGACCACAACAAGCTGTAAAAAAAGTTTATTGGGTTTACAGTTTCAGAGGGAAGTCCACATTGCCAGGGTGGAGAGCATGGCAGCAGACAAGCAAGCAAGTGGGCAAACACTGTGTTGGAAGATTAGCTGAGAGATTACAACATGTTGTTGTAGGATGTTGAGAGGACAACAACAAGGAGAAAGAGAGAGAGATAACTTATAATAGTGTGGAGGTTTTAAACCTCAAAGCCCACCCCCAGTGACACACCTCCTCTAACAAGGCCACACCTCCTAATCCTTCCCAAACAGTTTTACCAACTGGGAAGCAAGCATTTAAACATATGAGCCTATGTAGGCTATCTTGTTCAAATCACAACTACATTCAGCTATGGATTCTTACTCTAAAATAGTCAGACCTGTCTACCAAGAAGTCCATGGGGGGAAAAATTAGGATATTTCAAACTTGAACGGGGGAAAAAAACATATTTTAACTAACAATTGAAAATTTGCATTTCTTTCCAGTATCCATAGATGCCATAACTCATAGAAGCATTTGTAGGCCTATGAGGCTAACAGTGGAGAAATCACTGGATTTTTAGGGCTAGTGACATAAGTCAGCAGTTGGGACACTTGTCGAGCATGCCTGAGACCTGTGTTTCATCCCCTGCTCTACAAAATGAAAAGTGTATCACCCTAACTCTCAAGCAGCAGTGTGACTCACATTTGAGTCATTTGTTCTCACTTTCTCACTGAAGGTATGAGAGTGTTAAACAAGCTGCCAGTACCTATCCCTTAATGAAGTAAGACACACGCATGTAGCTCTTGCCACAAATTTGGTTTTGAAAAGTATTTTAAAAATCCATTTCAATGTCACTGGTTTGATTTTATAATATCTAGCATATGATAAACATATATAAGCAATGCTGGGGGGGAAAGCTGGTCAACTAGGAACTTCCCCCATTCTGGAACCAGGTTCCTCCCCACCTTCCATGACACATTGCTCACAGACCCAGTCAACACTCAAGGCCACCACAGAGTCCCTATGTGTATGCTCAATGCCCCCAACAAAGTCCATGCCATCTCAGCTTAGTATCTCTGTCTTTGTCTCTGTCTCTCTCTCTCTCTCTCCATTTTTCATCCCCACTCTGAGACCGCCATTTTGCCCCTCCCCCAGTAAATCTCTTTGTCGAGAAGTCTGTGATTTTTGTGGCATTCCTTGGCCCCTATCACCAAGATAAGTTTTCCCTGTAAAACCCTTTCAGAGGGAGTGTCTGGAGATTTCACAAGATGCCATAAGTTAATAACCCCTGTGACCTCATCTCATCATTCCTGTGATTCCATTCTCCCAACCTAACCACTACCCACAATGCAGTGTGCTTCCTTCCATGATTATTTCTTTGCATGGGAAATGTATAGAAACATAAGATAGCATATGTACTGTATTTTGCAGTTGCATTTATTATATTGCCTATAATATCTTTACAAGTGCCTACATAATTCACCTATGAAGCTTGTTTCTTAACTATTATAAATGGAATGAAAATCTACATATCCATCTATTCATCCTGTTTTTAAATTTTTACTGTTTTACTTGTGGATGTGTTCTGGGATAACAATAAGTGTCCTCAAATTCACAACCAAATTTGTTGTGTACTTTCAATATCAACAGCAATGATAGCTGGTTGACTTAGTCACTCTTCTATTACTGTGAAGAGGCACCGTGGCCAAGGCTAGGCTTACTAAAAGAAAGCCTTGAATTGGTGGCTGGCTTACGGTTTCAGAGGTTTAGTTTATTATCATCATGGCAGAGAGCGTGGCAGCTGGCATGACAGACAGTGCTGGAGAAGTAGTGAGAGCTATATATTCATTCCTGCAGAGAGAGAGAGAGACAGAGACACAGAGACAGAGGAACACAGGCAGAGAGAGACAGACAGAGACACAGAGACAGAGGAATGCAGGCAGAGAGAGACAGAGAGACAGAGACACAGAGAGAGGCAGAGGAACACAGGCAGAGAGAGACAGAGAGACAGAGACTGTCAGAGGTTTTTGAAACCTCAAATCCCACCCCTAGTGAAACTTCCCCTAACCAGGTCACACTTTCTCATCCTTCTAATCCTTTCAAAGAGTTTCCACACCCAGGTGACTAATGATTAAGGATTCAAATATATGAGTCTGGCAGTGGGGAGGCAGTCTGTTTTGTTGTTTTTTCAAGGCAGGGTTTCTCTGTGAAGCCTTGACTGGCCAGGAACTCAAAGAGATCCACCCAGCATGCCTCAGGAATGCTGGGATTAAAGGTGTTTGCCACAATGCCAGGCAAGGGGACCATTCTTATTCAAAACACTGCACTGGTAATTCTGTCTGTGCTACAGAGAGGTGCTAAATTCTTCAGTAAACTAACTCTTTTCCATCCTCTCAGTTTTACAGATGAGGAAACTGAGGCACAGAGTCACCTTCTGTACCCAAGCTTCTACAGTTTGTAATTCTGATCATAAATCTCAACAGACATTACAGAAGTCTCATTTAACCTGACCCACACTGATATCACCTCATGGGGAGCCCAAAAAGACAGCTAAGCAGACCTGCACTTACTGAAGCCATTAGTCCTGGGGTTTCTTTGTCATTGAAAAGCTCTGGGCAGTTCCTTGGCCCTTGGCCTAATAATCATAATAACTGACTAGGCTAAAAGAAAGCCTCAATGTGTTTATGTTAACACTGGACAAACTTGACATCAGTGGCAGACTCAGAATAACCTTCTGGAAACGGGGTCCCTGCAACTTAATGCCCGAAGGATTCTACAGGCAGTACCAACAGTGCATCCCAAATGAGAATGTCCATGGATTACAGATGAGCATGTGCTAATGAAGGCCAATCTTCACAGCCCCCTGGTCTCCAGGGCGATAAGAGTATTATTAAAGCCTGCCACGTAATTCATCAAGGCCTCCTGCTGGCCAGGGTAAGGCTAATCTCCCTAGGAAGCAAGTTCCAGAATGGCCACAAGAAACAAACCTGCTGAAGTGTTATCTTTTTTAATTATCTGGACTCCGAGAAGAGATAAAATAATCTTTTTGTTGCTCTGTGTCAGGTTGGACGTATTCTAACAGTGAACACAGCTTTGCTCCATGGAGACAGGAAAGCCTTCTCCGGTTTATACCAGCACACACGCTGAGTGTCCAAGCAGCACCATAAGTAACTGGAAGGCACAGGTAAAGAAACTATGGGTGTGCCCGCCACATGCTTCACAGGATGCAAAAGTGACTGACTAAATGGCCTGTCAATCATCCAGCACTCAAGCTGCAGATCGGAAGGCTTTTCTCTCAACTTTCTTCCTTATCCTGAGGCAGTGTGGGGAAGCTCTGTCATGCAATCTCCCAGGTTTGAATCTACAAGCTTTGACTCTGAGGGCGTGGTTCGTGTATCTGATCCTGAAAGTTTTTATTTTCAGAAAGGGTCAGAGAACTGCTGCGAGCATTAAGTGAGAGATTTGGAAAGCACAGAACATATGAATGTTTAAACACCTCTTCAGTACGCTAGCACTAGGAGATGAAGGCAGACCTGGCGGCGATGCCCTGTGCCCTCTTTAAGACTCAGGCAAGCTATGGCTTCCACATGCCCATTTGTCTTATCCTAAAGGAATAACACAGATAAAGTGATGAGATGTGGGCAGCCTCAGACCCACCATTCAGCAAACACCCACTCAGCCATGGAGACTGCTGCCATCTGTGTCTAACAGACCGTGGATTGCCACAGTCTACTGTGAAAGACTCCAGGATTGAGGCCTCACATCTCTGACATTCTGATGCTTGTTTACACTCGAAAATGCCTTCGTGTAAACTAGGATAAAGCGGCTCTGACACACCCTTCCAAGCAACCCAGCCTGAGACTCATTCACTCACTCACTCACTCACTCACTCACTCATTCATTCATCCCAGACTTGTTTATGGAGCACCTATGACAAATACTGTTTGTATTAGCAACCAGGCATGTGTTAGCAACCAGGCATCTCCTCCATCTGCCCCCAGGGACCCAGCGACAGCAGACGTCATCACTAGCTGCCAAGATGTGACACATTCCCACTGTCAGTATGAGATGCATATCCCTCTGTGCTTGTGCTATGTCCCCTTATGAAAGGCCAGTCCCTCCTCTCCCCGCTCCCTTCTTCCCTCCACCCTTGCCCAGGGGCAGCCTCTGTATCCTCCCTTCCCAATAAACCGCCCACGAGAGATCTGTCAATGATGTGACCTCATGGTATCCTTTGCTTACATCAGAATAGTCTGCCTTTGAGAGTTCATAGGCTTTCCAGTAAACTTGTAAGCAGAGCATGACTGTATCACATACTATAATAAACTCAAGAGTCTACTAAATGATCAGAGTCCAAAACATCTAACATTAAAGATCTGAATAAATACATCCATCCCAGCTCCTGTCTTAGAATCTTTAAATTCTACCTACTTTTCCTTTCATAATGTTTCTCGCCCTTCCTTTCAATCATCCACACAATAGAAGAGGCACTGAGCCCATCTTTACCCCATGTTTATTGAACACCTACTATGGGTTAAGGCCTGTGCAGGTTGCTGAGTACATGAAACAGCAGCACACAGACTTGTAAAGAGCTCCTGTAAAGAGCTCTGAGACTGTCTGGGAAGGATAAGAACCAAGCGGACATCACAGAACTGGGTGGTCACTGCTATGACAGGGACACACATCTGTGATGTTGGGAGGATGGAGACTTGGAACTGGGAGTGGCTAGATATGAAGGACAATCGGGTAAGAGTCAGAAGAAGAGAATAGTATACTCCAGACACAGTGGGTAATGAGCACAAAGGCCCGGTAACAAGAAGGAGCCTGACAGTATTGAGAAACTGAAAGAAAACAAGAATGGCTAGCCCATGTATGAAACAGGTGAGAGACAGTGGTTCAGGTTAGACCAAGGCAGGTGGGCTCAGATAGAACCTGCTTTGACAGTATTTCCAGAGTCTGGAGGGAAGGATGATAAACCAGGATAACCCGGTGGTATACAGAGGCAGCGAGTCCAGTGACAAGGCTCCAGGCATACACAGAGAGGTACTCCATTATGGAGGGAGCCCTGAAGTTACTCTCCCACATGAAGGCTGTAGCTGACTTGTTTCTCACCTCTGGTCAGGAGAGGGGAAGAGCAAGATCTGACTATGTCTAGATGCCTCACAGGGGACTACAGAATACCTATCGTCACAACTGAAGGACCTCAAAAGCATGAGGCAGGACACACACTCCCCAGGCGTTCCTTGAGGAAGCTTCAGTAGGGTTTATCTTGGTCCCTACAAACTGGCAAGGAAAACATTAAGAAGGATGTGAGCTCCCCTCCCAATCTCAGGTCCAGATGCCACTTTCCACAGAGAAGCCCCATTAGAATCAAAAGGAAGTATCAGTACCAGCTCACAGTCACCAGCCAAGAGGGCCCTCTGAATGGGGAGGGACAAGGGTCCCATACTTAGCAAGGGAAAGGTGGTACTTGAGAAGAGGGGTGCCTGAGCTGCCAAGAATGAGCCCCCCCACCATCAGGTTCTATAGAAGATACTCAGCATCTCTAACCAGGCTTCCACCTCCCACTGACAGCAGGAACATATGGCTGCTCAGGGGATGCAACCAGTGAGCCAGGAATTTCATATCTTGGACTCAATCCTGCTGAGTAAATGGATTACACAGGCATATTCTTGGATGCCCATCAGTATTATTTATAACAGAGGAAGTCTAAGCTTACATAAATTCCTAAGGAAAAAATAGGCTGAATGAATTTGGTACCTTCATTTGACAGTTATTTAAAAACCATGTTTTTAAAGAATGCTGTGAGATACAGCGATGCACTTTCAAATAGAAAGTGAAAAGTCCCAAACTAAATTAATGTGTGTCATGATCCCAATCTTTATGCTTATGGGCCAGCAAGATAACCCCAGCAAGTAAAGGCATTGGCATATCCAGCCTGATGACCAGGGCTCAATCCCCAGGACTCACAAGGTTGCAGAGGAGAACTGACTCCAGTTAGTTGTCCTTTGACCTCCGTACACATTCCGCAGCACACGGGTGTGCACATACACACATACAAATAAGTAACAAGGAATTAAAAAAAAATCACACATGCTTACAGAAACTTAAAGGGCTGGCTTAAAATATAGACACAGAGCATTTAGGAACACATGGGCACAGTAAGTTCGTAGACATAGAAGGCAGTAACGAATATCAAACCCAATAGCATGCCAAGCTTGCATATGCTCTACTCCTGAAACTGTATTTCCTCAGGTGCACTATCGCCATTTTGGGCTTCACCTTCTCAGTATTGTACTCTGTGTGTCTGAGCAATGCAAACATTGTAAAGGTCATCTATGATGACAGGAAGGAAACAGGTAGAAACACAGCCTCTGCTTTGATGTAGGACTGTCAAGTGTTCTACTCTTTCTATGTCCCTAAGTTTCTACAGCGGACAGTGGTCCACCTTTCCTAGCACATTATCACGGGGGGGGGGGGGGGGTGGGGGGGTGCTTTTATGGCCAGCCCAGGGCTCATTGTCTCAGGCTGAGCTGAGTACTCATGCTAGGGCACAGCTGCTTTTCCTGCAGTGGCCTTCACAGGACATCAAGGACTCGCTGAGCGCTCCACTCAGACACCTCTCAGCCATCAGGATTTAAACCAGCAAACTGTGGTAGGAGAAGCAATCTCTCAACCAGCAGCCCACTCATATCCTCTGACGTGAGAGGAGATTTGGAGGCGGCTGCCAGGAGCCTTCTCCACTCTGCAAATTGTTCTAAAAAATACACGCTGCCTTTATTTTTTGATTCTGAAATAGTTTCTGCTCTATCGTCTCCGGAAGCTGGGGGCTCAAGCAACGGCTCAGTTCAAGTGGTGAGAGAAAAATAGACCCCAATTATTTTGTCAGCTATGGAGACATTATAGTCCCAATGAAATAACAATTCTTTGTAGGCAGGTCATCCTTCCCTGGGCTTCAAGACCTTCTAGTGTCCCCTGTAAAAGGAGTTCTCAACAAAGGGGCTTGGCCGGGGTCTGCAAATGCCCTGGAATCATGTGTGATTTAAGATCTTGCTTTATAGCTCAGGCTAGCTTCAAATTCAAAATTCTCCTGCTCATGTCTCCTAATGCTGGATTGATTGCATACATGTGTCACCATGCTTGACAGTTACTTATTAATCAATGGGTGAATTCACCTGTGCAAACAACTCCTAGCTTTTTACATCATAAATGGTTCTTCTTTTTTTTTTTTTTTTTTTGGTTTTTCGAGACAGGGTTTCTCTGTATAGCCCTGGCTGTCCTGGAACTCACTCTGTAGACCAGCCTGGCCTCGAACTCAGAAATCCGCCTGCCTCTGCCTCCCAAGTGCTGGGATTAAAGGCGTGTGCCACCACTGCCCTGCTGTATAAATGGTTCTTTTAAAGGGGTACTCCTTAGGAGTCTTTCTTTGTCCCCCTTCCTCTTTCCCTCCCCCTCCCCCACATGTCTCATTCTAGAGTAAGTACCAAAAGCAGGCTGTGTTGTCACCGACTGAATGGGAATTTGACTACTGACCCAAAAAGATGCTCATCTTATCTGGCAACTTCTTGTTCAAAGCACACATTGCTGTCTCATCACTTAGGAAGTGGAGTCTAAACTGGGAAGTACCTCACATCTTCCACCAGGAGCCACTAATTGAAACCTACTCCCCCACCCCCACCCTTTCCACTTATACAGAGCAATAGGCACAAAACAACTCTTTAGGCGGTTCTAACATGTGTTTCAGTCCCCGCTACCGAGGCAAGGGGGATTGCTTGAGTGTTCAGGTTATTGGCTAGTTTGGGGCAAAATTATGAAGTAGCAACAACAGAAACACCACCTCTTCAGGACTGTTGCTGTAAGGACTCTCCTGGACATCGCCACTTAAAAGCACAAAGACATAGTCCCTTTAAGCCTAAACTGACCAACCTATAAAGACCACTTCCTTATCAGAATAACTAATGCACTGGGCTCAGATCTTTAGATATGGTTGCATTTATGGTGAACCATCTTCTCAGGGGTGGCTCTACCCACCACTTCACTCAGTTTAGTTAATCTCTTCTGAGTACACACAGGGCACCAGGTTTGAAGTGAGAAACTCCCTCCTGGCCGTGCCTGGTTCTACCTCTTCCTGTCCGCTCTGTGTGACTCTAGGGGTCGGTGGAACTTGCAACCCAGCAATTTCATGGAGACCCCACAACAGCTTGCGGGTCTCTAACTTGTACAGTTATTATAAACAACACTCTGTGGCAACAAACGGAGGAAACCCAGCCTAGGTTCTGGAGACCTGCTTGCCAAGACTCAGACAAAAAGCCAAGCAAATCAGAAACAAGCCCCACCATAACTAAACCCCTCAGATAGCCCTATTAGTGAAATGGAGTAGTATATTTGTTTCTACAAAATCTCATTACTATGACAAAGCATGATATATGAGTTAGCCAGATAAGAGAAAACATCTGTAATTGCACAGAGGGAAAAAAATCATTATCTAGAAATTATTCATTACCTGAGACCTAGGTGGCCTGAATAAAGAGGCAAGGCCATTGATGCCCATCAAGACAAAAAATGAGATCAAATTTAAATCTGCCGGGAATTATTTCTGATCAGGTCAGCAGTTCTCAGGTAAAAACCATTTAGAAACAGGCATCCCTGAAAAATACACACCAGCTTGCAGCTGAGGAAACAGCAGGCTGAGGCAGAATCCTAGAAATACCTGCAAAAAAGTCTTGCTCTGCCCCTCAGGTGGATAGTTCATCTGCATGATGGCTAAAGAGTCTGTAGATTGGGCTGGAAGGTGGCTCAGTAGTTAGGAGCACTGACTGCTCTTCAGAGGTCCTGAGTTCAATTCCCAGCACCCACATGGTAGCTAAAAAAATTATCTGTAATGGGATCTGATTCCCTTTTCTGCTGTGTGTGAAGATAGAACACTCACATAAAATAAATAAATAGTTTTTAAAGTAAACGTAAAAAAAAAAAAGACTCTGTAGATCCTAAAGTTGTAACGGTAAAGTTCCACAAAATTAAAAGTACCCAAACACACAATAAATCTTACTGCTGATGTGAGAAGGTCAATAGCTTCCCATCCCATCAAGAAAACAATATCAAATGAATAAAGTGAACCCCAGAAGAACAGCTTGCTATCTTGTTACCATGGCAACCTGGTAAACTGGCCCAACACCATCAATCTAATGGTCTAAAAAACTAGGATAGATAAACACCATATGGTGAAAGAAAGACACTCAAGTACATGATAAGCAGCTAGCTCAGGATCTCTACACTGAGGCTGTTACATCAGGAAATTTGACAATAATTAAAAATAGCTAAAAGAGCATTGGTCATATTGGACAAATAAGTGACATTAAATGAGAACCTAATAATTTATATTCAAGGAGTTTCCGGTCTTCACAATGGCCCATTGTCTAACCAAATGAAGATGCTGAGCCTTCACACATCCTTTCAAAGTCTCTGTAGCAAACACCAGATGTTACATGGATCCACACTCTACGAAGGGTAGATCCCGAATAATATCTAAGAAGAGACAGGAGGACAGGAGGAACCTGGGAGACCTGAGGTCTCACTCCACCCCCACCTGGGGAGGCTTCTCAATTGCATCAGTTTAGGACCAGAGTCTACACACAGGAAGTCAGCAAAATGAAACATCTAGGAAATCCAAGGGGGCTCCCTACTTGTGCCATCACCAGAGCTCAGGCACCAAATCACTGAGCCTCTTCTGCAAGCTTGTGCTTTTCCACACAAACACAATGTAGCTAAGGTCTGCTGGGCGCCTCTCAAACATCAGGTGTCATGATTGGTATTCTCATTTTCATTGTTACATTCCACTCACCGAGTCAGGTGGAGTCTTCCCAGACTTATTTTCCAGATGAGGAATCATTCCACATGAATGCTAAGTACAGAACCTTGACTAAGATCTGTTGAACCCAGACCCACTCACCTACTACAAGGATCTTCTTTTAGCCTTTGGGCCATCCAGCTGCTGGAATCCGGCCAGGCCACTGACTCCACCCACCTCCCCGAGGGAAAAACACCCGATCTATCTTCTAGAACCAGTGTCTCGAAATGCATAATGGGATTAACCTAGATGCTACCCAGATGCTTAAGTTTATAATTCATTTTGAGAAAAAACACATAAGCAATAAATACATTGGCTTGAAGTTCAAGTTGGCTATGCAACTTTCTCCAGTAAAATGAAGAAGAGATTCAAAACAAAAAATTCCTGTAAGTCACATCCCCACAGTTGGACGTCCACTTAAAGCACACAGCATGGTAACAGATGACATTCATACTAAAAGCAGTGTTGTGGTGTGCCGGGGGCAGAGTGGGAGGTAGAAAGAACTGAACTTACACTTATGTCAAGACTGCACAGGCTGACGGCATCCTCATCCTGGGTACTCTGCTTCCGCTTCCGCTGCAAGACAGATGAAAAGACAAATTCAAATATAAACAGGATTGCGGCTTTGATTAAGGAAGAAAACAAATCAGATAACTCATGGAGTTCTTATCACTTCCATGTGTCAGCCAAAAGCTTCAGCCAACTGCAAGGTAGCAGGTCGGGGAACCATGGGGATTACTAAGTTCTGTGGTGAGGTGACTGGTTTGCATGGTTGTTCTTATTTATGCTACTACAATCAATCGATCGATCAATCTCTCTGTGTGTGTGTGTGTGTGTGTGTGTGTGTGTGTGTGTCCCTCCTTCCCCCACTCAATTATTCTATCACAGATACCTTAAATGAATCCCTATAATGACGGCCACATCAGCTCACTAAATTAGATGCTGGAATATATTTCCTCCTTTATAAAGCAGAAAAGAAATGTATCTATAAACTACAAGAAAGCACATCCAAAATATGTTCAATTATCTTCTGCACCCCCAGGTTTGCCTGAGGCAAGTGTTTCTTGGGTTCTCACATCTGTACAGATGCTGTCAAAAGACCAGAACTGCTGCCATGGAGTTATCGGACTGTCTGGAGACATTTGGAGTCTAGAACTACCAGAGAAGCCCACCTCCTCTTCTCATTCAGAACTCTGATCTGAACAAACACAGGGACTGGACAGCAACCAAAACTGCCCATGATCACAGAGAACGAACGCTTGCAGAGTGGGTATCTGCTATGTACCAAGCTCCGTGTTTGCTTTCAGGAAGGTACACACGTGTACTCAGACATATATGCAGGTAAAATATTCACACACATAAAATAACTTTTACTTAAAAAAAAATGAAGGAAGGGAGGAAAGGAGGGAGGGAGGGAGGGAAGAACAGAGGGAAGGAGGGAGGGAGGGAGGGAGGGAGGGAAAAACAGAGGGAGGGAGGGAGGGAGGGAAGAACCCATACAAGTTACAAGATAAAAGCCACATGAATTATGAGAAATGGGTTTCTTATCGATTCTCATTGCACAGGGTGATTGCTAGCACCGCTGGCAACAGACAAGTCAGAAGGACTTTTTGGTTTTGTATATTTTTCAAGATAGGCTCTCGCCTGGAATTTGCTATGTAGACCAGGCTATCTCTGACTCCTAAGTGTTGGGCTTGCAAGTAGCACTACACCCAACTCAGAAGTTTACAGCTAGAACTCTAAGCCAGAAGCAAAAGCTTCCCAAAGCATTTACTTAGTCATTGCTCAGCCCCTTTACGTTCACCAACCACTTCTATACCAACAGCTGCTCTGGGTCCTGCAAACTGGCACGGGCAAGGCAGACTTCCTGACTACTAATTGGGAATAAAAAAGAAGAGAAATTTCACATTGTGATCTCTACTATGAACAAGTCAGGCAAAGCAGAGATAAGATACCGGCTAACTTTTCTCTCTAGTGCTTGACTTTGTGAGCATGCACATGTGTCCATGTGTGTGTGGAGGTCAGAGGTCAATGTCATGCATCTTCTTCAATCACATTCAACCTTAAAATGCTTTTAATTATGTAGGGTGGGGGAGTATGTGGGTGTAAGTACAGGTCCCATGGAGGCCAGAGACATTGGACCGCTCTGGAGCTGGAGTTATAGAAGGTGGCAAGACATCCAACACGAGCTGTGGGACCTGAACTTGGGTCCTCTGCAAGAGCAGGATTGGATCATAACCACTGAAATTTCTGCATCCCTCCCAGTGTTTGCTTCTTTATTTGAAGACAGACACTCATATGATCCTGGAGCTTGCTGATTGGCTAGACTGGCAATCCAGCAAGCCCTAGGAATCCTTATGTCTCTATAAACCAGAGCTGGGATTATAGTCGTGTGCTGTTATACCTAGCTTTTTATGTGGGTGCTGAGGATGGGACTTGGGTCCCAATGCTTGCATAGATGACTCCATGCTAAGCAGTTCCCATCTCTCAGGCCATCCTGCACTCAAGCTTGGGATCACACATGTAACCTGAGAGGAAGCACATTGTATGCAGTGTCTGAGAACTGAGGAGACACCTTGCAGACTATGTTCTTCCTTTGTGACTATTTAGAGACACTGTGCACACTAAGCTCTTTTCTGTGGTCCTTTTAAGTCTTAAGCACTGTCATTGTTACTTTGGGACAACAGTCACTTTACTTCTATAGATCATAAGCCACAAACAAGTTACCCCAGGAGTGTCTGGGCAGGATGGTTGTTGTGTGTAGTGTCTATTTACATATTTGCTCTGATGGATTTCCAGCCAATCGGAGGAATCAAGTACCCACTCTGGTATTTCTGTCAAGTTTAGGCGGGAAGGCATCATCCACTTCCCTTGCAACTATGAGAAAGCCACGTGTATAAGTCCAGTAACTGCGGTAGTCTGTCTACAAATTCAGCACATGATTTTATGGGCTCCTCCCCAGCATCCTGTGCTGAGCAGACCAGTGAATAATTTCTGCATGGTGACATAATGGACAAAGCAAAAGGAATGAATAAAGGAGGCCTGTGTTCTTGAGGTGATGCTCCTTGCCTTCCGCGCCAACCACCTGGCCCAAAACAATCAAAACCTCCAAGCCTAGGTTATTGAAAGTGGAATTCTTCGACCTCGAATTTCTTACTGTTCAGATAAAAAAGAGCATTTTGCCTTACCAGTGGGGGCAGAGATTTTCCTTAAAACACACAGATGTGTAAAGGAAATCACAGTAGGACAGACCTTGGCTCAAAGGGAAGGGGCATTAATAAGCTGCATGCTTCCTGCAAGAAAGAGGCTCTAATGTGCTCAAGAAAAGTCACCTCTGAGCCATGGTGCTTGTCCACGCCTTGTCCCTGAGCAAAGGGAAGATGTGATGATCTCTGTTCCTCCAAGTCTTGCCAGTGGCTGGGAGTTGAAGGAAAGCAGCTGACTGTAACCAGAAATGACCATAAAGGGCAAACCAATGTTCCCAACTCAGGGGCGGGGGATGGGGGTAGGGGAGTAAAAGCAGTGACTGAGGAGACTGTGGAGACAATGGGCGCCTGGGGAGTATCTGACGTGTTAGTGCCATAGTCTACAGATTACAGATACTCTCTTGAAGCCTTTGGGTGCTGCAAAAACCCTCTTCTTCAACCAACAAAATACCAGGAGCACCCTTTGTGAACATGTCATGGATACCTTTTGCATATTTGGCTGTAAAGTGTCATGGCAACCTGAGGAAACATGCATGGATTTGGTGACCTATGTTGGAAACGTGTGACTTTCACGTCATCTCAGTCTCTACCAGCATCACCTTTGCCCTTCATCTCCTGGACCTGTTTTATAATTACTGTCCCTCAGGCTGCTACAGGGCTATCTCCTTTCAGGCTTGGCCACCTTCAGATAACCCAAGGCAGACATCTGAATTCTTTTGGTAAATGGTCCATGAACAAACTGCTTTTCTGTTGTTTGGGGAAGCTGTTTATGAAGAATACTGGTCCAGTTGCCCACTGGTAGATTCTCAGAAGACTCCATACTGGGCCAGGCCTGAATACATTAATCTCACCTGCCCTGGCTTTTATTATCTCATGACCAAATCTTGAAATGCTGTGAGGGTGTTAGCCTTAGCTGCCAAAGAAAATCACTAGGCGTCTCCTACACACATAGAAAGAAGGAAATGCAGTAGAACTAGGCACCTACTAGGAACCAATGAATGTTTCACTAGCTGTTTCTTCCCCTGACTTTAAGTAAACACTGTGGAATTCATTTCAAAGAGTAAGATTCTGAGGTCAGAAGGACTTTAATGAGTGAGTGCAGAACAGGATTTGTTTTGCTTTGTTTTAGGTCCGACCACTTCACTTTCTATTACACAGCTGATTTCTTCGCTTTGGCCTGTCTGCTAAGACGTGTTTTAGGTTAATATCTGAAAATGGCCTAAAAATGCATTTACATACTTACTTAAAACAAGTCAGGTATGGGGATTCACACCTATAATCTCAGTATTTAGGAGACAGAGGCAGGAGGATAAGCAAGTACAAGTCCAGTTCGATCTACATAGCACATAGCAAGTTCAAGGCCAGCCTAGTCTACACAGCAGTCAAGAGTAGAAAGTATCTATCTCAAATAAATGTGTGTAAGTGTGTGTGTGTGTGTGTGTGTGTGTGTGTGTGTGGACTACACATATGTGGTAATCCAGTGGATAACAGCGCTTGTGGCCAAGCTTCAAGACTTGAGTTCAATCCCTGGAATCCTCCACATGGTAGGAGTGATTTGTCTCTTACAAGTTATCCTCTGGCCTCTGCAAACATACTGCGGTACATGCACACCCATTCAAATACACGTGCGCACACACGGAATAAATAAATATAAATTTAAAAAGTATTAGTAAACAATATTTATATATCCATGGGAATTTACCTAAATACCTCAAGGAAATTAAGAATAGAAATGAGACAAATGAGTATAAAAGTCCACCTCTTGCCAGGTGTGGTAGTGCACACCTTTAGCCTGGCACTCGGGAGGCAGAGGCAGGTGAGTTCAAGGCTAGCCTGGTCTACAAGTGACTTCCAGGACAGTCAGGGCTACACAGAGAAACCCTGTACATATCTATTCCACCTCTGCCATTTGCTACTTGGTATAACTCTGAACAAGTTATTCTTTCATTTAAATGAATATTAATTGAGAATATACTACTTTGTCAGGAAGATCCTAGGTTAAGGGATATATCAGTGCCTATAAACTTTAGTTTTTCCACCATAGGGATATTTTAAGAATTAAAGGGTGTAAAACATTTAGAACATAGCTGGGTGGTAATGGTGCATATCTTTAGTCCCACCACTCAGGAGGCAGAGGCAGAAGCAGATGGATCCCTGAGATCAAGGCCAGCCTGGTCTTCAAAGCAAGCTCTAGGACAGCTATCAGGGTAGGCAAGAGGTGGGTAGGCCTGCAGTGTGGCAGATGCAGAGTTCTAGGCTGAAATATGACTCTCCTGACTGCCCAGACCCCATGGAGTTGTCCACAGAGCCCCTTGGATACCTTTAGTCATGTTGGCACTGGGTCCTTCCTGCTCCTTTACCAGACTCCTTTCTCAGAGATGAGGGCAAGCGGTGAAGTCTGACTTCACTTTAAATGGCTGAGATTAAATTGATTAGCGTCAGAACAGCCCCGTTATTTAATCACAGACTTTTCTATTAAATAAGGAGACGACCAGAACAGCAAAAAACCACTGATGGAGAGGGCGCAGCTCCCGACTTGACAGCAAACAATCTCTTATTAGTCGTTTATAATTACTCAATCTGAACCAGATCTCTCGGGCCTTTTGATTTATCTTCTCCCTGGCAAACAGCTTTGGTGGTTTCAAGGCTTTGATGCTGGGCCTTTCATCTGGGCCTTCTTCAGGGAGAGGTCAGCACAAGGATTCTGTGTTCTTGTGCTTGCCCTCAGCTGGAGCTTGCCTTCATCAACTCGACTTGGAGCATAAAAACATCCCTCGCTTTGTTTTGACCCACAGGTAGGAGGATTGAGGAGAGACCCTATTCCATTTAACACAGGGCAATTTCCTCCTCTCCAATTTTAAGACATCCCCCCCCCTTTTCTAGCATCCTCAAACTCAGATCCCCCACCTCCCCAGACTCTTATCTGATGCTCATATGGTAGAGAACTTGTAACTCAGGTCCCTCTGAGCTACTGGTCCATACATACTGACACTGTGTGTGACTGTGCCCAGACAGCACTGATGACAGCTTGGAGGAGCCTGGGCAAGCCACACAGGCAGAATTGGGGGAGGGGGTGTCTTCTTTTTCCATACACCTGCCTTGGAGCCTTGGGGAACACTCATCTCATCGTTCTATACCTGTTCCTCATCTGTAACAGCAGTGAGGGTGTGCTAGATCACTGGGTCAAGAGCTCAGAATTGACAGAGATCATCTGCTCTCAGTATTAAGACCACTGGCAGCAAAGACAGTGAGTGAAGGCACCAGACTAAATAAAACTCAAGGGGAAAAAAAAATATCAAAAACATTGAAAACTCCAAAAACCATTGAAATCTCAATCCACGTCTGTCTCTGTCCAGGCACGGGTATAAGGTAGGAGGAAGGGTTTGTATCCACCAGGATTTTCAACAATGAGCTGTGACAAGATGCACAAAATTGAGTTAGCCAGAACTTCTTCCCAGGCCTTCTAAATTATGGTGATTATTTTGTCTCTACTGGCTCTCAGGTGCTGGGGATTAGATTAACCACAACACACTTAATTCTTAACACTGTTGCCACTGGTACTCTTTTGGGTATTTGTTTCTCTGCTTTATTCCCCTTAGCAATATTAACACTTGAAACTATTGTGTACCAGCCTGCACACCAACTACACTGCCTCATTTAAACACATTTTTTAAAAAAGACTCCTTTTAAAATTATTCTCTAAAGGGCTGTTAGAGATGGCTCAGTAGTTAAGAGCACAGGCTGCTCATCCAGAGGTCCAGAGTTCAATTCCCAGCAACCACATGGTGGCTCACAACCATTTATAATGGGATCTGATGCCCTCTTCTGGCATGAAGGTGTATATGCAGACAGGGCAGTCACATTCATAAAATAAATAAATCTTTTTTAAAAATTATCCTCTAAAAATCTAGTAAGATATTTCACTTTACATAAAGTCTGAGTCCCACCCCTGGGGTTGGCATACTGAAGGCAGAGAACTGACTCTTACAAGTTGTCCTCTGACCTCCGCAGTGCTCTATGGTACACATAAGCACACAATGAATAAAGGGTAAACAAAAGCGTTTAATTCTTCACTGATAGACTCGTTTAAAATTTTATTAATAATCATTAATTCAGACAAACATCACACCACACACACACAAACACACACACACACACACACACACGTCTAGGAAATGTCTAAATAACTGCTTAATTCCTAGTTAAGCACCCCATGTAGCCCTCATGTAGCCAACAGCAGACTATCCAGCTACATAATTCAGATCCAAACATGATTATCCACAGGAATATAGGTCACGGAGTAGAAGATGAGAGTTCTTGGGTCTGTCCCCAGCCGTTTAAAAATCCTGCCCCTTCCTGAGCTGGTGATACTTTGTCCCACCATAGCGAGTTGCCAATAGGCAAGTCTTTAGCCACAAGGACACAGGGCTTCCTTCCGCTACTGGTGTCTGGAAGCTGAATTCCTTGGGGCAATAGGCCCCATACAGTGGATGAGTGCTACAGGAATGGGTACCGCTTTCTAAACTGCCTGGAAGATCAGGATAGAGATAAAGAAAAGATCAGGGCTGGAGTAAAGGCTCAATGACAGAGCATGCCTAAGGCCTTGGTTTGATTCCTAACAGAAAAAAGCAAGCAAGCTCCCTTGCTGACACACTGGGTGTTATTAACCACCAAACTGTACTCCCAGTCTAAGTGACTGAAGTTGGTTTCTTTACAGACTACTTCTTTCCTTCCTTCTCTCCTTCCTTCCTTCCCCTCTGTATTACTCTTTTTGCTGTTGTGATAAAACACATGACAAAGGAAACTTATGGAAGGAAGGGTTAATCTGGGGGCAGTCTTTGGAGATTCAGTCTATCATGGTGGGAATGACAGCAGGAGTATAAGGCCGAAGGTCTGCACACGGCAGCCATAGCCAGGAGCAGAGGTGAAGATTGATGCTTAGCGTGCATCCCCTTTATTCAGTCTGGACCCCAGCCCAAGAAAGATGCTGCCGCCCACATTTTTGGGTGAGCCTCCCATCCCAATTAAATCCCTCAGACATGCCCGTGGTGACTCTGAATCCTATCAAGTTGACAATTGAGATGAACTGTTCTGCCCTTCCTCCTCCTTCCCTTTGCTGGGACAGAAAAGGGTCTACCACAAAGCCAATAATAGAACAAGGCATGGTGGTACACACCTTTAGTCCCAGCACTTGGGAGGCAGAAGATGGTGGATCTAAGTTCAAAACTAGCTTGGTCTACATACAAAGCTTCAGGCCTGCAAGGGGTGAGGAGGAGGGATGTAGCTCAGTGCTGAGAGGACCCTTCCTCAGTACCACACAGGCAGTTCTAAGCCAGCCTGGGCTATCCTGTTTCAAACAAACAGATTACCCTACATCCTGGGTGCTTTCCATGAATCAGGCTGAAAAAGTTTAAATGACTCAAGCAGGTTGGCTCTGGAGACATTTGCACAAAGCAAGAAGTTCAGACTAGATCCAACTACTCGAATAGCATAGACTGCTGATCCACATCCTCACACATCAGATTTCCACAGGCCAGAAACACTGAGAACTGCAGCCATTGGACACAGCCTTTACCTTGTGATAGATCAGAGTTGGCAGATAAAGGAGGGACAAGTCTCAGAAAGGGTCCCAGCCTGTGACAGACACTGAAACTATCTGGTTACACTTAACCCACATTCTACCTGAAAGCACTTAACCAATGCATATACAGCAGTATGCATGGTGCCCAGCATACAGCAAATGCTCAATAAAGCATTTGTTAAATGAGTGAATTATATAATTGCTTTACCTGAGTCTCTTGTTTATCTTGAGTTCTTGTGTGAATTTGTTGATTTTATGCATGTGTATGTGTGGGAGTTCAGGTGTGCACATGCTGTGCACACATGCTGACGTCAGAAGACAACTTTGGGAGTTGTCCTCAGCCTCCAACTTGGTTTGAAGCAGTGTTTCTCTGTCTTCTCGTGTGCTGCACCATCCAGGCTAGCTACCCTATGAGCTTCCAGTTGCTTTTTCTCTTTCTGCCTTAAAACTTCCCACAGAAGTGCTAGAAATACAGAGGTGGACCATATCTGACATTTTATGTAGGTTGCTAGGATCAAATCCAGGTTATTGAGCTTGGGTGGTAAGCACTTTTAACCACAGAGCCATTTCCTTGGCCCCTCGTCCTAGGTTTCTATTATTAAAACTAGGGAATATTATGGGCTTTAAATTTTAAAGTAGTACCTTGGCACCAGGACGTCTTGGCATTTACCTTTTTAAAAGAGAAACCTTACAGCTTTGTATCTGTCATTTTGTGGGCATGTGGGTTCACTTCCAGAGAAGTTCTGTGCCCCCCCCCCCCAAAAATCTAATCTTAGAAAACATTAATTTCCTAGAGAATGGATTACATGCTGTGTGAGAAGGCTTTGGCTTTGCACACTCTAGGCCTCGGTTTCAGAATTGAGGATGAAACAGACTGGGGAGGACTTTGAAGTAAAGGGAGCACCGGGCAATTCTGTTCTCTGAAGCCATTAACCTCAGCCTTTGCGTTTTACAGAACCTTGCCAGGACATGACATGGCCACTGAAGAAACAATGCCCTGAATACCAAACCCCTTGTGTTTAGAGGCCCCTTTCCATCCTTCCTGTAGTTTGTGGGCACAGTGAGCCCTTCCCCCACTTTCAGCCACAGGGGCAGACAGTGCCCTGCATCACAGCTGACAGCCCTCCAGACAGCGCATCAGAAATGGTGGCCATCACACCAAGGTTCTCCCAGCTTCTCTGCAGACCATCAGGCAGGATGAGGAGCCACCATGCTCAAGACTGCTGCCCCCTTTGTGGATTGGGCCAGGTTGGTACACGGGGCCCAGCATGGGGCCTTTGCCTCAGCACATCCTGAGGCTCCCTCGGACTCCATGGATCTTGTCGGCAAGTAAGCCTCTGCTCTCCTCCCCCACATCCGCTCCAATCCTGCACCCTCTGCTCACTTGCTATGTGCAGGCCAGACTGGGACAGAACGGAGGATTCTCCTGGCTCGGCCTCTTACGTGCTAGGATTACAAGGGAGTAGCATCATACCTGGCTGAACCCATTGTTCAGATGAGAAGGGTACTGACTACTGTGATAACGTTCCTTACAACTCTTCCATACCGACTGAGAGGAAGTCGGAGAGGAGGTCAGTGAAGTCTGCCTTGTGTGAACTGCCGAGTTGCTGTTGTTTGGTTTGCTTTGTTTAGGAAGACACCTACTTTTGATCAAACGATACTTACCTTCTTCTCAGGTATAAGGAGCTGTGTTCCCACTAAGACTCAACTTTACACTGTAGAAGTATCAGGGATAACCCAGGTTTTAGAGGACAGGAAGGGGTTCTGAACCAAAGAAACTTAGGGGCGGGAAGGATTTATTTAGCTTACACTTCCAGGTCACAGTCCATCATTGAGGGAAATCCGGGGAAGGAATTCAAAGCAGGAACCCAGAATCATGAAGGAATGCTACTTGCTGGCTCCCCCACAGCTTTATGCTTAGCTGGCTTTCCTCTAGAGCTCAAGACCACCTGCCTAGGAATGGTGCTGGGTTCTCCTACACTAATTAAGAATCAAGACAATCTCCCAAAGGCATGCTCACCTTGAAACAGGGATTTCCTGTCTGATGACGCCAGGCTGTGTCAAGCTAACAGTCAAAGCTAATTGGTGCCTGCTATCTTTTTAGGGGGTTCCTGTAAAGCAGTTCCCAGGATAAAAATGGAGGACTAAGCTAGTTGCCAGGAGGGATCCTTGGGAGAAATGTTGAACATAAGGAAGTGGGGTGGCAGAAAGGAGAGAAGGTGTGTGTGGCCAGTAGGTTACAGCCGTGGCCCTCTAGGGGAGACCCTAAGAGAATCTGTAAAACACAGTCCCTAAGTCTCCAACAGGAGCGAGGAGGTAGGGTTGTCCAATAGGATCCCTCCTTTCACTGGCAAAAGGAAGTTCCTTGGGATGTCAGCTGCCATAGATGGGAACTCTCTCAAGTAGACAGATACAAGGTGACAACACCCACAAGAGACACTTGAAGAAGATATCTGGAGTGGCATATGCCACATGAGTGATGTCTCTGCAAATGAGGATCATTCAGTGTAAGCTCAGTGAGTTGGGTCAGATGACCTCTGACATTTCCTATGTTACAGTAACTCAGACCCTGCTGTAATACCCTTCCCTCAGCATACAGTCACACAGTAAGTCTTCAAGCCATTGCTATTCCCACATTGCTGTTCCCAATCCATCCAGGAGAAAGACTCAAACCCAGGCCACCTAGCGATAATGTTTACCAGCCTCATCCCCCCTCCTGGGTTCACGAGGCTCAGGCCACAGCATCTAGCTAAAAATTTAACAACATTGCTTGGGAATATTTATTTACTTTAATAGTTACATTCTATTTATGGTAAGAATACTGGATTTTTGTTTCTCTTAGTAATATAAACTTTCAGTTAAAGACAAATAATCAGGGGAAGTCTATGTTGTTTTGTAGAAATAAGGTGATTAATTTTCATGGCATTAGCAACATTTTGTAAATCACCATGCATTTTGCCACCCACGACAAGCACAGATGAGCACCTCCCTCTGGCCTCCTTCCCTGGGATGGCTGAATGGGGCCTCCTCCTTTTCCCTGTCTGCCCAGTCATGGATTAAAAATGATATTCATATCTAATAGACCTAACTTTAGCCACAGGAAATGGGGGTACTTAGGAGCACTGGCCCCAAGCATTAGCCAAGCTTTGTTTGAGGATGAACACTTTATCTGCCCTCAGCCTTCTTCCTTCTCCCTTTGGGAGGAGGGAGTGAGGCTAGCTCTGCAGGGCCAGTGGGGAGCCAGGCCTGCTTGCTCTGCTTCCTGGCTCCTGAACAGGACACTCCCATCTTTGTGTTGTTGAAAATTTATGTCCTGGCTCACAATGCTATGTACTGTCAGGACCAAGCAATGCCCACACTTGGACGTATTTTAAGAGATACTGTGATGATGAGAAACGTCCAAATGAGAAGTTCAAAGACCTTCTAGGTTGTAATCATCTGCACATATGAAATGCTTATTCAAAAGAAGATAGTTCAACTTCCATCCAGATATTCCTCCACCTTTATTGTAACACAATTTTCTGAAATCTGTGTTTTTATCAAATGTTTATAAGTCATAATGATGTTATCTTTTAAAAAAAAGATTTGTTTATTTTATATATGTGAATACACTGTCGCTTTCAGACACACCAGGAGAGGGCATTGGATCCCATTATAGATGACTGTGAGCCACCATGTGGTTGCTGGGAATTGAACTCAGGACCTCTGGAAGAGCAGTCAGTGCTCTTAACTGCTGAGCCGTCTCTCCAGCCTCATGGTGTTCTCTTTTTCTTGCCTGATGTATAAATTGTAAAATAAAACAATCAGTGAACAATTATTGCCTGGGTTGTGATCTACTTGTTTAAGGCTGGCACCCTCGCCAGTTTGCTCTCGCTCTGGATCATTTTCTCCACCTCCCAGCTCAGGGACTTGAACCAGAGGGTCTCTAGCATCTCCTTCTCTAATGATAGCACTTGGCCAAGGACACTGCTGGCTGGGAGAGGAAAGTGGCCAGGAGGATGACAGAGACTGGAAAACTTTCAAGAAAAGCCTGAGGTTTTCCACTTACCTAAAAATCACCGATAACAATAGCCCTTCCACCAGCACTGTGTGTGTGTGTGTGTGTGTGTGTGTGTGTGTGTGTGTAAGAGAGAGAGAGAGAGGGAAAGAGAGAGAGAGAGAGAGAGCCGAATAGACCACAAAAGGGACATCTGTTTACAGTAGATCTGGAAGAGAGGCTTTGCAGCCACACCCACAAGCTTTCATGTGGACGTTGGAACCTTCCAGAACCCTGCTTGTGATGGTGAAGAGACACAAGGATGCTCCAGACAAGATGGGCTCTAAACTTAAAGGAAGCAGAGCAAAGTGAAAGCATAGACCCTTTGGCCCAAAAGCGATGATGTTTCAAGACAACTAGAGTAGAATAAATCAAGCACATGACCTCACTGGGAGTAGGTTCCAGTCAGGTTACACTGGCTGCAGGTTGGTGAAGAGGACCCTGGCTTCAGGCTCACAGAAGCCTCAATGCCTCAGACTAGGCCTTTCTCTAAGGTCATGTAGGGCAATAGACAAGGCATGATTTATTCTTCAGGAATGGCCTACAAGCATCTTAAGACCAGCTCATAGAGAAATTTCTAACTAAAAGAAATATCTCAATTTTTATATTCCTTCCTCATCCAGGGAACCAGAGAACACACACACACACACACACACACACACACACACACACACGTGCATTTCATTAAGGCAAAGAGGGGTGAGGTACTGGAGGGGAGGGTGAAAACAGGATGTCACCCACGCCTACAGATTGGCAAATCTGTCAGGCCCTACAAAAGTGGAGAGGCAGGGTCTCTCACACAAAACTGAAAGAGGACCAGAGATGCTGGGGATGCTCTCAGCTTCCAGTCAAGCTGCAGATGTGTGGCCAGCAGCACAGTATCCCACCTTTAGGGACACACACTACAGTCAGAGACCACCCCTCCTTTCTGCCTGGCCTGTACAAAGATGCTGGATTCACAAACCTGCTCCTGAGGTCATCCACTGGAGCATTTCATTCTGGCCAACACACAGGAAGAAAGCCTGCTTTATAGTTAGCCCTGAGTTACTGTCATCCAGTAACTCAGCCTGTGAGTCAAGAACCCTTTGTGTGTAGGTGGGGGGGGGGCACCTTGGGGGGTGTTGAAGAACCCTGTCACAGAGGTTACAAAGCAGATATCTTGCATATCAGATATGTACGTTATGATTCATAACAGTAGCACGATTATAGTTATGAAGTAGTAACAGAATAATTTAATGTATCAAAGGGCTGCAGCTCAAGGAAGGTTGAGAACCACCGCTCTAGGGTTTGGCAGTCCCTAGGGGTCCTCGGAGCAGAGTTTCTCACTGTTCTGGAGAGCTGTCGTTCTCACAGATATAAACATGTTGCTTGCACTTCCTTCAAACCACCTATGACTCGTAGATTTCAATCTGCCATCTGCCCAATCAGGCTTGTGTCTAAAATCTGTCCCCACTGGGTGTCTCCTGTGACACTCGTGACTTATCATGGAACCTACCACACACTCATGCCTTAGCCCCAGCCTTCCTCCTGCTAGGCCTCCCGCGCATCTTTTATGACTCAGTCTGCGGGTCCTAGTTTAGAAACCCTCCGAGTCACTCAAAGTTTTCTCCTTTTATATTTTTAGATATTTATTTGTTAATAGGTAATACAAATGCATCAGGGTATTGGGGCATTTTTTGCTAATATTTCCGGTCTCCATCCACCCACGGGGAAAGGGTGAGACATGGTTTCTTATAGTCCAGGCTGGCCTTGAACTCTTGACTCTCTAATCCTCTGCCTCTGAGATTACATGTGTGAGCCATACTGCTTGGCCAAATGCGTGAGATTAAGTTATAATACATAGCATACAATGACAAGGACACTTCTCTTCTACACCAGCTGTCCTGTTCTCTCCGGGGAGACAACCTCTACAATGAGTTCCTTCCAAATTCTTCCAGAGCTGCTTCAACATAAAAGACACAAGCATTACACCCAAATGGTGGCAACCCTTCTACTGTCTTGAAAACCTTCCATGCTAACAAACCATCAAGCCAGCACAAATGGCTTCATCTCTTCAGTAGCTGCAAATCACACACACACACACACACACACACACACACACACACACACACGTAGGTGTTTGAGACAGGGCTTCTTTGTGTAGCTTTGGCTATCCTGGAACTCACTCTGTAGACCAGGATGGCCTCAAACTCAGAGATCCACCTGCCTCTGCCTCCTGAGTGATGGGATTAAAGGCGTGCGCCACCATGCCCTGTCCAACAGAGCATATTTCTAATGCACTCACTGAAGTCTGCACTAGCTGACAGGTTTGTGGCTACAGAAGATGTTCTACATGATCAGTCCCTGTGTAATATCCAGGCTAAGTGCTTAGCCCTGCCAGACTGTCCTGGAAGAGTCCACTGCAATTTATACTCCTGCCATCCAAGTATGGACCAGCCTGCCATGCTCACCCACAGTGTTTTCTATCTTTAAAACCCCCACCAAAGTGAGAAATGAGAGTTTGGTCAGGTTTAAATTGACATTCTTCTGAGATGAAACCTCTCGAGTTCTGCTGTACTGTACAGTAGCCAGGAAGTACATGCAGCCATTCAGATCTACAATTTAATCCAGTACAATGAAGGAAAAAACGAGCCCAGCTCCTTGGCTGCACTAGCCGATTTCAAATGGGCAATGCCACACCTGGGCCTACTGTCCCCCATATGAGACAGGACAGGTTCTCCAGATGGTCCTACACTAAACCTGGACTTGCGGCTGTGGCTCATGTATACTGACCAGATGTTTGAAATGTGGCTAGTCTCAGTTTACCTGTATGTTTGAAAGTCATAGCATTAAAAAATATATATTTAATATATTAATATTTTATCATATATACTATATTATATAAAACAATTATATTATATTATTTTATATAATTATATAATTAATGTATTTATATATAATTATATAAATTACATAATAAATAAAATATACATTTTTAAATTTTTTTTATTTATTTATTTTTTGGTTTTTTTGAAACAGGGTTTCTCTGTGTAGCCCTGGCTGTCCTGGAACTCACTCTGTAGACCAGGCTGGCCTCAAACTTAGAAATCCACCTGCCTCTGCCTCCCAAGTGCTGGGATTAAAGGTGCGCGCCACCACTGCCCGGCTATTTTTAATATATATTTTTAAAATATAATTAGATAGCAATTCATATATTGAAATGCTACTATTTAGGTATATTGAATTAATATTATGAAAATTAGTTTCTTTTTGTTTTTACTTCTATTAATCTGGCTACTAGAAAATGTGTAATTACACATGTAGTCTGGTGGTGTTTCTATACCACAGTCCTCAGCATACCCAGGGACGTGTGGTTCAGTAGCATGTCTGCCTCTTCATAGAAATTACTGCAATCCATAGAGCTCTGAAGTAAAACAGACTCTTAGAATTCTTTTCTTCTATGCTCTCCCCTGTCCCCGTAAGACAGGCTGAGCTGAGAAAGTAAGAAAGAAAGGGCCATAGGACTCTGCTGGCCAAGAATTCAGCCAACAACAAGCCAGCACCCTCCCCTCCTGGGTGGCCACAGGAAGCAGAAGCGGTGCTGATTCCTGGCAGGAACTGATTTCCTGGTGCTTGTGAGAACAATCCACCAGAAAACAAAGTGAAGGGCCTTCTAAAGGAATACAAGAAGGCTCCAAATATGATCTCCAGGACTCTGCAGGGTCCAGTCCATCCCTGCTCCATCCCATCTCCACCCTCACGCTGAGCTTAAACTGGCTTCCACACAGGTCTCAACTCAGCCAGCTCTGTGTACAGCTCCAGATGAGGCCAGAGAGACATAGGGAAAGCAGAAACCAGAGAAGGAGGGGACAGGCTCTACCCTCAGGTTCTCACAACACGAGGGCTGTGCAGTTGAGAGATGGTACATGTTTCTGTTATCTGTGCCTTTGACCCTTTGACTTGTTAAAGAAAAGGACCAAAAAAATTCATTTTTAGAGCATGACCCATGAAGCTGATCAGCCGGGTCAGGCACTGTGCTCTAAAAGGATAATAAGATCTAACTTCATGGGCTGGCACATGGTAGAAGAAGAGACCTAACCCCCAAAAGCTGTCCTCTGATGCCCCTACATGCACCATGGTGTATATACAAGTGCACACACATTTATTACACGCACATGCGCGCACACACACACATATTTTACAATCACTCATGTTTATAAAAAATTTTTTTTAAGATCTAATTTCATTTGAGGATAAATCATTCTTAAGCTTGGGGAAAGCCGTTGTAGAAGTTGCTGTTGTTGTTGTTATCCGTGTGCCTTTGGGCGAGGGAACTAAGCTATCAGTTGTGTAACCAGTCAGATAAGACTGTTGAGGGCAGTGGTGGCCTACAAACAATCTTTCCGCTAATAGCAACACTATGATTAATAGCTAGCTTAGCCAATCTAGCCCTTCCACCATCAATTAATCTAATTTGTGAATTATATGTTATAATATCATTATTTTCATGATCCAACACCTCTATCATCCTGATAGGAATTAATATTATTATCACAGCCCTATACACAATATACATAATTATCACAACCCAACGAGGAAAATTAACCAGTCACATAAACAACCTTCAGCCATCACATACACGAGAACTAACCCTCATAACTCTTCATATTATTCCACTAATTATACTAATTATTAACCCAAAATTAATTACAGGCCTAACAATATGTAGATATAGTCTACAAAAAACATTAGACTGTGAATCTAATAACAGGAAATTACCTTCCTTATCTACCAAGAAAGCATGCAAGAACTGCTAATTCATGCTCCCATGCCTAAACCCATGGCTTTCTTACTTTTACAGGATAAAAGTAATCCATTGGTCTCAGGAACCAAAAACATTGGTGCAAACCCAAATAAAAGTAATCAATATCATTTCATCCTCAATCCTAATAATCTTTATCTTACTTACATTACCAATCCTCCTGTCACTAACCAAATTCACTAAACTCATTAGCTTTCCACTCTACGCTGCAATATCAGCCAAATACTCACTCCTTCTAAGCCTATTGCCTCTACTACTATTCTTTTACTCCAACACAGAACACATAATCACCAGCTGGCACTGAACCACCAGAAATTCAATAAAACTTTCCATAAGCTTTAAAATAGACTATTTTTCCATCCGTAGCCCTATTTGTGACCTGATCCATCATACAATCTTCCTCATGATATATACACTCAGATATTAATATTAACCGATTCATCAAATACCTAATATTATTCTTAATTACAATACTAATCCTAACCTCAGCTAACAACCTATTTCAATTATTCATTGGATGAGAAGGAGTAGGAATTATATCATTCCTACTCATCGGATGATGATATGGCCGTGCAGATGCAAATACCGCAGCCCTTCAAGCAATCCTGTATAACCGAATCGGAGACATCGGATTTATTCTAGCCATAACATGCTTCTGCATCAACTCAAACTCCTGAGAACTCCAACAAATTATATTAACCAACAACAGTAACCTTATTCCACTACTAGGACTTCTTATCGCAGCCACAGGAAAACCAGCTCAATTCGGACTCCACCCTTGACTCCCATCAGCTATAGAAGGCCCAACCCCAGTATCAGCCCTACTCCACTCAAGCACTAGAGTCGTAGCAGGAATCTTTCTAATAATTCGATTCCACCCCCTGACATCAAACAACACCATTCTAACAATGCCTCGGAGCCCTAACCACTCTATTCACAGCTATTTGCGCTCTAACCCAAAATGACATCAAAAAAATTGTAGCATTTTCCACATCCAGTCAATTAGGCCTAATAATAGTTAAACTAGGAATTAATCAACCACACCTAGCTTTCCTACACATCTGCACACACGCATTCTTCAAAGCCATACTATTCCTATGCTCTGGATCAATTATTCACAGCTTAAACGACGAACAAGATATTCGCAAAATAGGAAACATAATAAAAACACTCCCACTCACCTCATCTTGCTTAGTCATCGGAAGCCTAGCTCTAACAGGAATACCATTTCTGACAGGCTTCTACTCAAAAGATCTAATCACTGAAGCTATTAACACGTGTAACACAAACGCCCGAGCCCTACTAACTGCACTAATTGCCACATCCATAACAGCATATACAGCATACGAATCATATATTTTATATATTTTGTAGCTATAACAAAACCATGCTACCCCCCAATAATCATCATCAATGAAAATAACCCAAACATTATCAACCCTATCAAACGATTAGCATTAGGAAGCATCTTAGCTGGATTCTTCGTCTCACTCAACATTCCCCCAACTAATATTCAAATTCTCACAATACCATGATGTCTAACGACCACATGATCTCAATCCTAGGGTTCCTTACCACCTTAGAACTTAACAATCTAACCCCAAATTTCCCCTTAACCAAAACCAACCCTTACTCCTCATTCTCAACATCACTAGGCTACTACCCATCAATTATTCACCAAATAATTCCACTAAAAACCCTAAACCGCAGTCTCAAATTATCATCAAACATAATAGACCTAATTTGACTAGAAAACTCTATTCCAAAATCCATATCCAAAATACATACAAACATATCTAAAATATTAACCAATCAAAAAGGACTAGTAAAATTATATTTCCTCTCATTTCTTATCTCAATCTCACTTATCTTTATCCTCTACATCCTTAATCCCGAGTAATCTCAATAATAATAAAAATCCCAGCAAATAAAGACCATCCAGCTACCACCATCATCCAAGAAGCACAACTATATATAGATGCAACCCCAATCCCACCCTCTAATATTACACCAACATCATCAATATCATATATCAATCAATCACCTAGATCCCCTAAATCAATCAATTCCACTTCATTATTCATAAGCACAAACATATAAATTACCTCCATCAAAGATCCAAAAACTAAAAAACTAAAAACTAGCCAATTAGAACCTCATGTCTCAGCATACTCTTCAGTCGCCATCGCAGTAGTATAACCAAACACAACCAACATCCCACCCAAATAAATTAAAAACACTATTAACCCTAAAAAAGAACCCCCAAACCCTAAAGCCATAAGACAACCCATACATCCACAAACAATCAATCCTAACCCTCCATAAATAGGTGAAGGCTTTAAAGCCAACCCAAGACACCCAGTCAAAAATAATAAGCTTAAAATAAAAATATAATTAGTCATTATTCCTACACAGCATCAAACTGTGACCTATGACATGAAAAATCATCGTTGTAATTCAACTATAGAAACAGAATGACAAACATCCGAAAAACACATCCCCTTATTAAAATTATCAATCACTCTTTCATTGGTCTCCCAGCCCCATCCAACATCTCATCATGATGAAACTTTGGTTCCCTACTAGGACTATGCCTTATAATCCAAATCATCACAGGATTATTCCTAGCCATACACTATACATCAGACACAACAGCATTCTCATCAGTAACCCACATTTGCTGAGATGTAAATTATGGCTGACTTATTCGTTATCTATACGCAAATGGAGCCTACACGCCTTTAATCCCAGCACTTGGGAGGCAGAGACAGGTGGATTTCTAAGTTCAAGGCCAGCCTGGTCTACAGAGTGACTTCCAGGACAGCCAGGGCTATAGAGAGAAACCCTGTCTTGAAAATCAAAAAAAAAAAAAAAAAAAAGACTGTTGAGGTGAGTTCTCCTACCTCTTTAAATGGGTGAGTCTGGACATTAGGTACATACAAACGAGGTCTCTCACCAACCCTCTTCCTCCTCATTGCCTGCCTCACTGGGAAAACACCCCCGGGGCAGTTGATATAAGTTAGACTCTTACCCTGACCTCAGCACTGACTCCTAAAATGCCTTCTCTTCTACTGGATAGATTTCCTCGGAGACAGAAGGAATGAGAGTAGATGGGTGACTCACTGGAGCGGAGGGAGCTCTCCCCTCAGGGTGCTCATAATTGTGTGCAATTTTCTGTGGAGAACACCCAAGGGTGCACCAGCCTTCTGTCCCCCATGAGGCCTCATGAGACTGTGACAGGCCAGGTACCATGCTAAATCCTTACTACATGTGGATATTTGAAGAGTTAACACCCAGAACAGCCCACAACACATTCCTGGGAGTTCTGCACCCCAGTTGTCTGGGAGCAAACCCTGCCTCTCCCCATGTGCCCCTGTGCTCCTGACACTGAGACATATCACAATCCCCTTCTCTTAACCTGTGTCCCTGACACCAGAACTTGGCCAATCGCTCCTTTTTTGCATCAGGACTTTATAAGCGTGCTGCAGGCCAGTCTGCATGGCATCTCTGTATCTGCCCAATGGCAACATGGAGGAGCAAGTGGAGTACACCCCGAGAAATGCTCATCACCAGCCAGGTCTCAAGAAGTACCCACAGACTGGGATCTGTCTCATATTTATTGAGGTCTGAGACATGTCAGGCTTTGGTTAGATATTCCCATCATTTGCATCATTTATCCTCACCCCCAAACAGCAGAAAGCTCTACATAGAGATCAATACATGCAGGCTCAGCAACAATAGCTGTGATCCCTCAGCTGGGGCCTGTGACTTGCTCTGGCCAATGGAGTGTGGGTGGAAGGGACAATTCCAGGCTAACACATTGGGAGGGCCAATTTTAATTGTCAACTTGATACAATCTAGAATCACCTGGGAAGGAAGTCTCATTGAAGGACTAGCTAAATCAGGTTGACCTGTGGCAAGTCTATTGAACATTGTCTTGATTGCAGTAACAAGTAGGAAGATATAGCCCACTGTGGGTGGCACCATCCTCTGAAAGCCCAGGACTGTATTAAAAAGGAGACAGTAAGACGAATGCACACATGTATGCATTCTCTCTGTGGTTTTGACCATGGATATGACTAGCTGTTTCAAGTCCCTGCCACCTTGATTTTCCTACGGCCATGGGCCATTGCTTGAGCTGTGAGCAAGAATGAATCCTCTCTCCTTATGTTGCTTTTATCAGGGTATTTTGTTACAACAACTGGAAAGGAGACCAGGATAGACCTTAAAAGATATAGTACATCTCTGCTTGCTCCTCTGAACAAGAGAAGAATCCATATGTGACCCCCTCACGGAGCAGATTGTGTCTGTCAGCCTCTTTGTTTGGGAATGGTTGTTGCTCAGCATAAACAGAAGGAGTGATCCTGACCTCTCTCATGTCTCACGAAGGTGGGGTTTTATAAACTGGGTCATTCTGTGTCTTTCTTGTCACTTCTTCTCCAGGCTGGTAATGGCTCATTCAAAAAAAGACAGCAGGGGGCACAAAGATGAACTTTTGGTTATCTGAGCACCTGGTACAAGCAAGAACCCAGCTGATTTTCAAGAAGTATGGGGCAGGAAGATGGTTGATGGATCAGAACTAGGGTGATTGTTCATTCCCATGAAGTAAGCAGAGTCAATAATCACAGTCAGTGTCAGGGGGCCAGGTAGGGGCCTGTGGAAGGAAAGGAAGAAGACCAACAGGACCAGTAGTGAAGAGGTGGGGAGAGTGGGCCAAGCAGCTTGCTGAGATGACCACACTAGGCACAAAAAGAAGCCAGAACAGGGATGAAGTTATTCAGAAAGCAGGTGACAGAACAAGAGGTGGTGGCCGGAGTGTTCCTGAGCTCTTCCCCACAACAAGGAGCAACCTGGACCCCAGAAGTTGGGAGGTCACTGAAGCATATGACATGAATCCCGGAGTACTGTAGAATCACCACAGAGTACTATGCCCATCGCTATTTATCATAATGTTTCTTAGTAAAGAAAAGGCTGAGTTGTGATTCAGGACTATTAAGTCATATGACAAAGGTAAGGTTTAAGAACAAAGTAAAACACAACAATAAAAGGCAAAACAAAACAATAACAATTTTTAAAAGGCAACTTAAAAATAGCATGTGAAAAACTACTGTCCCGGTCATGTTCTGATGCGGAAAACAAGGATGGCTTTGGAGGGACATGGACCCAGTTCAAGTTTCTCTTCTCTCCAGATCACAGTCATGGGTCATGTGAGCATGCTCTGTGTTTGAAAGGCTTCGGGCTGATTTTACTAACTTTATATAATCCACAAGATAGGCTTGATCCTCATGCCCATTCAGCAGGTGAGGCAACTGAGGCCCAGAGGGAAGAAACTTGCATGGTCCACCGTGTATGGCGTAGTAAGTATTTGAAGTCAAGGTGTCCACTCCAGGATCCAGATTCTTTTTTCAGTTCTTAAAAATATTTTTTTTTAAATTTTATGTGTTTAGATGAGTTAGCTATATATTCCCGTGCACCACATGCATGCCATACCTAGAAATATCTAGAAAAGGGTGTCGGAGCCTCTTGAACTGGGGTTACAGAGGGTTGTGAGTCACCATGTGGGTTTGAGAGCAGGTCTTCTGGAAGAACAGCCAGTGCTAGTAACGAACGGTTGAGCCACCCCTGCAGCTCCAAGGAACCACAACCTTAACAGCTATGATTCTACTGCCTCTAAAGGAGAGGTGGGGGCCAGGAAAGTTAGCAGCACCAGATGTTAAATTAACTGCACAGTCTGAAACCTGATAACTCCCAAACCCCAGACTCCTACACTGTGCTCTATCCTGCTAGACCAGAAGGAGTGAGGGACACAAGAGTCAATGGTAGGGGACAAGTAGGGACTTTTTGGAGGTGAGGGAGAAGCCATTAAGACTGGCAGGGAAGAGATGGGAAAATGAGCCAGACAGCAAGGTGAGTAGGCCTACTGCAGAGGCAGAGAGGCCAGAACATGGATAACATTATTTAGAGACCAGAATGGACAGAGCAAGGGATCAGAGCCAGAACCTGCTTCCTGAGCTCTTCCTGAGAGAGCCGCCCACCCAGCCAGCACCGGGAACCTGCTTCCCTAAGTGACATCCATACTGTCTATATTTAGGTCCTAGAGCCACCCCATTGTTTCTGTCCCAGCAGACAGCGGGGGCCACCACCCTGACTGTGTCCCTTGTGAGTCACACCGTTGAGTGCTCTATTGGGAAGGCGCTCTCAGAACCAGCTCTGAATGTCCTTCCCCTCCTGTGTCCCCCATGTCCAGTCCTGGGAAGGCTAGAAGAAGGGTTTTAAATAAAGCTCTGCACGTAATATGCTGCCTTGACCACTCCACAAAAACAAGCCAAGATGGCATTTACCTCAGGACTCAGAGCCTTTAGAAGCCAGCTGCTGTCAAGTCCCTGCATACTGCAGATCCTTGTCTTTGACAATATTGCTTCTCCGCCTCTGCGCTAAGACCCACTGTAAAATCTGTCACTTCTCTGATAGCCACTCACACATCCTAACTAGTGCCACTGGGATCTGGTGACATTGGCTGAGTGCTGGCCCTGCTCGGCATGTCATGAGCTATTTCAGTTGTTTCTCAGGACAACCCGAGAAGGAGGACATTATTATTCCCATTTCACATCACAGAGATTAGATTCAGAGAGGGACCATAACACAGCTAGCAAGGCAAAGCTGGGACTCAAACCCACAATGGCCTGGTTCCAAAGCCCGTGCCCTCAACTTTCATACCCCACTGGCCCCTGGCTCTCCACAGAGACAGAACTACTTTGATCAGATCTAAGATAAGGTGATAAGTTCTTTAAAGGTTTCCTCTCTCTTCTCCCTACTATTGATGACCACAACTTCTCCAGAGACTTTTCTGGAAACTGTCAGAGATTAAGAAATCAAAATTATCAAATGTACTCCATAGTATTCCCAAAAGCAATCACCTTGCTTATTACATTTTGATTCAAGTAGATATCCTAAGGACACCTTTTTTGTTTGCTTTTCAAGTCGCCCTGGCTGCCCTGGAACTTTGCTCGGTAGGCCTTGAACTCATAGAACTATCCACCTCTGCCTCCAGAGTGCTGAGATTAAAGGTGTGCGCCACCGCCTGGTTTTAAAAATACTTAACTGAGATAGACATAAAAACTAGGTTTTACTTTGATACAACATATCTTCATGCCTCGGATTCACATCAGAGCTGAAATGAGTCTGGAGACAAAGGACGCTTGATAGGTGAGTAAACGGTGCCACAGAGAAAGTGACTTGTCGTGAATGCTCTTCCTCAGGTCATTGAACCCCACCAAACCACCAAAATGGACAAGTTGACAAAGCACCAAAGAGAAAGTCCTTCAGACACTGTGTGTGGCAGGAAACTGAGCAGGGCGCCAGCATTATAGCCACCACATGCTGCCTAGTGGCTAAGGATGTCTTTTCTGTATCTACTCTGCCTCCATACGAAGCTTGATTTTTCTTACCAGCCAACAGACTTTAGGAAAATCAACTTTTCTAAACCTCAGTTTTACCATCTGCAAAATGGAATCAACAGTAGCTAATCCCTCCAGGGCTATAGTAATTTCATCAGCTAGTAACATAAGTGCCATTGCCTGTTCTACATTAATATCACTGCGTTAATATCATTTATTTGTAACATCTTTAAATGTCAATTCCCGCATCTCAAAGGTTCAAAAATTATTCTTCATTAAGTAAGCAAGTAGCTAGTGTAGTGAGCTAGAGGAGAGTGAAATTACTCAAGTCATATGACGGGATTAAAAATACATGTTTATGTAATATCAGTAGAATTGAAAAGAAACCACAAAATGGGAGAAAATGTCAACACATCATATATATTATGGGATAAATGTCCAGAATACAGAAAGTATTCCTAAATTCAACAACAAAAATCAAACACCCTGATTCAAAAACAGGCACTGAACTTGAGATGTTTCTCTGCAGATGTATAAATGGCCAACAATGAATATGAAAACATCCATATCACCAGCATTAGATAAACACAAAAAGAAACACATAACAAAACTAAAAACAGAAAATAGTAAGTGCTGACAAGGATGTAGAGAGACTGGGATCCTCCTGTGCTTCAGGCAAGATGGAGAAAATCACAGCTGCTGTGGGAAGCTACAGTGTCTCCTGAAGCACTCACAATTATGGCCCAGTGATTGCACTTTGGGTACAGACCCTGAGAAAGTGAAAGTTTCAAAGATCTATTTATGCATTCACATTTTGTGATAGGACAGATCACAATGCTAAAACAAGTAAGTAACCCAGGGCTCAGTGAGGGATGAATGGGTGCATAAAATGTACACATACACAAAACAGACTACTACTCAGCCTCAAGGGAGAAAATTCTGACATATGTTAGATCATGGATTAACCCTGAGGATGTTGTCTGAAACAAGTCAGCAACAAGAAGAGAAACCCTGTTTGACTCAACCTGCCAAATCCTTAGAGCAGTCAAAATCACAGGAAAATGACTCAGGCAGTAAACCTGTTTGAGATATAAGCCTGAGTTTGAACCCCTGTCACCCCATAAATCCTCAGTATGGTGGCACCCATACCTGTAGTCACAGAGATGGGGAAGCAGGGACTGGAGGATCTTTGGGGTTTGCTGGGCAATCACTCTACTCAAACTGGCCAGCCCCAGGTCAGTGAGAGACCATGTCTCAAAAGAGATACAGCTGGGGGAGGGGGTGTGTGTTAGTGAGATGGCTCAGAGGATAAAGCAAAAGACAAGGACTGGTGACATGCTTTTGATTCCCAGAGTCAACAAAGAGACAGAAAGAGAGAATCCACTCCATAGAGTTGTCCTTGGACCTCCACACGTGAGCTGTGCAAGCATGCCTCCATGCATGCTGCTACACACGCAGTAATAATACAAACTGAAAAGGTTAGTGATTGGGGAAGACACCTGATGTTGACCACACACACACACACACAGACAACACGCAGTGACACACACATGCACACACAAACACAGACATACATATATACACGCACACACAAATACACACATACATACACATACATGCATATACACAGAGACACCCACATACATATAAGCAAATGCACATATACACCACACATGCAAATACACAGACGCACACAGACACACATGCACACACATACATACACACATGTACACACTGTCCAGATAGAAAGCAGAATGCTAGCTGCTGTCTACCAGGATTGCACTTAGTAGTCTGAGGATGTAACTCTGGTGAGACTGGAGCAAGTGAGGGGTTTTCCTTTAAAGGAAGTTTTGACTCCTCTACAACATCTACACATACCCTGAACAAATCATCAAAAGACATGGGAGAGGAAGCTGCAGGACTCCTAACCATCCTTCAACCCCAAACAAATAGTTTCCAGCCGCTCTTTCCCAAACAACTTAGACTATGCTTCAGCACACTGAGGGTGAACCTGGAGTCTCCACTTGTGCCAGTCTGGCTCTATCTGTCAAGTGATGAGCACCATCTAAATACCAGAGCTACCTTAGGGAATCCTACAAGGGTAGCTCCAAACTTAATGAGCTTCCAAACTGAGTTTAGCCATTCTCCAATCCAGAGAAGAGAAGATGACGCTGGAAGCCCACCTAGAGATATAACCATCAGAAGAGAGAGTAGGTGCATCCTTCTCTCTCCACCTTCCCGTTAGTTGATGTAGGTCTCGTGTAAAAATCAAAATGTTAGCATCATAGAACAGGGGATGACCAGCCCTCCACTTGCTTTCCTCCAGTCATAGCTGCTTGGGAGGTGATGGCAGTGATGCAATGCTACCTAGTGTGTGTGTGCACAGGCACGCACACACACACACACACATATGCGCACACACACACACACACACACACACACACAGAGCAGGCTGCTGTTCTAATTACCACACACAACTTCTTCTTGACACAAGCCTAAAGAGAGACAGGAACCTGGCTCCATCATCCAGGGTTTTTGTTGTTGGTTTGTTGCTTTTTAATAGTATCTCACTGCCTGTCAACTTGGGTAATGACAAGACCTCCACACCCACCCTCCCACACCAGGTTCTGGCACCCAGTGGAGGCTTGGGTGAGAGCTGAGAGCACCCACCCCCTGCTCTGGAACAACAAGGAACTTACCTGTGCACGGAGAAAGAAACAGCACCACACCATGGGGCGCTCGGACCTCATCCACCCCAAGTCCCTAGCTGCTAACTGCAGCAGAGCCTGGTGGACAGGACGCTCTGAGCTGTGTGAGCATGGTTACCCTGAGGGAACTCCTCCCCACCACTTAAGTTGCATGACAGGAAGTGACAGGGGCCATCCGTTACAAGTGTCAGAAGCTGAGAGTTCCAGCCCAGGGCTCCCTCCGTCCATCCGGTAGTTTCCTTGCCTGTTACAGCTGCTCTTTCGAGCACTCTTGGCTTTGGCATTCAAAAACAGACCTGTCTCCAGTCACTTAGAAGCAAGCTCTACTTACTGGGTCTTTACCTAGAGACCTGTGAGATGTCCCAGCAGCCCTTGGGATGTACTGTCTCCCATGGGGAGCTCTATCTATTTAAACACTTGAGTGAAATAGAGACAAGGAAGCATCACTAGGAGGGATACGGGAAGGCCAGCTTTGGGTACAAAGAAATCAATGGTCTCCTTTGAACTTCACGTCCTGCCTAAGACACAGAGCACATACAGAACCACAATTTAAGAGTAACCACACACCCATCCGCTGCTTTCTTTTTTACTTGAGTGAATCTGGCATCTTCCCTCCAGTGCCTTTTAAAAATAGCCACTTCTGGAAACCTTCCTTTTGGTTTTTCTTCCTGCTCTTCTCATGGTTAACGTGGGGCTAATATTTCTCATTTTATGAACTGGCAGTCTCAGTGGGATACACACCCAGTTCCCAGCTTTTTACAAGAGCTATACTCCCTTAGGTAATGTAGACAGTATCACTGTGACCTACAGTGTCTGCAAGAACACAGTAAGCCATCTCAGTCACTCTCTACACAGGGCTCTCGGTCTCAAGCCCAAGGAGATCTAACTCCCATGAAGTTCTCGTGTATTTGTTTTTAAGTCCCCAACAGGGCAGAATTTATTCATAAAAACCTTCGTAAATGTAATGTTTAGCTACAGAGATGTAAGCCAAGCATTCCCGATACTGTCTCCCAAATGCACAGATTTTTGACAAGTGCTCATCTCTCTCATCCTAGCATAAGGTCAGAGGACCAGCAATAAAGAGTTAGTTCATTTGGACAAGACACTGGTCTAACTTCAGGGATTATGAGAAAGGCTAGTACCATTCATGCTGCCAGGAAAATATACAACACACACACATACACACACACACACACACACACACACACACACACACACACACACATTAACTGAGTCCTGAAAAATAATTTTCATGTGGACAAAGTTTTAGAAGAGCTCTCAGAGAGAGGAACATGGGCATCCAGGAAGAATGCGCCGGACAAAAAGTAGAAAAGAAAAAAACAGAAAAATCAGGTCATAGCAGGGAAGTATGGAACCCCAAAGTGCTTGGAAAGCAACACAAACACTTGACTGTGTCCAGAGGTGGCTCTGACAGGTTTCTCTTACTTCAGGGAGGATGAGCCATTGCACTTGTTTGAAGAAAGAAGGAAGTGAAATCACTCTAAAGCACTCCTGTCTGAGAGACAAGAATGAATCACCTCAGGGCTGGCATCCAGGCCACACTCAGGAATATGTGTCCACCAAATGGTGGTGTCAGATGGTCCTTGGGATTCTCCTTCCCCAAGCCTGACACCTCACAAGAAGGACGAACCCCACATTTGCACAGACCCCTCAACAACCTTCTCCGATGGCAGCCCAGCTAAAGAATGAATGATAATCCTCTAGAAACCCCTGGAATATCCTTTAAGCCCTGGAGAAAGCCACTTCCAAGAGCTCCAATCACCAAGACCAGCCTTACCCTGGTGGACATCCAAGGGAAATGTGAGCAGACAGAGCACATACCGTTGGTTCATTTCAGTAGAGGGATGGACCACTCACATCAACCTAGGCTGACTCAATCAAACTTCCAGCTACTGAGAATGAGGAAGAGGAAGAGGACCAAAAGCAGCAGGCTACAGCATCTCTAGGAACAAACGGGGGAACCTGACTAGGCCCTAAAGCAGGTAGTGGTGAAGGAGGAAGGAAGGAGAGAGAGAAGGCCTACAGATGCCCTGGCAGGGACAGGGGCATGGGAAGACCAGTGCACAGCCATTTCCTCTGCAGCTGCTCTCACTCTGACAGGAGTAGGAACTGCAGGAACAAAATGGATCTGTGAAGACAGCACCTCGAGAGAAAAATGGCAAGGAGAAGTCACTGCCCTGAGGCATTCATTTTGAGCTGCAGCACATGAGCTCATAAAGGGACTGGGGTTTTTGCTACTGGACTCAGAGGGGCCACAGGGATTCAGATATGTTTTTCAGTTTTACAAGTAATCTACCATTGCACACAGCCAAGCAGCACAGACGATATAAAATAAAAAGCAAAATGCATCTTTCCAAGGGCCCTGCCACAACCCCCTTTGCCAGAGGTAATGTGGTTAAAGCCGGAGGGAAGCTTGGACTTACCAACACTAGTGCCTTTCGGATGGGGGAAAGGTGAAATACCTGAAGACAAAGGCCAGTGGGCTCTGGGCCTGCTGAAGAGGTTTGTCTTCATTCAGTTCCTGCTCTGGGGAACCCAAGAAGCTACCAGCCCAAGCTGGCCAAACATTCTAGGTTTCTTTTCCAAAGCCTAAAATTCCAGATCTTTTATTTGAGAGAGAGAGAGAGAGAGAGAGAGAGAGAGAGAGAGAGAGAGAGAGAAGAGAGATCCCAAGAGCCATCTGTGTGGAACATGGGATGACAACTATTCTGGATTTTTCCTGGAACTGAGACACCCCTGAGCTTCTGGGTGTAACAAGGTCTTTGCCTCTGCCCCTTTCTTTTCTAAAAACAGGACAACGACATTGGTGAGCTGCAAGTGCACAGGTCTTTTCCTTGACAACCAGGGAGAGCATCTTTCCAAGCCATAATGCATTCTCAGCGTCTTCTATACAGCTCCATTGGTCCCCCATGTTGGGCACTGTGCAAACGTGAAAGATGGGCGTGAAATGTTACTTTATGGTTGTCCATGCTCACTACTGCCAGTGCTAGGCACTTAGCTCACAGTAACAGTGTACTTGTGGGGAATATTAATGCATTATGAACCATGATTCCTGTGATATTCCATTGTGACTACCGATGGTTGGTGTTTTAACATGAGCCCTTACCATGTAATATTTGTTTATCTGATCCTCACAACTCTGTCAAAGAAGGCTTTAATTTTATTATGATACTCTACTTTGAAGTTTTTGTTGTTGTTTAAAAAACAACAGCAACAACAAAAGAATCTGAAACTCAAAAAAGTAATGTGAGCTTCCCTTTAGCACAGGACCGAGGTGGTACAGGTCTGTCAGGAGGAATCCTATTGAACACCTGCAGTATACACACACACACACACTCATACACATAAACATATTCATATACACACATATATACATACTCACATACACACCACATACACATATACACACATCTACATACACATACATACACACATACCACATGCACATATGTATACATACACACATACATATATACATACACACACACCACACACACATACACACACATTCCACATGCACACATGTATATGTAGACACACATACACACACATTCCACATGCACACATGTACATGTAAACACACACACACATACACACACATTCCACATGCACACATGTACATGTAAACACACACACACATACACAC